>OZ014522.1:28440959-28923459 GCA_963966055.1 Lathyrus aphaca | reverse complement strand
CGGCTGTTTTGGCACACTTGTACAGTAGCCTTTGTAAAAATGCCGCAAAGGATACTTGTACCTTTTTTGGGTGTACATTTTTGTTACAAGCTTGGGGGTATTCCAGACTGCCGATGCTTGCCCCACGCAACATGAATCCATGTCCGTTCCCCTACGCAAACCAGTAAGTCCACTGTTAATTTTTATTTCCAAACATATTAAATTTTAAATATTTAAATTGTTATTGTATCTAAATGCGTTTAAATCTGTTGTGCTTAGCTGGTCCGATCTTGGGATGGATTATAGTAGAAACCCAAGAAGTTCTATAGTTTTATATCGCCAATTGTTAGACCACGTGGGGATCGATCAGGTATTGTCATATTTAAAAAATATTTTTCTGTTTTAATGCATTTTATTAACTAAAATAATTTTATACTAAACGAATTTTTTTTTTCCGTAGTTCATCTGGCGCCCATATTTAGCACTCGACCATGAGCCTAACCCAGAAGATGCTGAAATTTGGACGGCAAAAACTCCAATCATCCGCTTCACTACAATTGAAATGCACCAAACAGATCGGGTGAAAATGCAGTTCAGAATGCAACAGGATATTCCGGGCCCTCCGACATGTTTGGGAAATTGGCATTTGAAAAGAGTAAGTGACATGTGGAACATGGAAGATTGGAGAGACTTTGCAAGGGAATTACGTCAACAATGGAGGGATCGACGCCAACATGTCCTAACTGACCAGGTGCTGCAAAATGTCAAACCAACTAGAGAATATTTAGTTTGGTTTAGGTCAGTTACTATGCAACAATGGGTGTCTGATAACCCATACTTAATTGACCCCCGCTCGCAGGCCGCAGCATACGCCCAACCACCAACTCCACAACATGACTACCCCACCCAATTCCAGCCATCGACTTCAAACACCCATAGGCCATTCATCCAAACACATAACCCCTTCATGCCACAAACCCAATCACAACAACAAGAGCCTTACCAACACCAATATACCCCCGACAACCCCTTCATGTCCACACCAACCTATAGCCCCCCACCTTTGTTTCGTTCTCAAAACGAGGCAATATCCTCATTTGGTCAAGCCTATTGTCCTCACCCAACCCAATCCAACCCAGCCCAACCTATCCGACCCAGCTTTGAAAACATGGGCACACAACTCAGTTACGGCAGCGCCTTTGGCAGCAACCTTCCACGTAATTGGGGACAAGCTGAATCATGGACTCAACAACAACCGCCTCCACCAAACACACAAATACAAGCGGAACCTCGACAACCTGGTGGTAGAGTTCGAAGACGGGGTCATCCCCGTGGATGTGGTACTGGGGGACAGTTAGATAGGGCGGGAAATTAGTTTTTGTAATGTGGTTGTTGAATTATTAATAATAATTTTTCTTTTAATATATATTTCTCTTTCTCATATTCTCTAATTTTCTTTTATATCAATAATTTTCTTTAAATATAATTTTCTTTAATATACTTATATAAATATATATATATATATATATATATATATATATATATATATATATATATATATAAAAGTATATATATATATATATATATATATATATATGTATATATATATATATATATTTATATAAGTATAAGTAAATATATGTATATGTATACTCATTCATATATATATATATATATATATATATATATATATATATATATATATATATATATATATATATATATATATATATATATATATATATACTTATACATATATATATATATATATATATATATATATATATATATATATATATATATATATATATATATATATACTTATACACATATATATATATATATATAACAAAAATATGAAAGACAAAATTAACCACATAACACATGCACAACATTCCAATTGGCGAATTGGTTGTAAAGTTGCATGCATTCGCCAAATGGTTTGGCGAATTGGTTCAAAAATTTTGGATCATGCCATTCCATTTAGCGAATTAGTGAAGAATTTCACATGTTCAACAAACCATTTGGCGAACATGTTACCAAACTATATTAGTTTGGTAATTTTTTTCAAATATATGTTATTTTGGAAATTTATTTTATAAAGTATGTTATATTAAAAAAAAATTCTCATTTATCTTCCTCATATAGAGTGTCATGGATAAAAATGAGCCTAGAAGCTACGAAGAAGCATGTCCGTCTAATTTTGGTAAAAACTATGAATTCAAAGTTAGAGGTCATATAAGAATAAAATACATGGATCTTTGTTCACCCCTGCCAAATGTGAAACTAATTGGATTTTAGAAAAGTTAATTCTATACTCCTTCGTTTATCTTCGTATCCACATAAATAAATTTTTTTTACAGAAATATTCTTATATAAACAGTGTATGATTTAAAAAATTTATTTTTATTTTTCCTCATTTTTATATCGCATGGACACTAAATATTTTTTCCTCAGTTCAATTACTCTCTAGGAACACCCAATATCACTACAGCCGGTTCAAATTTATTTCACTCCGGAAAACTACAGTATATTACTTCGATTTTAAACTTTTTATTTTGCACACCGGAACTAGCGCAGATGCTATTTCCGGTATTATTATTATTTTTTAGTTAACACACCGGAACTAGCGTTGATGTTACTTCTGGTTTATGATGATTTGTATTTTCACACTAAAACTAGCTATTGTGCTACTTCCGGTATGTTTCGTTGACTATTTTTTTCTGTTTCAGTGTTTCATAAATTAATTTTATTTTTTATTTATCAGTGTCTCGCATTAGAGGACGCGACGGATTTATTCATGGCGATTTCTAGATGAAAGGATAGTCCTGGCGCATTCCTTCCAGCAGGAAGTTCATGTTGTTGATCCCATAGCAGCTCATGTTCCACCGCATCCACCATTTTCTTGAGGATCGTCTGATACGTCACTTTTGATGAGGTATCAGAATCACTTTGCTCGGCGTCTATGGGAAGGCGAAGTAAGTCGATCTATGACCTTTCTAAGGTGAATAAATGTAATTTTAATTAAAACAATGTATCGTGACATATACTGTCTAACATTTTCAGGAGAGACGTACGAAGAAGGAGCTGAAGGTTGCTGCGAATGACAACAAACTGATTGGATAGGTTTCACAGATGCTCCTGTAACGCCACAAATTTTAATTAATTATTTTATTCGGATTATTTAGTGTTGTTGTGTTTAGAATAATAGATTATCGAATATAATTGTGATTGAGAATTATATTGTGGTGGATAATTGTATTATTAAGTGATAAATAAAATAAATGGAATAAAATAGGAGATAAGGTCAAGGTGGCCAATTTATAAAAGTAGTAAGGGTAAAAGTCCATGATAACGCATATCCGATCACCGGTGACTTAAAATAATTTAGACGTGATTTTTCCGGGGAACTTCCGCAAAATATTTTTCAATTAATTTTTGAAAAGTAAAATATTTTTAAAAGGGATCTATTCACTCCCCCCTTCTAGATTTGTGTCATCGTATAAAAAGTGGTATCACAAGCACCGGTTCATCTTGTGCTTCACATATAACTTCTTAGAAAATGGATAACGATCCAACGGGGGAGTGTAAACCCATGATTTCGACAGACTGGAATTGAGAGCTTGAGGTCATCTTTGTCGAAGGATAATAAAAGAAAGAGAATTCAAGAATTGCTGACAAGGTTTAAAACTCCATTACTTCGACAGAAGGGCAAAGGGTGTTCTGGCAGAATAAGTTGGAAAGTTATTTGTAGCTAAGTATTTGATAGAAGAAAGTTGTCTTTCGACGTTTCGACAGAAGGGGGTTTTGACAAAAGACAGGGTTTGGCAGATGTTGAAAGAGTTGTTTCTTCTTTAAAAGGTTTCGACAGTTTGAAGGGGTGCGAGGTTTCGTCACCAAAGGAGAGAATTCAAATTCAAAAGGTTGTAACCTTTGGCAGTTAGACACATGGAAGTTTCAGAGAAGAAAATTACATGCAGGCTGACACTTGTCATTTAGTTATAGTTTTTCCGTTCTAAGCAGTTATTTTGTTTGTATATAAATAGGGTAGTTTGTGTTTAGAATGTGTGTGTAAAACTGATACAAAATTCCTGTAAATACTCTAAGTACCCAGTGTGAGAGAAAATGAGTTTGATATTTGGAACCATGTACGTTTGAACACCATTTATCTTTCAAAGTTATTTAAAATTACTTGTTCATTCTTCAAGTTTATGTCATTTTTAAACTTTATTTACTGCTTTCTGCAAGTTATAGCCTTCGACATTTTCTTCTTATCTTTGTTTAAAACTTTCAACTTTATTTCATTTTAAGTTTAAACTTTACTTTACTTGTAAAGTCAAAGTTCTTAACGCTTTGACAGTATTAACAAAACAAACCATAAATTTATCACAAACACTAAGAACAGTTCGACAGAATCAATGCACATGTGTCCCAGGACTTGTTTGGTTGGTCCTGCAAGTAACCCAATTTTCTGAGGAATTGGTTAACCAGAGGTTGTTCGCCAGAAATCACAGCGAACAAATTGGCACACCCGGTGGGACTAGTGCATTTGATAAAATCTAATAGAGAACTTTCTTAGACAAATTGTTCCTTCCTACGTTGCATGATTCTTAGAAGCGGTAAACTAGCCGTAACCGACGTAGAGAGACCAAAGAGAACAAGAGGAAGAAGGATGGCTAACTTGCCAAATGCTTCAAATAATCCTGACGAAACCATTCCAGTTTCCAATCCTATCCCTTCGTCAGGAACAATACCAATGTCTGGCCCTGTTTTAGAACAGATTAGGCCTCCATTAGGGGATTTAATACCAACGGGTTCAGGGTCCCAGAATGCGCCTAGTTCTTCCACCATGGGACACGCCAGACCCCTTGGAACCCCTCCCCCTGGAGGAAATACCTTCAGGCCATATCTGAATTATTCTCAGCCCTTGACTGGGAGAGAACAACCATATGGAATGCCAACTTCAATGATGGCAAGCCTACATAATTCGTCACCATTATTCTCTGATGCTATGGTTCAAGTATCATCACCATTGCAGGGATCAGGATATGGTGGAAATGGAAATAGAATAAATCAAATTCCACCAGGTTTCCATATGCTCGCTATGACAAACCATTCTGCACAAGTAATTCGTCAACAGATGGATGAAAGCAATCATGATATGGTGCAGGCTTTGACGCGACAAATGGGAGAAGTGTTCAATCCCTTAATACAAAACACTACCCAAACAAACCAAATATTGGCAGAACAAATGGCACGCATTGCTGATTTTTTTGGAGTCCCTCAAGCACAACAAAGAATGCAATTAAATCAGAATCCTGCAAATAGGGCTGCCGAAGAGGAACTTACTATAAACCAAGGGCCATTGGGAAACCCTCATGAAAATCCCAGGGGCCAAGAGGTGATAGTCGAACAGCCTAATGTAGAAGAGCCTATTCGACAGGAACCAAGAAGGATAATAGTCCAGAGAGACCAAAATGCTGACGAAGTATTACAGCAGAGAATGCGTTACAATAACATGCCTGTCGAAAACAATATTGCCACCATGGTTGAGAGAATAATGGCACAAAATGGAGTAAACGTAGGATTACAAAGGCCTAGTTATACTTCCCCCTTGTCTGAATTTGTCTTACAACAAGAATTACCACCAAGGTGGAAAGTCCCCAAATTCACCAAATTCTCAGGGGATACTAGTGAGTCCACCATAGAACACGTGGCACGTTACTTGATAGAGGCAGGAGAGATTGCTAATAATGAGAACTTAAGGATGAAATATTTCCCAAGTTCTTTGACAAAAAATGCTTTCACTTGGTTTACATCTCTTCCTGCAACTTCAATCTTCACTTGGACCCAATTAGAAAGATTATTCCATGAACAATTTTATATGGGACAAACCAAGATAAGTTTGAAAGAGTTGGCCAGTGTCAAAAGAAAATTTTCTGAACCTATAGATGACTATTTGAATAGGTTTAGATTATTAAAAGCTAGATGCTTTACGCAAGTGCCGGAACAGGAACTAGTCGAAATGGCTGCAGGGGGTCTAGATTATTCCATAAGGAAAAAACTGGATACCCAGTACTTGAGAGACATGGCACAACTGGCAGACAGAGTAAGGCAAATAGAAAGACTAAAAAATGAAAAATTTAGATCAAATAAAAACAAAAAGGAAAGAGTAGCCTATGTAGGAATAGTTCAAGAAGATGATTATGACGAAAACGAACCAGTCATTTTCGACCAGCAAGAAATTGATCTTGCAGAATTAAAACAAGGCCCTCCATATTCTTGTAAAGTTTTAGCCCCGTCGAATGGAAAAAATCCAGTCGAAGTGGAAAAGAATGACAGGTTCCCTAAAAGAACCTATACATTCGACATCACCAAGTGTGATGAAATATTTGATTTATTAGTCAAAGATGGTCAGTTAATAAAACCAGCAGGCACTAAGGAGCCTCCTGTAGACCAACAGAAGAAGAGAGGTTTTTGTAAATACCATAATTTTTTGGGTCATAAAACTTCTCAATGTTACCTTTTCAGGGATCTTGTCCAGAACGCAATCCAAAATGGAAGGCTGAAGTTTGGAGACAAAGCCAAGCAACAGATGAGCATTGACTCCAATCCCATGCAGGTTGTGGAGGCCAATTATGCTGAACCAGAAATGGTAAATGTGGTCGAAATGGAGATCATGGCAGAGGAAAATTTCGAAATGGTAGAAGTCACTGAAAGCTTCGACACCAACTTCACCATGATAGAAGCTGCTGAAGGTTTCGACACCCATGTAAATGTGGTGGAAGAAGGTGATGATCTTGCTGACCAGGCTGAGGAAAAAGAAGTCAAAGCTTCTGAATACTTCGACAGTGAGAATTCCATTGAAACTACTGAAGGTTTCGACGAAAGAAATACAGTCAAAGTGGGAAGAAGTTTCGACAAGAAAAATTATGAAAGAGATGCTGAGCAGGGGGTGATCTGGGACACTTTAGGAGAATCGAATGGGAAGTTCGACTTCATGGTGAAATATTCAGCACCACCAAGCTCCAAAACAGATATCAACAAAATCAAACCCACAGGATGGGGAGATTCCTTCAAAAAGGATGACGAAGAGGAGGATAACAAAACCCTCATTGTCCAAAAAGAGGCCACTGAGGGCCTTGACCAAGAGGAGATCAAAACAGCAGGGACTGATGACAATTCCCTCACTGTCGAACCAATAAACATTGGTACCACCAGAACTGAAGAACATCCTGTCGAAAGGGTTGCACACTGCTGCAAATACGTCTATAAGGGTTTACACCCAAAAGGCAATGTGAGTCAATCAAAGGAGACTATCCCAGAAGAAATGATGCTAGTCGAAAAAATGAACAAATTGAAAATCACAACTGAACAGAATGCTGGGATTCATATGGTGGAAATTACTCAAAAGGTAGGACCAGACACCAACAAGGGAAAGAAACATCAAGAGAAGCATCAGAAGCTGGTTTACCCAGAAGAGAACGAGAGTCTTGTCGAATTCATCCAGAGGTGTCAAAGGAAGAATGCAGAAGTTATGCTTTGCCCAAGATGCAGTGCTGTGTTCGACAGGAAAGCAGCTGATGACTTAGAAGCAGCAGAAAAGACCCAGAGAAAAAGAAATTGGGGAACAGTCCCACCAACCAGAAACGAAAGATTCGACCCAAGAAGAGGGAAGCATCACAGTCAAGGGGTGGGAGAAAGACGTTTCAACACCTACAAACCATCCAACAGACCAAATGACGACAAATGGGTTCAACCTATAAGGGATGCCCAAGGTCAGAAGAGATGGAAGAGCTTTGGAGTGAACAGGGGTCCCTCAATGGAAGCTAAAAAGGAGGCAAGGCCAAAATACGTCTCTGAAAACTACAAAGGGAAGAATCCTATGTCCAGATCCCAATGGAGAAGATTCCAAAGGCAGAAGAAAATTGAAAAGGAAACTGTAGAACACAAAAGGGTTGGGCAGAAGGAAGCTGAATCAAGCAAATGTGTGCAGATCACAAACAAAGGGATGCCTCTGGCAGAAAAAGAAACCCTTCAGAAGAATAGATCTAGTGACACCACAGAAATGCAGAAAACAAACAACGGAATGCCAGTGGACGAAGAGGTTTCAGATGACTTTAGTTCAGAATCAGATGCTTCCTTCGACGTAACCTGCAATGTGGTTTCTGTGTTGCCCAGAGATTATGACAGGATAATGGAAGTTGAAGACGAAGAGGATGACATGGCAGATGATAGCATAGGCCTGAAGCCTGTATGCTACTACATAATGAACAATGGCTGTGTCGAAGAGCAAAATGCTTTCTTCGAAAAGCCAGATGATGCAATGAAGGCTCACTTAAAGCCCCTCTTCATAAAAGGAAAGGTAGAAAACGTGGGTGTCAACAAAATTCTGATAGATGGTGGAGCAGCTGTAAATTTAATTCCTCATTACATGATAAAGAGGATTGGAAAAGATGACTCCGACACTAAGCCTCACAATATGGTGTTGTCCAACTATGAAGGTAAAGTAGGGACAACACTGGGAGTAATACAACTGAATTTGACTGTAGGATCTATCACCAGGCCTACGATGTTTGTGGTAATAGCATCAAAGGCAAATTACAACTTGCTGTTGGGAAGAGAATGGATCCATGGGATTGGAGCTGTGCCATCCTCCATGCATCAAAGAATAGCAATCTGGAGGCCAGATGGGATTGTCGAAAACATAGAAGCAGATCAGAGTTACTTCACAGCGGATGTGAACAATGTCACTAGTCGTAACTTCGACAAGAACCTAGCCCATATAGCACCATGCAATCCTGCTGCGTTTGACCTGACAGCTTCCGACAATGCTTACTGTTCCATGTACCTCCATCCTACGCATGGTTTCCAGTGGGATAAAGAAATAATTGGGGAGACAAATTACACTTGGGGAACTGCCCATGTCAACCCAACTGGATGGGGGAGTGAATTCAGTGAAAATGACTGAAGTTTCAGCAATGGAAAGGATTTCGGCTTATATAGCCGAAAAACAACTCAAAACGGCCCTTGAGGCTGAAGTTAGGAACATGGCTGTCGAAGCCAGCACTCAGGTTGTCGAAGAACAACATCCTCAAGAAAATATTGAGGAACAACATGCAAAGCAGAGTTTTGAAGAAGACTCAAATGGCGAATGGCAGAGTCAAAGACTTGATGCCATTTATGATGACGAACCTTTGGGGTTCGAAAAAGATCCAACCTCAACCAATATGAAAATGGTGGCACAGGATCCTTTAGAGGAGATTAATCTGGGACTGGGGGCAGAGAAAAGGCCCACTTACATCAGTGCCAAGTTGAATCCTCAACTCAGAGTCGAAATAATCCAACTGTTGAATGAGTTTAAAGACTGCTTCGCCTGGGATTATGACGAAATGCCTGGTTTAGACAGAAGTTTGGTTGAATTGAAGTTGCCAATACTGGAAGGGAAGAAGCCAATAAAGCAGATTCCCAGACGCTTTGCACCTGAAATTCTGTCGAAAATCAAAGAAGAAGTCGAAAGGCTTCTAAAATGCAAATTCATCCGTACAACAAGGTATGTCGAATGGATTGCTAATATTGTTCCTGTGATTAAGAAAAATGGCAAACTGAGGGTGTGTATTGATTTTAGAGATCTAAACTCAGCCACCCCTAAAGATGAGTATCTTATGCCAGTAGCAGAAATGCTAGTAGATTCTGCAGCAGGCCATGAGTATTTAAGTATGCTTGATGGCTATTCTGGTTACAACCAGATTTTCATTGCTGAAGAAGACGTTCCAAAAACAGCTTTTCGTTGTCCAGGAGCAATAGGAACATATGAGTGGGTAGTCATGCCCTTTGGTTTGAAAAATGCTGGAGCTACTTACCAAAGGGCCATGAATTCTATTTTTCATGATTTCATCGAAACATTTATGCAAATTTATATAGATGACATTGTGATTAAATCTGCTTCAGGCTTGGACCATATTAACCATCTTCGACAGTCCTTTGAAAGGATGAGGAAGTTTGGTTTGAAAATGAATCCTCTTAAATGTGCTTTTGGTGTGCAGGCTGGGGACTTCTTAGGCTTTGTGGTCCACAAGAAAGGGATTGAAATTAATGAAAACAAAGCTAAGGCAATAATGGAAGCAAAAGCGCCATCGACAAAGAAGGAATTGCAGTCTCTACTAGGGAAAATCAACTTTCTCAGAAGGTTCATCTCCAACCTTAGTGGAAAGACTCAGGCCTTCTCACCTCTGCTTCGACTGAAGAAGGAGGGTTTCACTTGGGGGCAAGAACAGCAAGATGCCTTCGACAAGATCAAGGAGTATCTGGCAAATCCTCCAGTCTTAATATCTCCTTGTCGAAAAAGAAGCATGAGGCTCTACATATCAGCATCTGACAAAACATTAGGAAGTATGCTTTGTCAAGAAGATGAACATGGCGTCGAAAGAGCCATTTATTATCTCAGCAGAGTCTTAAATGATGATGAAACTAGATATAGTATGATAGAGAAATTATGTTTATGTGTGTATTTCTCTTGTACAAAATTAAAGCATTATATAAAACCCATTGATGTACATATATCTTCTCACTTCGACGTAATAAAGCATATGTTGTCTAAGTCTATTTTACATAGTCGAATTGGAAAATGGGCTTTATCCTTGACTGAGTATTCTTTAAAATATATGCCTCTAAAAGCTGTTAAAGGGCAAGTAGTTGCTGACTTTATAGCTGACCACTCCATACTTGGAGATGAGACGAATTATGTCGAAAGAGAGCCTTGGAGGTTATATTTTGATGGTTCCAGTCATAAGAATGGAACAGGTGTTGGGGTGTTAATTATTTCTCCCAATAAAATTCCAACAAAGTTCAAGTACAAAATAGAAGGATTCTGTTCAAATAATGAGGCAGAATATGAAGCTTTAATTGCTGGACTTGAAATTTTGTTGGAACTGGGGGCAACAGAGGTCGAAATAATGGGTGACTCTGAGTTGGTGATAAAACAATTGACGAAAGAGTACAAATGTGTCAAAGAAAATTTGATCATGTACTTTGTGATAGCCAACAGACTCCTCAAGAGATTCGACAGTGTAGTCTTTAGACACATTCCCAGATTAGAAAATCAGGAAGCAAATGACCTGGCTCAATTGGCTTCAGGATATAAAGTGTCGAAGGAAAATTTGATGAAAGTTGTCGAAGTGAGAGGGAAAGTTTTATCCACCAGACTGTCCCCATCTGATTTGGAAACAATAAGATTGGGATATGGTGATGAAGAAAATTTTGAGATTTTTAATATAGATAATCCAGAGGTAGGAGATTGGAGAAAACCTATCAAAGATTATTTACAAAATCCAAACCAGACAGTCGAAAGAAAGATAAAGTATAGAGCTATAAGTTATGTGCTCTTTGGAAATGAATTGTTTAAAAAGACTGCAGAAGGAGTTCTACTAAAGTGCTTAGGAGAGACTGAAGCTTATATAGCTTTGTCGAATGTGCACAGTGGTGCATGTGGTGCACACCAAGCAGGGCACAAGATGAAATGGCTATTATTTCGACAGGGGATGTACTGGCCAACCATGTTGAAAGATTGTGTCGAATTTGCAAAGGGTTGTCAGGAATGTCAAATTCATGCAGGCATACCTCATGTGCCAGCAAATGAGTTACATTCTATTATAAAGCCTTGGCCATTCAGAGGTTGGGCTTTAGATTTGATTGGTGAAATTCGACCAGCCTCTTCAAAAGGGCAGAAGTACATTTTAGTAGGAGTAGACTATTTCACTAAGTGGATTGAAGCCATACCTTTGACGAATGTAGATCAGGAAGCAGTCATAGACTTCATCCAGAAACATATAATGTATAGATTTGGAATACCAGAGACTATAACCACTGATCAAGGATCTGTGTTTACTGGAAGAAATATGCAGGCATTTGCAAAAGAGACAGGTTTTAAGTTGTTGACTTCGACACCCTATTATGCCCAAGCAAATGGTTAGGTCGAAGCAGCCAACAAAGTAGTAATAAACCTGATAAAGAAGCATGTGGGTAAAAAACCCAGAAATTGGCACAAGACTCTGGATCAAATCCTTTGGGCTTGTCGAACATCTCCTAAGGAGGCAACCAATTCTACCCCATTTAAATTAACCTATGGACATGATGTAGTATTGCCAGTCGAAATCTGTTTACAATCAATACGAATTCAAAGACATCATGAGATTCCATCTGAAATCTATTGGAGTATGAGGATGGATGAGTTGGTTGATTTAGATGAAGAAAGGTTGCATGCTTTAGAATTAATAAGGCAGAAAGAGAGAGTCGAAAAGTTTTATAACAAAAAAGTAAAATTCAAAGCCTTTTTAGTGAATGATTTAGTTTGGAAAGTAATCTTGCCTATGGAGAAGAAAGACAGAGTGATGGGAAAATGGTCCCCTAAATGGGAAGGACCTTTCAAAATTCTAAGAGTTTTTTCAAATGGTGCATACGAAGTCGAAGAGATAGAAAAAGACAGGAGAGTGCTGAAAATAAATGGAAAGTACTTGAAGAAGTATAAACCAACATTGCAGGAAATAAAAATAGGAACAAATTGAAATTGCAAATAAAAATTGTCTTCGCCAAACAGATGGCGTAAAATAGCATTACATATGAAATTGCTAAAAGAAAGTATCCTTAAACAAATAAATTTTCCTAAGTCCTATTACAAACTACTGTCGAAAGAAGGTAGCTTTGAGTTCGTCGAACTTTTTCTTCTGAAGCTGAATTCGACGCTCGCAGAGACTCTTACTGACAGTCAGTTCGCCAATCTCCCTGTGGAGTTGTTGGGCTGATTCTGCATGTTGGAGACCCTTCTGAAGTTCACTGTCGATTGCCTCTTGATTGGGCTGTTGGAGAGAAGCTTGGCGTTCCTTTTCTTGGAGGATTTTCTTCTGAAGATCAGCAATCTGGGCCTGGTAAGCTTGAATGTTGTTTTCACACTCAGCAACAGCTTTGGTGTATTCGTCAAAAAGTTTATTCAGTTCTGAGATCTTTTCTGTCGAAGAAGCCACAATGTTCCATTCTGAAACTTGCTCTTCAGACTTGGCTGTGATGTTTTGGGAAAACTCCTTTTGTCGAACCAAATCAGCACTGACAGAATCAATTAAGGACATCAAGTCCATCACCAAACGGCTTTCTTCAGTCGAAGCCTCCAACAAGTTGGCCCGTTTCAGGAGTTTCTTCAGATCATATTGGGCAGAAGCATTTTCAGCCAAGATCTTAAACAGGTCCACCCCAAGGATTTTTGCTTTAATCTCATCCATAATGACACTGATGGGTTGGATGTCAGAAGTGGCCCCTGAAGCTGTCGAACCACTGGGAGAGGAGTCTTGGAAGTTATACCTGGAGTTGAGTAGGGATTTTAAATATTCCAAAGGTTTTCTAACTTTCAAGCTTTCAATCTCTTCGTGGGACAAGCTTGTCGAATCAGTACCCAAAGAGGTTTCTGCAGGAACTTTTGATGAAGAAGGAACATTTTGAGAAGTTCCTCCAAAGCTCAAGTTGACTCCTGGTTGATTCGACAAAGTGACCTCTTCTTCGACATTCTCTTTGTCAACTATTGTGGTGTCAGTGGGATCTGGAGCTTGTACATCCTGAACAAGAGTATCTTCGTCAGTTTCTGGTACAGCAGCTGGTGTTTAAAGTGGTGCATCTTGGTCTGGAGTTATTTTTTCTTCTGCAGTGAAGTCTGGTCGAAAGGGAGAATTGTTGCCAGAAGATTCAGAGTCACTGAGGTTGAATTCATCCAAAGTTTGAGGTCCATGGACACCTGCATCTGGAGTGGCATCATCTTGAAGCCTTTCAGCCAGAGTCTTCTCAGAGTTAGAAGGGACATTTTCTTCTGGGATTGTAGAAGTCTCTTCGACATCAATAACAACCTACAGAAAACATAAAAGAGAACTGTAAGATAAGGATATATGCAGTCAAGACTAGGAATGTTGTTGGTCGAAGTAAATACCCGAGGGATCTCAGTACGGACACTTGAGTCTCCACTTCTTTCACTCCTTGAGGGAATTTTGCTGACTGGACTGGCAGGGGGAGTTCGTCTGTGGACTATAGATCTTTGGGATGCCACTGTTTTTATTTTTAGACCTTTGTTTCTTTTCAAAGGTTGGGGTTCAGGAGATTCGTCCTCAGACTCTTCGACGCTCACCTCCTTTTCTTCTGGTTTTCTTTTCTTGGCTGGGGTACGAGTTACCTGCAGTAGAAAAAGAAGTGTTCAGTATAAGGAAATGTTGAAATGCATAAATAAGGAAGTATTTTCTATTTTCTGTCGAAACCTTCTTGGCAGTTATGGGAGATTTTTCGACTGTTTTGGAGGAGGTTCCTTCGCCGGCAGTCTTCCTGACGATTCTAATAGCTGAAAAAGAAAAGTTGCATGAACATTGATATAGAAATAAAAGGAGTTAGAAATAAAAAAGAGGAATGCAATTTCTTCGACACCTTCAAGAATGGGTTCGTCCACACTAACATGTTCTATCCCAATATGAAGGTGCCCAGTGAAGTTGTCCAAGTGATACTTCGTCGGAACCACACGTTCGGCAAGTTTTTTGTTTCTTTCGCGAAGCAGTTTTAAATCAGATCCACACACAAACCAATCTGGAAATGGAGGACACAAGGCCACCCCAAATTCTCCAGAAGGGAGTGGAGGGAATTTTGGAGGAAAAGTAGTGAATGCAAAGTCATAATGTGCGTGTGGTGGGAGAGATGAAGGAAACCACAACTTATTCAATTTTTCTGTGAATTTCTGTTTTAAAGTTACTGCTGCTTCGCCTATGGTTCGACGAAGATCATTGGGCCTGTAAATAGTTTCAAAATACTTTTGAAACTTTTGAATTTCTTTGATATGCTGGTCTGTACCTTTTTTCTTCTTATCCTGCACAAAAGTAAAAGCATTCGTCAGGAGAGTAGTGAAGGTAGCTACGTCAAAGAATTTGTTGATATAATATTCCTTCCACCAGACGTTGAATTCTTCAGTACAGAGGAAGCTTGGTTGAAAGATGGTGGGGTAAACTTCTAGAGATGAGTCGAAGAATTTATTGTATAGCTCCAAACTTTTGTCAAAGTTTTGAAATGAGTTATAGAATATGATGGCGCCCTTCTTGTGATAGATAGGCTTTGTCTTCGTCTGAATCAATCCAAACTGCCTAGCCACTAGATTGGGTTGGTAAACAATGAGGGACACTTTCTTGTTGTTAAGACTATGGTGGGAGAAAAAGTGCCTTGGCATGAGAAAAGCTTCCCAAATGGAGATATAGGAGTCTTCGTCTTTCTGGTTCTCCACTGGGAGTTGTCTGGTAAACCATTTTGGACCTACTTGTCTGCTGGCAAATGGTGCCATCGAAGGAGAGAATTTGTAGCATTTGGCGAACATCATGATGTAACCAGTGAATGCTTGTCGAATGGTTATGTTATCATCAGAAGGGGTCAGTTGAACTAGCCTAGGCCATTCGACACGCCTTTCTCTTACTGCTTCTTTGACAACTGGCATTTTGATGGGGATGAAGGTTTCAAAGGTTGCGTTCAACCATAGTTGTAGAAGCCAGAAAGGACCTGTAAGACTAATGTTGCCTTTGTCTTTAAGGGCCTTGAGGTTACTTACACTTTCGCTCAAGGATTCGTAGAGATTTGCCAAAAGTAGCTCACTCAGGCAAAATGCAACTCCATTGTGGAGTTGATTGGCCATAATGATATAACTTCTGGCCACTTGAAGTGACCTAGTGCAGAAAACAAATTTGGCTAACCATAGGGAGAGGAAGGCAATGTGCTCTCTGTCGGAGACTTCTTCGTTGTCTTCACCTTGGTGATGAGTGATGAAAACAGAGTACCCAACATGCTTTGTGTCGAAGCCTATGGGATCCTTGTTTAAGTGTTCAGGGTTAAAGATTTCTCCTAAAGGACTAAGGCCAGTTATGGCTGATATATCGAATAAGGTAGGAGTCATCATTCCACAGGGTAAATGGAAAGTATTGTAAGTACTATCCCAAAAGTACAGAGAGGCTAACAACATGTTTTGGCAATAACGGGGACCCTCCTTCGACAGTTGGATCAGGTCATAGATACCAGTTTTCTTCCAAAACTTTTCTTTAGCTTTTTCGACCCTAGTGAGCCACGCTAAGTAGTCAGAGGGATCTTTCGTCAAAGGGGGACTCCTAAAAATCCTAGTTTGGTTCAGGTAAGACAGATCTATCTCTGTCGAAGCCATGAGTGTTTCAGGTTCTTTGGATGAAGTTTCGACAGGTTTAGGGTTTTTGTTAGCAGCTATGGGTTTAGAAGCAGAATAACAAGGATAAAATTCTTTCAGACGGTTAGGGTCAACAGTGGGATCAAAAATAGAACCTAACATAGCATGATGAACTCCAGAAACAGAAATGGGAATCATTACCTGTGACCTGTAAATGCTTGCTTTCTCCCTTTCATTTGGGGGTTCTGGAAAATACTGTTGCTGCTGCATTTGTAGGGGCCCAGGTAGTACGTGAGCAGGAGGAAGATCCACGGTCTTCTTTGTCTTTTTTGCACTGCAACCAGTAGTAGTCTTTGGAGGAGCCATTGATATGATGAAAAGGTTGAAGGAGCAGGAGCTTTGAAAAGGTCTTGAAATGGAGTTTTGCGTTTGGGTAAGAGAAAAGTGTTGAGAATGTGAAAAGTATGAAATGTTGTTGAAGATGGTATTTATAGAAGATGAAATAAATGACTAATAATAAAAAAAGGGGAAAATAAAAAGACTTTCAGTTGAGGAAGTGGAGACGTGCGTTTTTGATCCATTGGTGAAAGTTAGAAAGTGGCAGTTGGTAGGAGGCCATGATTTACCTACAATATAGGGTCATGGGAGATTGTGTAAAACGTGGGCTAGACGTGACGTTTTCATAAAATGGAAATCATGATGTTTTCTTGGGACTCAACAAAATCACTTTACAATAAATGAGACTGACAGGAAGTCAAAGGTCACTTCGACAACAAAAGATATTTCTCCAAGAATAGTCAAAAACATCTTTGCTGGGGGGCAATTTGTAAACCCATGATTTCGACAGACTGAAATTGAGAGCTTGAGGTCATCTTTGTCGAAGGATAATAAAAGAAAGAGAATTCAAGAATTGCTGACAAGGTTTAAAACTCCATTACTTCGACAGAAGGGCAAAGGGTGTTCTGGCAGAATAAGTTGGAAAGTTATTTGTAGCTAAGTATTTGATAGAAGAAAGTTGTCTTTCGACGTTTCGACAGAAGGGGGTTTTGACAAAAGACAGGGTTTGGCAGATGTTGAAAGAGTTGTTTCTTCTTTAAAAGGTTTCGACAGTTTGAAGGGGTGCGAGGTTTCGTCACCAAAGGAGAGAATTCAAATTCAAAAGGTTGTAACCTTTGGCAGTTAGACACATGGAAGTTTCAGAGAAGAAAATTACATGCAGGCTGACACTTGTCATTTAGTTATAGTTTTTCCGTTCTAAGCAGTTATTTTGTTTGTATATAAATAGGGTAGTTTGTGTTTAGAATGTGTGTGTAAAACTGATACAAAATTCCTGTAAATACTCTAAGTACCCAGTGTGATAGAAAATGAGTTTGATATTTGGAACCATGTACGTTTGAACACCATTTATCTTTCAAAGTTATTTAAAATTACTTGTTCATTCTTCAAGTTTATGTCATTTTTAAACTTTATTTACTGCTTTCTGCAAGTTATAGCCTTCGACATTTTCTTCTTATCTTTGTTTAAAACTTTCAACTTTATTTCATTTTAAGTTTAAACTTTACTTTACTTGTAAAGTCAAAGTTCTTAACGCTTTGACAGTATTAACAAAACAAACCATAAATTTATCACAAACACTAAGAACAGTTCGACAGAATCAATGCACATGTGTCCCAGGACTTGTTTGGTTGGTCCTGCAAGTAACCCAATTTTCTGAGGAATTGGTTAACCAGAGGTTGTTCGCCAGAAATCACAGCGAACAGGGAGATATGGAAGCACTGGAAGGATTGTATGCGTATTCATATCAACTCTGTTGATAGAAAGATATGGAAGGTTATTCAGGACGGTCTTATAAAAATAACTATGACCGACGTGAATAATGTTGAAGTACCTAAACCCGAAGCACAATGGGATTAAAAAGATGAAAAGAACTATAGTTATGATTTGAAGGCTAGAAATATGATCATTGCCTCTTTGGCAGCTGATGAATATTTTAGAGTCTCACATCATACCATAGCTAAAGCTATGTGGGAAGCGTTACAGATTGCCCATGGGGGAACTGATGACGTGAAACTAGCCAAAATCAATAAATTGCAACAAGAGTTTGATCGCTTTCACATGAACCAAGGGGAAATCATTGGTGATTTAGGAAAGAGATTTTCTCATTTATTAAATCGCTTAAATGCTCTTGATAAACTCACTCCCAACGATGTAGCTACTAACAAAATTCTAAGAAGTCTTACTAGGGAATGGTTACCAAAAGTCACGGTAATCAAGGAAGCCAATGATGTAAGAACCTTGGATATGACCAAATTAATAGGCAAGCTACAAGAACATGAGCAATAGCTATTGAATCTAAACGAGCATGAAGAAAGTGAAAAGAAAGAAAAAAAATGAGAAATCCAAAGACAACGAGAAGAAGAAGAAATCTTTCGTATTGAAGGCTTCTACTTCTAAACCATCCACCAACAATGAGTGTAAGAGTGAGTCTAATGACGAAGATTATGAATCAAATGAGGATATGAGGTTGTTTCTAATAAGATACAATAGGTATCTTATAAAGAATGAAATTTCTCATTCGGATAAATGTCTCGTCAATTATAGAAGGAAACCAAATCCCTCCAAGCAAGAACAAAGCAATAGTACTAAGTCAAAAGGGTCATGCTACAATTGCGAAAACCCGGTCATTATAAACTGGAATGTCCTATGTTGAAGAAAGATAAAGGTAGAGATAAATACCAAAAGAAGGGTAACAAGACAAGGAGAGCTTATATCGCATGGAAAAGCGATAGTGAAGTCTCTAGCAACGACAACTCAAATGATGAAGAAGAGAAAGCAAATTGTTATCTTATGGCTCATAAAAAGGGTAAAAAGCAAGTAAGTCATGCCAAGTATGATAACTTTGAAAAATTGTCTTATTCCGATTTACTTAGTACTTTTAGAGTTCTCCACCATGAAGTTAAAGAAGCTTTTAAACGATTAGCCTCCAATAAGCATATTTTTATACATTTGGAGAAAAAGGTTTCCGACTCTCAAAAGAGTTGGAAGATCTTAAGCGTTCCATGATGGAGCCAATTAAGGAAGACAAGCGAGAATGTTTTAATTTCCATAGTTGTGAAACTTGTTGTATTTGGAAAAAAGAGGTCAAAACTCTTCAAACCAAACTAGACAAAGTATCACGACTAAAGATGACATTTACTATTGATCGTTCTAATTTTAGAAACTCTATGAATAATTCATATCAAAAATACACCTATGTGGTGAAGGATTAAACTAGAAAATGGGACATTAAACCAACTTTAACTTCTCTCTATTGTTGCAAGATGGGGCATACTATTGTCAAATGCCAATTTAGGATATTCTTAGTTCCTAAAGGCATTTCCAATGGTTTCCTAAATTCAACCAAAGTTTCACTCACACACAAGGACCCAATGAAAATTGGGTACCTCTCTCTCTTATTTAAATTTATAGGTGGAGTGTCTTGAGGCTACGAAGAAAAGATGGTTTCTTGATAGTGGTTATTCAAGACATATGACAGGTGACATTTCCTTATTCTATGACTTTGTGGCTAAGAAAAAGGGATTTGTTACTTATGGTGATAATAACAAGGGTGCAATACTCGGAAAAGGTAGTGTAGGTAATCCCTCTTCTACATCTATCTCCAATGTCCTTTTAATTGAAGGCCTTAAGCACAATCTTATTAGCATTAGTCAATCATGTCAGAAAGGATATAGAGTCTCCTTTTCAAAAGAAGGTTGCATAATTGAACATGATGATAAAAAGAACGACGTGTTTAAGGGCTTGAGGGTTAATAATGTATACATGCTTTATTTGAATGATGTGTCTATTAATGATCATAAGTGTCTAGTCTCCAAGACTGATGACTCCTGGCTTTGGCATAGACGCTTAGCGCATATTAACTTTGACTTGCTAAACAAGATCATTTCAAAAGATTTAGTAGTTGGTCTACCTAAAATAAAATTTACTAAAGATCACCTTTGTGATGCATGTCAAATGGGGAAGCAAACAAAGGTCTCTTTTAAATATGAAAACAGTGTTTCAACGACTAGACCTCTTGAACTTCTTCATATGGATCTATTTGGTCCATCTAGAATTAAAAGTCTAGGAGGAAACTATTATGGTTTTGTTATTGTAGATGATTACTCAAGATTTTGTTGGACCATTTTTTAGCAAGTAAAAGTGACACCTCCTCGGCATTTGAAATATTTGCCAAGTTATCTCAAAATAAACTGAACACTAGCATTGTTACAATTCGAAGTAATCATGGAGGTGAATTTGAATATCATCTTTTTGAAGCGTTTTGTGAGAAACATGGAATTGAACATAATTTTCCACTCCTAGAACTCTGCAACAAAATGGTGTTGTGGAGCGTAAAAACCGTGTTCTAGAGGAGTTAGGAAAAACTATGATCAATGACAGTGGTCTTCCTAAATATTTTTGGGTTGACGCCATAAGTATAGCGTGCTATGTGTTGAATAGGGTGATTATTCGTCCTATTCTCAACAAAACGCCTTATGAACTCTTAAAAGGTAGGAAGCCAAATGTATCTTGTAACACCCAATATACACCCACGATAATAATTATAAAATCAGAGTAAAATTTTTAATAAAATATTCGAGTGTCACATTTCAACTAACTTCAATATAAACTCAATGATACGTCTTTAAACAAAATTATTAAACTTGCAGCAGAATTCAAAATAACATAAAGTATTCTCTTTCAAAATGTTTCATAAAATAAAGCAACTAAATGGAACGTCGTCCCGACACCCAAAGCGACATATCACAGTTGACATCCTAAGACGTGAAGCACACTGACTTCACGGGCCATCACTCGACTCATCTGGCTCACCAACACATTACCCACGAAGGGTAACATTAAACAGAATGGGTGAGATAACTTACATCGCAAAGGATAATATAATAGGGAATGAGAAGCATTAAACAACAAATCATCATCTATTAATAACAATATCACTTCTCATATACATAATCATCCAATGTATAATCATCAACCAAATCTTCACAAAAACACACATTATGCAACACAACTCGACTCTATGCATGCGGTGCTGACTTCGATCTCTATTTCAAGATCCAGTTCCTGTCGGAACACTCGACCCCTCTTTTGTGGTCAAATATGACACCTAATTCATGGTCACACCCTCAGTCCCTATTTCATGACCACGTACGATCCCTATTTCATGACCGCACCAACATCACATCAACGACATACTCCACCGTAGTATGTTAAACATTATGCAACATGTCAATCAACATTAATGACATACATATATCACTACACCACATTTCACTTCACAACATCATCAGTTATTATTAGCATCATGCATACCTTAGCATATAATAACATCAATCAACTTTTTATCCATCATAGGCAACGACAACATACCATATATAAACACAAGTTATTAACAATTATACCTCTACATACATATACCTCATCATATCCATACTAAGCTACTACTATAATCCTTATGTTTAGCTTAAATTATACTACCGATCTTATTCATTATATGTACAACTTCCATATCAATAACCTCGACTAATAAATCACTTCGGTCCATTAACTTCATCAAAAACTATAATTACAGAGGGCTGACACGGGCTCCCGTGTCATGGGACACGACCCGTGTCACAGACACACGCCCAGGATCCCTAAAACCTCACTCAAAAACCATCCACAGTGGTCTGACACGGCCCGTGTCAGGTCCACTGTAACTAAAATTTCCCTTCTTCCCCCACAGAGAGCTGACACGGCCGCCCGTGTCACGCACACGGCCCGTGTCAGGCTACGGCTTTCCCCAATTTTGTTCCTTTGATTTCCTGCTATGATTTTATGTCTCAAAAACTCCAAAATCAGTCCTTTTAACAACAACAATGCATTAAAATGTTCAATTAACATTCTTATAACAACACATAACTATTTCGATCACACTAATTCTTCATTCTATCTATTTTAATTCATCACATAAGGTTATCATCTCATTCTCCAATCTCTACACAACAACCTACCTAAACCCCATTATAAAACCCTTAAAGACGAAGAGATGCCACCCTTACCTTGTAATTGACGAAAAATATTCCTCCTTCGCGGTTTCTCTTTCACGTTCTTGCCTTCACCTTTCTCTTCTCTCAACTTCTACCGATCGTTCTCTTGTTCTCTCCTTTTTACGATTCCTCCTCCTCTATCTATTCATTATTCCCACTTAACCCTCAAGACCCAACATATTAACTTCCTCCTTTACCCTCACCAATTTCATTAATTGACCACCTCGCCCCCCACCTCTTATTATTCTTATTATTTAATTTATTAGTAACAACAACATTATTCTTCATAAAGTAATCCTTCAAATCAATAGTAAAACCAACCACATACTATTCTTTCACACAAATACATTATAATTCACTTAAATAATAAAATATAATTCGGGGCGTTACATATCTCATATTCATGTCTTTGGTTGTAAATGTTATGTGTTAAATAATGGTAAAGAAAACCTTGGAAAATTTGACTCAAAAGTAGATGAAGATATATTTCTCGGATATTCTAATTCAAGTAAAGCATATAGAGTATACAACAAGAGATTCCTTATCGTTGAAGAATTTGAGCATGTTTCCTTTGATGAATATTATCCGAAAGTTGTCGGAAAAGGTAGTTGTGTTATTGGTGCAGGTGTTTCTTCCGAGGACGTTCTTAAAGATCAAGAAGCTTCAAGTGTTGAATCCATTACAGATAGAGATGAGGAGGAGCCGAATAAAGGATCTAAAATCAAAGAGGAGGATCATTCATCAAATCAAGATGATCTCCCTTTGGAATGGAAAACCTCAACGGATCATCCCATTGACAATATTCTTGGAGATATATCAAAGGGAGTCACTACACGATCAAGGATAAGTAATTTTTGTTATAATTATGCTTTCGTCTCTCAAATTGAGCCTAAAAACTCCAAAAATGCTCTACTCGATGAATATTGGTTTTTGGCTATGCAAGAGGAACTTAATCAGTTCAAAAGAAATGAGGTTTGGGACCTTGTCCCTCCTCCGCGAGGTCATCGAGTAATTGACACCAAATGGGTGTTTAGGAACAAGATGGACGAAAACTGTAACACCCCAAATTCGATTATGAGTAATTGTTGCCTATTTGAGGATATATGATGATTTTGGCAAATAAGTGGTTATGTGGCCCGATGTATTGTGGTGAAATTATTTTAATAATATTAATAATAAGAATAATCATGTAGCATTATTCGAAATTATTTTTTATTATTTAATAATTATAGAAGTGGAGGTGTGGAGGTTATGTTAGTCATTTGGAAGTATAAGGAGTATTTTTATATAATATGAATAATTAGTGTATTATTATATTATTATAATTATTTCATAAAAATATTGAGGAAAAAGGGCAAGGTGGTCTTTATGAGGAAAGAGTAAGGTTAAATTGAGAAAAGCATAAACTGGGATATTTTTTGTAAAAAGGGAGAATACGATTAATATTTGATCTATCGTGTTTTGGTAAAAAGAGCTCTGAAGAAAGGAAGGAGAAGAAGCTCAGAGTCAGGAAGATGTGAAGAACCTTGGAGAGGTGTATCAATCGGCGAAATTTTCTAAGGTGTGGGGAGTTTTTATGATCAATTGTAAATGTGTAGGAATTGGATTATGAATGAATTATAATTGTATGAGTTTTATGAGTTTTTTGGGTTTTTGAGTTAGGTTGAGTTTATGAGAAAAATCTTGATGAATTAGAGTGGTAAAAGCGAGTTGAATCATATAATTAATGGTATAAAGTGTTGACTTGATGTTATTGATTCTTGATTAAGGTATTGGAATGAATTTGCGGTGAATTGATGTGAACCCGTATGGAAAATTGGGTTTTTTTTTGGAGTTTTGGTGCAGTTTGTACGAAGTAGCAGAAATCTACTGTCAAACGTGCGTTAACTGGTTAACGTATGGGTTAACCAGTTAACCATTGAAAATTTTGGGTATTTTCTGAAGGTTTGTCGGCGTTAACCGGTTAACGTATGGGTTAACCGGTTAACACTGTTTGGGTGGCAAGTTTTAATTCTTGAAAAATCTGTAACTTTCAAATCGTAAGTCCGATTCGTATTACGTTTGAAGCGTCGGAAAGAGCATAAACTGAACTTTATTTTGATGAATAAAAATGAGAGAAATGCAATAATTTTATAAATGAATTTATGAAATAACCTTGTAATTGCCTCATAATTTACCGGGTACGGGTTAATTCTTGATGTGTCAGAGTGGTTATAGAACCAGCGCTTTTGGTGTATTGTCATGATGAAATAGATGAATATTTGATGTTGGATTGCTTGTGTGAAATGAATGATGCGAGTTATTTTGATGAATTTGATGATGTAGCACATCATTGCATTTCATAACATTCACGATGGGGCTTTGGCCTATTTTTTTTGCTTCAATCCCATTGTGTGGATTGAAATGTCTCGATGATTTACGATGTACTCCTTTGTGGAGGGTTGATGGTCGTGTATCCATCTCACGATGAAATTGGTACCACATGCATGTTGCATATCAGGATAGTTAGAATTGCATAATCTGGATGAATTCATGACTGTGTTGTTGTTATTGAATTTTATAGTTGATGATGTTATGATATGTTGTACTAATTTATTTATATTGTATATTCTTGTACGTTTATGATATATTATGATTACTCACCCTGACTGCTTGGAAATGTTGCCTCTTTCGTGGGTAACTTGCAGATGATAAAGAATAGCCTTGCACTGCAAGAGGAGTTTTTCAGAGTCTCGGAGCGTATCTTAGTTTCTTTAGATGTGGTTTGGATTCAATGTGTCATGCTCTGTGTCATGTAACACCGGGATATTTTTTTGAGTTATTAAGTTGTTTTCAGTTATACCTTAGTTGAGAATTATTTCTCTTATTTTATGATGTTGAATTCGGGATGGATAAAATTATGTTTATGAAGTAAACTGGTGAATTTTTGAAATATGAAGTTTAAATTCCGCTGCGAAATGCTATATGTTATTCTTGATGTTTATTAACCCGTGTTACGGGACAAGACACTGTTTGTTTGAATTATGATGAAATGTGATACCCTTCTTGATGATTACTCTGATATTACTCTAAATATTTTGCTTTGGGGTAGAATGGTGTTATATTAGTGGTATCAGAGCAGGTCATTCTGTCCGGCCAGTGTCGTTAATGTCATTTATTTCCCTAGTGCGCGATATGTGTGTGAAACATTGTCGGCACTTGTTTGTTGGTTTCTAGTTGTTATTTGCAGAGATTAGTTTGGAATTAAGTGGGGGAGAGGCTTGCTTCCAGAATGTTATTGGTATGAAGAAGTTGGTTCGAGTTGATGTTGGTTGCGATAGTGCAAGGTTGTGAACGCGATGTTGTTATGGACCGGCAGGAGTTTGGACTCCTGAATTCGTATCGGTCGGGTTAGAGAAGTGTGTATAATTTAGGTGGGAATTATTTGAGAAGGAAGATTTACTTTGATGGAAATGATAAGTTGACGGGTCAAGTCGGTAGATTGTTTCTCTTTGAGTGTAGTTGGATTAAGTCGAGTAATTTTTGAAGCTGGAGTTAGAGTAAAATTCTTGGTAGAGTTTGGAAGAAAGGGGAGAGAGATGGAACTTATGTTCATCAATCTCAAAATTCTGGTTTTTGTAATCTTGGAGTAGCTGTCACGAGAAGTGGCATAACGTTTTGCTCGTGATTCAGTTTGATGCGGTTCTGGACTTTTTGGAAAGCTTACAGAATTCCCTACACTTTACATATAAGATTTGCATTCAGGAGGTTTGTGATGAGTGTGTTTTAATAGTCGGGTCTGTTGCTGATTTTGGAAAATTCTGCATACGAGAATTCTTGACCAGTCCCACTACGAGGGGAATAACTTTTTACTCGTAAGTCGGATTCGAGCGATTCTTGAAGTTATGAAATCTGCACAAAATTCTCTTCATGTTAGAATATAACTTTTTTTTTATTTGGAGGTCTTTATTGGAGAAGATAATTGCATTCGAAGTGGAGAGTGTTTTGCTGGAAATTTTAGGAAGATGAAAATATTGAAAAATAATAAGATGTCGGTATTAGAGGGAATGCATAAGTATTTGGAGAATGCATAAATGTGTAATAATGATGATTAAAGTGCCGATGTTAGATTATAGTAATGTTGAGAGGTAGACGGATGTTTGAATTGTGATGTTAAGAATTATAATTTGGATGAAAGACATGAATGGAAGAGAACCAAATTGGATTATGCTTAATGTTGTAGTGACTCCGGTGTTATAAGAATATTTAAAGCGGTGTTATACAAGGGCATGTATGATGGATTGTGTATTGGATTTGGATGTTTTGGTGAAATCAACTAAGTTGGAATTAAGGAAACTAAGAAGATGTTGATAAGTCTTAGAGATTTGGCGGGGCATTATGCCTACGGACTTTAGACATAAGTTGGAGTACGCTATTGGGTTGGGTAACGACTATTTATGCCATTGTTATGGTTGTCGGATATTTATTGACAAATTGAGGAACTGATCACCCTTAATCTATTGTTGATAATAGACGAAATCATAATTGAGGAATAGATGTGTCATGCCTACTAGAATAGTATATGAGTTAAATTAGTTGAAGTCGAGCTGGGCATTTGAGTATTGTTTGAATTGTCGATGAAGAATCGTATATAAGAATGTTAGTCAGATTAAAGAATGATGGTATGAAGTTACGTTGGGAGTAAATAGTATTGTGGAAATTCGTAGTTAACCTCTGGATAATAAAATTATTGTTTGATGATGAATTAAGTGGCATGAGGCTTGAAGTTTCTTGAGATGATTCAAGGTTAAAGTATATGGAAAAGTAAAACTAAGATTGTCAAGAGTGTAGGATAGAATTGAATTGAAAGAATCAGACGAAGTGAGATTATAAGTGGGTTTATTAAAGCGTGAATTTGATTAGAACATGGATAGTTGTTTTGGTTGGGTTGGTTCGGATAAGAATTTATGAAAGGGTGTGTTAGTATGAGTAAGAATCGAGGATTCGATACGTTGGATTAATTAGAAGCAAATAAATATGAGTTATCTTATGGAAACTGTTGTATCGATGTACCTTATATTGTCATAATGATGTAGTGTGTTTAAGGTAATTTTCGAAGGATGTGTTATTTAAGATGGTAAGGTTGTAGTTGTGTTGAGGATAATTGGAAATTCATGAAGTATGTAAATATTTGTCCAAATTTTGGAAGTTGTCGCGGTTGTATTTATGATTGAACATTCGGAGGTGTTGCCTTATGAATTTAAGTTGGATGTATTCGGTAACTACGAGAGTAGAATACCTATTGAAACGAAATTCATAAGAGTTAAGTCGAAGGTGTTATTGATGTGTTGGTGATTGAAGAAGTTGGAAATAAACTCGGTAGTCCTGGAACTTTGCAGAGTAATCAGAGTGCACAGTGAATGCGTGGTGCGGTGTAGTTGTTTATCTGCGAATGACGACGATGTTGATAGTCGATTGTTTTGATGTTGGATTTAAACTATGTGTTCCAGATATTTTAGGAATTAAACAAAGTATTATTTTTTTTGAAGAGGGATATAAAAGTCGACTGAGTATCCATCATGGCGCTACGAAGATGTATTAGGATTTACGCTGGTTATTTTTGTAACCGGGTATGAAAAAGGGTATTGCTGAATTTGTATATGTTTGTTTGAAGTGCCAGAAGTCGAAGATTGAACATCAGAGACCTTCAGGTATGATGCAACCATTGAATGTTCCTGAGTGGAAATGGGATAGTATTTCCATGGATTTTGCGACTGGGTTACCTAAGACTACAAGAGGTAATGATTTGATGTGGGTAATTATTGATCGATTAACTAAGTCGGCACATTTCTTGTCGATGAAGATTAATTATTCTATGCAGAGGCTAGTTGAGATTTATATTGAGGAAATTGTGAAGTTGCACGGTGTACCTTCGAGTATAGTATCAGATAGAGATCTGCGGTTTACGTCGAGGTTTTGGAAGAGTTTGCAAGATGCTTTGGATACTAAATTGAGGATGAATTCTGCTTATCATCCGTAGACGGATGGTCAGACGGAAAGGACATTCCAATCTTTAGAAGATCTGCTGAGAGCTTGTGTTTTGGATCAAAGAGGATCTTGGGATAATCATTTTCCGTTAGTTGAGTTTACATACAACAACAATTTTCATGCTAGTATTTGAATGGCTCTATATGAGGCATTGTATGGTAGACGTTGTTGCACTTCGTTGTGTTGGTATGAGTCAGGAGAGAGTTTGGTGCTTGGGTCAGAGGTTGTCCAGGAAACAACTGAATATAAAAATGATTTGGGAAAGGATGAAGACTTCGTAGAGTCGTCAGAAGAGTTATTATGATAAGGGAAGAAAATCACTTGAGTTCCGTGTGGGAAGATTAGATGAAAGAGTCTTATCCGACTCTGTCTACTTCAGGTAATTTTTTAGTACGAAAATTCTTTAAGTGGGGAGAGTTGTAACACCCCAAATTCGATTATGAGTAATTGTTGCCTATATTGAGGATATATGATGATTTTGGCAAATAAGTGGTTATGTGGCCCGATGCATTGTGGTGAAATTATTTTAATAATATTAATAATAAGAATAATCATGTAGCATTATTCGAAATTATTGTTTATTATTTAATAATTATAGAAGTGGGGTGTGGAGGTTATGTTGGTCATTTGGAAGTATAAGAAGTATTTTTATATAATATGAATAATTAGTGTGTTATTATATTATTATAATTATTTCATAAAAATATTGAGAAAAAAGGGCAAGGTGGTCTTTATGAGGAAAGAGTAAGGTTAAGTTGGAAAAAGCATAAACTGGGATAGTTTTTGTAAAAAGGGAGAATACGATCAAAATTTGATCTATCGTGTTTTGGTAAAAAGAGCTCTGAAGAAAGGAATGAGAAGAAGCTCAGAGTCAGGAAGTTGTGAAGAACCTTGGAGAGGTGTATCAATCGGAGAAATTCTCTAAGGTATGCGGAGTTTTTATAATCTATTGTAAATGTGTAGGAATTGGATTATGAATGAATTAGGATTGTATGAGTTTTATGAGTTTTTGGGGTTTTTGAGTTAGGTTGAGTTTATGAGAAAAATCTTGATGAATTAGAGTGGTAAAAGTGAGTTGAATCATATAATTGATGGTATAAAGTATTGTATTGATGTTATTGATTCTTGATTAAGGTATTGGAATGAATTTTGGGTGAATTGATGTGAACCCGTATGGAAAATTGGGGGGGGGGGGGTTGGGAGTTTTGGTGCAGTTTGTACGAAGTAGCAGAAATTTGTTGTCAAACGTGCGTTAACCGGTTAACGTATGGGTTAAACGGTTAACCATTGAAAATTTTGGGTGTTTTCTGAAGGTTTGCAGGCGTTAACCGGTTAAAGTATGGGTTAACCGGTTAACACTGTTTGGGTGACAATTTTTAATTCTTGAAAAATCTGTAACTTTCAAACTGTAAGTCCGATTCGCATTCCGTTTGAAGCGTCGGAAAGAGCATAAACTAAACTTTATTTTGATGAATAAAAATGAGATAAATTCAATAATTTTATAAATGAATTTATGAAATAACCTTGTAATTTCCTCATATTTTACCGGGTACGGGTTAATTCTTGATGTGTCAGAGTGGTTATAGAACCAACGTTTTTTGTGTATTGTCATGATGAAATAGATGAATATTTGATGTTGGATTGCTGGTGTGAAATGAATGATGCGAGTTATTTTGATGAATTTGACGATGTAGCGCATCATTGCATTTCATAACATTCACAATAGGGCTTTGGCCTATTTTTTTGCTTCGATCACATTGTGTGGATTGAAGTGTCTCAATGATTTACGATGTGCTCCTTTGTGGAGGGTTGATGGTCATGTATCCATCTCACGATGAAATTGGTACCACATGTATGTTGCATATCAGGATAATTAGAATTGCATATTCTGGATGAATTCATGACTGTGTTGTTGTTTTTGCTTAATTTTATAGTTGATGATGTTATGATATGTTGTACTAATTTATTTATATTGTATATTCTTGTACGTTTATGAAATATTATGATTACTCACCTTGCCTGCTTGGAAATTTTGCCTCTTTCGTGGGTAACTTACAGATGATAAAGAGTAGCCTTGCACTGCAAGAGGAGTTTTTCAGAGTCTCGGAGCGTATCTTAGTTTCTTTAGATGTGGTTTGGAGTCAATGTGTCCTGCTCTGTGTCATGTAACACCAGGATTTTTTTTGAGTTATTAAGTTGTTTTCAGTTATACTTTAGTTGAGAATAATTTCTCTTATTTTATGATGTTGAATTCGGGATGGATAGAATTATGTTTATAAAGTAAACTGATGAATTTTTGAAATATGAAGTTTAAATTCCACTGCGAAATGCTATATGTTATTCTTGATGTTGATTAACCCATGTTACGGGACAGGACACTGTTTGTTTGAATTATGCTGAAATGTGATACCCTTCTTGATCATTACTCTGATATTACTCTAAATATTTTGCTTTGGTGTAGAAGGGTGTTGAAAAACGGTATTATCACTCGCAACAAGGCCCGTCTTGTTGCTCAAGGGTATAACCAAGAAGAAGGTATTGACTATGAGGAGACTTATGCTCTAGTTTCCCGCCTTGAGGATATACGTCTTTTGCTTGCATTTGCATGCTCAAAGAACTTTAAGTTATATCAAATGGATGTTAAGAGGGCTTTCCTTAACTGATACATAAATGAAGAAGTGTATATATGTCAACCTCCCAGGTTTGAAAGCCATGAAAATCCTAATTATGTGTACAAGCTTAAACGTGTTTTATATGGCCTCAAACAAGCTCCTAGAGCTTAGTATGAATGCCTTAGCAATTTTTTATTAAATCAAGGATTTTCAAGAGGAAAGGTTGATACTACCCTTTTCATTAAACAGGAAGGAAAATATTCAATTTTAGTTCAAGTGTACGTAGATGATATCATTTTTGGATCTACTAATATGACATTGGTCAAAGAATTATCAAGTTCAATGCAAGGTGAATTTGAGATGAGTATGATGGGGGAGCTAAATTACTTTCTTGAACTTCAAATTAGACAACTTGAGGAAGGCACCTTCATAAGTCAAACAAAATATTATTATGAGTTTCTCAAGCGATTTAATATGACGAATTCAAAAGCTATTGATACACCAATGCCTATCGCAACAAGTTTAGATTGATATGAGAATGGTAAGGAGATGGGCATAAAAAGGTATAAGGTATGATCGGCTCTCTTCTTTACATTACCATATCTCGTCCGGGTATCATGTTTAGTGTTTGTATGTGTGCTAGATTTCAATCTTGCCCTAAGGAATCACATTTAAAATCAGTTAAACGCATTCTTAGATACCTTTGTGGTACTCCTAAGTTTGAAATTTGGTATCCTAGGGGTAGTGATTGTTCATTTGGTAGGTTATTTCGATTCTAATTTTTTCGGTTGCAAAGTGGATAGGGAGAGAACTAGTGGCACATGTAATTTCTTCTCAAATTCTCTAGAAAGTTGGCATAGCAAAAAGCAAGTTTTCGTTGCTTTGTCAACTGCGGAGGCGGAATACATTGCGGCCGGAAATTGTTGTGCCCAAATCTTGTGGCTCAAACAACAATTGCTCGACTTCAATGTCAATCTTAAAAATATTTCTATCTTATGTGACAACACTTGCGCAATAAACATTACCAAAAATCCAATCTTACACTCACACACTAAGCACATTGAAATTCATCATCATTTCCTTAGAGATCATGTAGAGAAAGGAGACGTGGTATTTGAGCATGTTGAAAGTTCAAATCAACTTGCTTATATTTTTACAAAACCACTTGCCACATAACCTTTCTTTCACATCCGTAGGGAACTTGGTGTTCTTGATATTTCGGATCGTTCTTAATGCATGGCATGTGTTTATCATATATTATCACTTGAATTATTGTATCTTGTCACTAACAAATAGCCTTCTTGAGGAATATTAAATTGGTTTCCTTCATTACACTTCATAAGTGAGAGGTAATATTGTTCCTTTTTCTATTTTACTCAAAAATTGTGATTCATCTATGGTAAATTTTGATTCTCATCCTTGATATAAAGTAATTGTTGTGTTTGTAATCATGTGCTTGGATGTTATTTATCTCTTTTGTAGGTCAATATGTCATAAAATTAGGATATGTGACACTAGAAATCATTTCAGCATGTTATATGAAGTATTTGAGTGAAATCCTTGAACATTTTGATGTAAAAACTGCTAGTATTCTCGAGTCCCAACAGGTTGACCCTTTGCATTGACTTATGGACTCATTGAGTCGACCTATTGACCTGCTTGTGTTGACTCAATTTAAATTTTGAAATGAGTAGACTCATTCATTGTTTTAGGTTGACGCATGTTGACTAACACGTGTTGGAAAACACATTTTTCAGTTTGTTTGGCTTCCCTAGGTTGGTGCAGCCCATTTATTTGTGCCATAATATTTTTTTATAATGAATTTTAAGTTTCTTATTCATTTTATAATTCATTCTTCATACCATCAATTCATTTCATACTCACTATTCTTATCAAGAACTCTCAAACTTCTCTCTAAAACCCTAAAACTTCATTCTTATCATATCCTTTCAAGAACATTCTTGTACCATATGATCTTAAGGAGATTTATGATAAGAGGTTCAAGAATATAAAAGTTATCAACCAATATGTTTACTCCAAGAGAACTGCTTGTCAGATGAATATCCCACATATTGTTGAACTAATTGATTTTTAAGAAATTAATCAGTTTTTGGCTTATGAAGTTGAGTATAATGAGGACATGGTCTTTATGTTTTATGCTGGTCTGGTCGGTAAGTTTAGGGGGTTTGAGTTTCATTTTAGAATGGGTGATAAAATGTATGTTGTCAATGCTCAGATTTGGAAGGATTTGTTCAGAATTAATCATGCATCTCCTGGTATTTTGATGATTGATTCTAATCAGATTGATGGGTATGAATTTCATAGGGAATTGAATGGTATGCTCAATGAGTCATTCATTGAGTAGGTTGTTAATACTAAATTGTTTCCGACTTCCACCTGTAAACTCATAATTTCGACAGGGTGAAATTTGAAGCTTGAGGTCATCTCTGTCGAAGAATAAGGAAAGAAAAGAAATTCAAGAGATGCTGGCAAAGTAGAAAGCTCTGATGTTTCGACAAAATGGCAAGTATTGTTCTAGCAGGATAAGTTTGGAAAGTTATTTATAGCTAAGTATTTGACAGAAGAAGATGGTCTTTCGACGATTTCGACAGAAGAGGGTTTTGACAAAAGACAGGGTTTGGCAGATGCTGAAAGAGTTGTTTCTTCTTTAAAAGGTTTCGACAGATTGAAGAGGTGCAAGGTTTCGTCACCAAAGAAAGGAATTCAAATTCAAAAGGTTGTAACCTTTGGCAGTTGGACACATGGAAGTTTCAGAGAAGAAAATTGCATGCAGGCTGACACTTGTCATTTAGTTATAGTTTTTCCGTTCTAAGCAGTTATTTTGTTTGTATATAAATAGGATAGTTTGTGTTTAGAATAGGTGTGTGAAAATTGATACAAAATTCCTGTAAAAAACTCTAAGTATCCAGTGTGAGAGAAAATGAGTCTAAGATTTGGAACAATGTACGTTTGAACACCATTTATACTTCAAAGTTATTTAAATTACTTGTTCATTCATCAAGTTTATGTTATTTTTAAGCTTTATTTACTTTTCTGCAAGTTTTTAGCCTTCGACATTTCTTCTTATGCTTGTTTAAAACCTTTACTTTATTTCATTTTAAACTTAAAGCTTTACTTTACTTGTAAAAATCAAAGTTCTTAACACTTTGACAGTATTAGCAAAACAAACCACAAATTTATCACAAACACTAAGAACAGTTCGACAGAATCAATGCACATGTATCCCAGGACTTGTTTGGTTGGTCCTGCAAGTAACCCAATTTTCTGAAGAAATTGGTTAACCAGAGGTTGTTCGCCAGAAACCACCGCGAACAAATTGGCACACCTGGTGGGACCAGTGCATTTGAAAAAATCTAATAGAGAACTTCTTAGACAAATTGTTCCTTGCTACGTTGTATGATTCTTAGAAGCGGTAAACTAGCCGTAACCGACGTAGAGAGACCTAAGAGAACAAGAAGAAGAAAGATGGCTAACTTGCCAAATGCTTCAAACAATTCTGACGAAACAATACCAGTTTCTAATCCTATACCTTCGTCAGGAGCAATACCAGCGTCTGGCCCTGTTTTAGAACAAATTAGGCCTCCTTTGGGAGATGCCATACCAACAGGTTCAGGATCCCAGAATGCGCCTAGTTCTTCCACCATGGGACATGCCAGACCCTTGGGGACCCCTCCCCCTGGAGGAAATACATTCAGGCCATATCTGAATTATTCTCAGCCTTTGACTGGGAGGGAACAACCATATGGAATGCCAACTTCAGTGATGGCAAGCCTACATAATTCGTCACCATTATTCTCTGATGCTATGGCTCAAATGTCATCACCACTGCAGGGATCAGGGTATGGTGGAAATGGAAATAGAATGAATCAAGTTCCACCAGGTTTCCACATGCCCACTATGACAAACCATTCTGCACAAGTGATTCGTCAACAGATGGACGAAAGCAATCATGAGATGGTGCAGGTTTTGACACAGCAAATGGGAGAAGTGTTCAATCCCTTAATACAAAACACTACCCAAACAAACCAAATATTGGCAGAACAGATGGCACGCATTGCTGACTTTTTTGGAGTCCCTCAAGCACAGCAAAGAATGCAATTAAATCAGAATCCTGCCAATAGGGCTGTCGAAGAAGAACTTACTATAAACCAAAGGCCTTTAGGAAACCCTCATGAAAATCCCAGGGGTCAAGAGGTGATAGTCGAACAGCCTAATGTAGAAGAGCCTATTCGACAGGAACCAAGAAGGATAATAGTCCAGAGAGACCAAAATGCTGACGAAGTATTACAGCAGAGAATGCGTTACAATAACATGCCTGTCGAAAACAATATTGCCACCATGGTTGAGAGAATAATGGCACAAAATGGAGTAAACGTAGGATTACAAAGGCCTAGTTATACTTCCCCCTTGTCTGAATATGTTTTACAACAAGAATTACCACCAAGATGGAAAGTCCCCAAATTTACAAAATTTTCAGGGGATACTAGCGAGTCCACCATAGAACACGTGGCACGTTATTTGATAGAAGCAGGAGAAATTGCTAATAATGAGAACTTAAGGATGAAATATTTCCCAAGTTCTTTGACAAAAAATGCGTTCACTTGGTTTACATCACTTCCTGCAACTTCAATTTTTACTTGGACCCAATTAGAGAGATTGTTCCATGAACAATTTTATATGGGACAAACCAAGATAAGTTTGAAAGAATTGGCAAGTGTCAAAAGAAAATTTTCTGAACCTATAGATGACTATTTGAATAGGTTTAGATTATTAAAAGCCAGATGCTTTACGCAAGTGCCGGAACAAGAACTAGTCGAAATGGCTGCAGGGGGTCTAGATTATTCCATAAGGAAAAAACTGGATACCCAGTACTTGAGAGACATGGCGCAACTGGCAGACAGAGTGAGGCAAATAGAAAGACTAAAAAATGAAAAATTTAGATCAAATAAAAACAAGAAGGAAATAGTGGCCTATGTAGGAGTAATTCAAGAAGATGATTATGACGAAAACGAACCAGTCATTTTCGACCAGCAAGAAATTGATCTTGCAGAATTAAAACAAGGCCCTCCATATTCTTGTAAAGTTTTAGCTCCGTCGAATGGAAAAAATCCAGTCGAAGTGGAAAAGAATGACAGGTTCCCTAAAAGAACCTATACATTCGACATCACTAAGTGTGATGAAATATTTGATTTATTAGTCAAAGATGGTCAGTTAATAAAGCCAGCAGGCACTAAGGAGCCTCCTGTAGACCAACAGAAAAATAGAGGTTTTTGTAAATACCATAATTTCTTGGGTCATAAAACTTCTCAATGTTACCTTTTCAGGGATCTTGTCCAGAACGCAATCCAAAATGGAAGGCTGAAGTTTGGAGACAAAGCCAAGCAGCAGATGAGGATTGACTCCAATCCTATGCAGGTTGTAGAGGCCAATTATGCTGAACCAGAAATGGTAAATGTGATCGAAATGGAGATCATGGCTGAAGAAAATTTTGAAATAGTGGAAGTTACTGAAAGCTTAGACACCAACTTCACCATGATAGAAGCTGCTGAAGGTTTCGACACCCATGTAAATGTGGTGGAAGAAGGTGATGATCTTGCTGACCAGGCTGAAGAAAAAGAAGTCAAAGCTTCTGAAGACTTCGACAGTGAGAATGCTATCGAAACTACTGAAGGTTTCGACGAAAGAAATACAGTCAAAGTGGGAAGAAGCTTCGACAAGAAAAACTACGAAAGAGATGCTGAGCAGGGGGTGATCTGGGACACTTTAGGAGAGTCGAATGGGAAGTTCGACTTCATGGAGAAATATTCAGCACCACCAAGCTCCAAAGCAGATATCAACGAAATCAAACCCACAGGATGGGGAGATTCCTTCAAAAAGGATGACGAAGAGGAGGGTAACAAAACCCTCATTGTCCAGAAAGAGGCCACTGAGGGCCTTGACCAAGAGGAGATCAAAACAGCAGGGATTGATGACAACCACCCCACTGTCGAACCAATAAACATTGGTACCACCAGAACTGAAGAACATCCTGTCGAAAGGGTTGCACACTGCTGCAAATACATCTATAAGGGTTTACACCCAAAAGGCAATGTGAATCAGTCAAAGGAGGACATCCCAGAGGAAATCATGTTAGTCGAAAAAATGAACAAATTGAAAATTACAACTGAACAGAGTGCTGGGATTCATATGGTGGAAATCACTCAAAAGGGAGGACCAGACACCAACAAGGGAAAGAGACGTCAAGAGAAGCATCAGAAGCTAGTTTACCCAGAAGAAAACGAGAGTCTTGTCGAATTCATCCGGAGGTGTCAAAGGAAGAATGCAGAAGTTATGCTTTGCCCAAGATGCAGTGCTGTGTTCGACAGGAAGGCAGCTGATGACTTGGAAGCAGCAGAAAAGACCCAGAGGAAAAGAAATTGGGGGACAGTCCCACCAACCAAAAACGAAAGATTCGACCCAAGAAGAGGGAAGCATCACATCCAAGGGGTGGGAGAAAAACGTTTCAACACTTATAAACCATCCAACAGACCAAATGATGACAAATGGGTTCAACCTATAAGGGATGCCCAAGGTCAGAAGAGATGGAAGAGCTTTGAAGTGAACAGAGGTCCCTCAATGGAAGTTAAAAAGGAGGCAAGACCAAAATACGTCTCTGAAAACTATAAAGGGAAGAATCCTATGTCCAGATCCCAATGGAGAAGATTCCAAAGGCAGAAGAAAATTGAAAAGGAAACTGTGGAACACAAAAGGGCTGGGCAGAAGGAAGCTGAATCAAGCAAATGTGTGCAGATCACAAACAAGGGGGTACCTCTGGCAGAAAAAGAAACCCTTCAGAAGAATAGATCTAGTGACACCACAGAAGTGCAGAACACAAACAACAGAATGCCAGTGGACGAAGAAGTCACAGATGAATTTAGTTCAGAATCAGATGCCTCTTTCGACGTAACCTGCAATGTGGTTTCTGTGCTGCCCAGAGATTATGACAGGATAATGGAGGTCGAAGACGAAGAGGATGACATGGCAGATGATAGCATAGGCTTGAAGCCTGTATGCTACTATATAATGAACAATGGCTGTGTCGAAGAGCAAAATGCTTTCTTCGAAAAGCCAGATGATGCAATGAAGGCTCACTTGAAGCCTCTCTTCATAAAAGGAAAGGTAGAAAACGTGGGTGTCAACAAAATTCTGATAGATGGAGGAGCAGCTGTAAATTTAATTCCTCATTACATGATAAAGAGGATTGGAAAAGATGACTCCGACACTAAGCCTCACAATATGGTGTTGTCAAACTATGAAGGTAAGGTAGGGACAACACTGGGAGTAATACAACTGAACTTGACTATAGGAACCATCACCAGGCCTACGATGTTTGTGGTAATAGCATCAAAGGCAAATTACAACTTGCTGTTGGGAAGAGAATGGATCCATGGGATTGGAGCTGTGCCATCCTCCATGCATCAAAGGATAGCAATCTGGAGGCCAGATGGGATTGTCGAAAACATTGAAGCAGATCAGAGTTACTTCACAGCTGACGTGAACAATGTCACTAGTCGTAACTTCGACAAAAACCTAGCCCATATAGCACCATGCAACCCTGCTGCTTTCGACCTAACAGCTTCCGACAATGCTTACTGTTCCATGTACCTCCATCCTACACATGGTTTCCAGTGGGATAAAGAGATAATTGGGGAGACAAATTACACTTGGGGAACTGCCCATGTCAACCCAACTGGATGGGGGAGTGAATTCAGTGAAAATGACTGAAGTTTCAGCAATGGAAAGGATTTCGGCTTATATAGCCGAAAAACAACTCAAAACGGCCCTTGAGGCTGAAGTTAGGAATATGGCTGTCGAAGCCAGCACTCAAGTTGTCAAAGAACAACATCCTCAAGAAAATATTGAGGAACAATATGCAAATCAGAGTTTTGAAGAAGACTCTAAGGGCGAATGGCAGAATCAAAGACTTGATGCCATTTATGATGACGAACCTTTGGGGTTCGAAAAGGATCCAACCTCAACCAATATGAAAATGGTGGCACAGGACCCTTTAGAGGAGATTGATCTGGGACTGGGGGCAGAGAAAAGGCCCACTTACATCAGTGCCAAGTTGAATCCTCAACTCAGAGTCGAAATAATCCAACTGCTGAATGAGTTTAAAGACTGCTTCGCCTGGGATTATGACGAAATGCCTGGTTTAGACAGAAGTTTGGTTGAATTGAAGTTGCCAATACTGGAAGGGAAGAAGCCAATAAAGCAGACTCCCAGACGCTTTGCACCTGAAATTCTGTCGAAAATCAAAGAAGAAGTCGAAAGGCTTCTAAAATGCAAATTCATTCGTACAACAAGGTATGTCGAATGGATTGCTAATATTGTTCCTGTGATTAAGAAAAATGGCACATTAAGGGTGTGTATTGATTTTAGAGACCTAAACTCAGCCACCCCTAAGGATGAGTATCCTATGCCAGTAGCAGAAATGCTAGTAGATTCTGCAGCAGGCCATGAGTATTTAAGTATGCTTGATGGCTATTCTGGTTACAACCAGATTTTCATTGCTGAAGAAGACGTTCCAAAAACAGCTTTTCGTTGTCCAGGAGCAATAGGAACATATGAGTGGGTAGTCATGCCCTTTGGTTTGAAAAATGCTGGAGCTACTTACCAAAGGGCCATGAACTCTATTTTTTATGATTTCATCGAAACATTTATGCAAATTTATATAGATGACATTGTGATTAAATCTGCTTCAGGTTTGGACCATATTAACCATCTTCGACAGTCCTTTGAAAGGATGAGGAAGTTTGGTTTGAAAATGAATCCTCTTAAATGTGCTTTTGGTGTGCAGGCAGGGGATTTCTTAGGCTTTGTGGTCCACAAGAAAGGGATTGAAATTAATGAAAACAAAGCTAAGGCAATAATGGAAGCAAAAGCGCCATCGACAAAGAAGGAATTGCAGTCTCTACTAGGGAAAATCAACTTTCTCAGAAGGTTCATCTCCAACCTTAGTGGAAAGACTCAGGCCTTCTCACCTCTGCTTCGACTGAAGAAGGAGGGTTTCACTTGGGGGCAAGAACAGCAAGATGCCTTCGACAAGATCAAGGAGTATCTGGCAAATCCCCCAGTCTTGATATCTCCTTGTCGAAAAAGAAGCATGAGGCTCTACATATCAGCATCTGACAGAACATTAGGAAGTATGCTTTGTCAAGAAGATGAACATGGCGTCGAAAGAGCCATTTATTATCTCAGCAGAGTCTTAAATGATGCTGAAACTAGATATAGTATGATAGAGAAATTATGTTTATGTGTATATTTCTCTTGTACAAAATTGAAGCATTATATAAAACCCGTTGATGTACATATATCTTCTCATTTCGACGTAATAAAGCATATGTTTTCTAAGTCTATTTTACATAGTCGAATTGGAAAATGGGCTTTAGCCTTGACTGAATATTCTTTAAAATATATGCCTCTAAAAGCTGTTAAAGGGCAAGTAGTTGCTGACTTTATAGCTGACCACTCCATACTTGGAGATGAAACAAATTATGTCGAAAAAGAGCCTTGGAGGTTATATTTCGATGGTTCCAGTCATAAAAATGGAACAGGAGTTGGGGTGTTAATTATTTCTCCCAATAAAGTTCCAACAAAGTTCAAGTACAAAATAGAAGGATTCTGTTCAAATAATGAGGCAGAATATGAAGCCTTAATTGCTGGACTTGAAATCTTGTTGGAACTGGGGGCAACAGAGGTCGAAATAATGGGTGACTCTGAATTGGTGATAAAACAATTGACTAAAGAGTACAAATGTGTCAAAGAAAATTTGATCATGTACTTTGTAATAGCCAACAGACTCCTCAAGAGATTCGACAATGTAGTCTTTAGACACATTCCCAGATTAGAAAATCAGGAAGCAAATGACCTGGCTCAATTGGCTTCAGGGTATAAAGTGTCGAAGGAAAATCTGATGAAGATTGTCGAAGTAAGAGGCAAAGTTTTATCCACCAGACTGTCCCCATCTGATTTGGAGACAATAAGATTGGGATATGGTGATGAAGAAAACTTTGAGATTTTTAATATAGGTAATCTAGAGGATGGAGATTGGAGAAAACCTATCAAAGACTATTTACAAAATCCAAATCAGACAGTCGAAAGAAAGATAAAGTACAGAGCCATAAGTTATGTGCTCTTTGGAAATGAATTGTTTAAAAAGACTGCAGAAGGAGTTCTACTAAAATGCCTAGGAGAGACTGAAGCTTATATAGCTCTGTCGAATGTACACAGTGGTGCATGTGGTGCCCATCAAGCAGGACATAAGATGAAATGGCTATTATTTCGACAAGGGATGTATTGGCCAACCATGTTGAAAGATTGTGTCGAATTTGCAAAGGGTTGTCAGGAATGTCAAATTCATGCAGGCATACCTCATGTGCCAGCAAGTGAGTTACATTCTATTATAAAGCCTTGGCCATTTAGAGGTTGGGCTTTAGATTTGATTGGTGAGATTCGACCAGCCTCTTCAAAGGGGCAAAAGTACATTTTAGTGGGGGTAGATTACTTCACTAAGTGGATTGAAGCCATACCATTGACAAATGTAGATCAGGAAGCAGTCATAGACTTCATCCAGAAACACATAATGTATAGATTTGGAATACCAGAGACTATAACCACTGATCAAGGATCTGTGTTTACTGGCAGAAATATGCAGGCATTTGCAAGAGAGACAGGTTTTAAGTTGTTGACTTCGACACCCTATTATGCCCAAGCAAATGGTCAGGTCGAAGCAGCCAACAAAGTAGTAATAAACCTGATAAAGAAGCATGTGGGTAAAAAGCCCAGAAATTGGCACAAGACTCTGGATCAAATCCTTTGGGCTTGTCGAACATCTCCTAAGGAGGCAACTAATTCTACCCCATTTAAATTAACCTATGGACATGATGCAGTGTTGCCAGTCGAAATCTGTTTACAGTCAATACGAGTTCAAAGACATCATGAGATTCCATCTGAAATCTACTGGAGTATGATGATGGATGAGTTGGTTGATTTAGATAAAGAAAGGTTGCATGCTTTAGAATTAATAAGAAGGCAGAAAGAGAGAGTAGAAAAGTTTTATAACAAAAAAGTAAAATTCAAAGCCTTTTTAGTAAATGATTTAGTTTGGAAAGTGATCTTGCCCATGGAGAAGAAAGACAGAGTGATGGGAAAATGGTCCCCTAAATGGGAAGGACCTTTCAAAATTCTAAGAGTTTTTTCAAATGGTGCATACGAAGTCGAAGAATTAGGAAAAGACAGAAGAGTGCTGAAAATAAATGGAAAGTACTTGAAGAAGTATAAACCAACATTGCAGGAAATAAAAATAGGAATAAATTGAAATTGCAAATAAAACTTGTCTTCGCCAAACAGATGGCGTGAAATAGCATTACATATGAAATTGCTAAAAGAAAGTATTCTTAAACAAATAAATTTTCCTAAGTCCTATTACAAACTACTGTCGAAAGAAGGTAGCTTTGAGTTCGTCGAACTTTTTCTTCTGAAGCTGAATTCGACGCTCGCAGAGACTCTTACTGACAGTCAGTTCTTCAATCTCCCTGTGGAGTTGTTGGGCTGATTCTGCATGTTGTAGACCCTTCTGGAGTTCGCTGTCGATTGCCTCTTGATTGGGCTGTTGGAGAGAGGCCTGGCGTTCCTTTTCTTGGAGGATTTTCTTCTGAAGATCAGCAATTTGAGCTTGATAGGCCTGAATGTTGTTTTCACACTCAGCAGCAGCCTTGGTGTATTCGTCAGAAAGCTTATTCAGTTCTGAGATTTTCTCTGTCGAAGACGCCACTATATTCCATTCTGAAACTTGCTCTTCAGATTTGGCTGTAATATTCTGAGAAAATTCCTTCTGACGAACCAAATCAGCACTCACAGAATCAATTAAGGACATCAAGTCCATAACCAAACGGCTTTCTTCAGTCGAAGCCTCCAACAAAATCATGATGTGTCCTAGGACAAGTGAAAATCATGATGTTTTCTTGGGACTCAACAAAATCACTTTATAATAAATGCAACTGACAGGAAGTCAAAGGTCATTTCGACAGCAAAAGATATTTCTCCAAGAATAGTCGAAAACATCTTTGCTGGGGGGCAATTTGTAAACTCATAATTTCGACAGGGTGAAATTTGAAGCTTGAGGTCATCTCTGTCGAAGAATAAGGAAAGAAAAGAAATTCAAGAGATGCTGGCAAAGTAGAAAGCTCTGATGTTTCGACAAAATGGCAAGTATTGTTCTAGCAGGATAAGTTTGGAAAGTTATTTATAGCTAAGTATTTGACAGAAGAAGATGGTCTTTCGACGATTTCGACAGAAGAGGGTTTTGACAAAAGACAGGGTTTGGCAGATGCTGAAAGAGTTGTTTCTTCTTTAAAAGGTTTCGACAGATTGAAGAGGTGCAAGGTTTCGTCACCAAAGAAAGGAATTCAAATTCAAAAGGTTGTAACCTTTGGCAGTTGGACACATGGAAGTTTCAGAGAAGAAAATTGCATGCAGGCTGACACTTGTCATTTAGTTATAGTTTTTCCGTTCTAAGCAGTTATTTTGTTTGTATATAAATAGGATAGTTTGTGTTTAGAATAGGTGTGTGAAAATTGATACAAAATTCCTGTAAAAAACTCTAAGTATCCAGTGTGAGAGAAAATGAGTCTAAGATTTGGAACAATGTACGTTTGAACACCATTTATACTTCAAAGTTATTTAAATTACTTGTTCATTCATCAAGTTTATGTTATTTTTAAGCTTTATTTACTTTTCTGCAAGTTTTTAGCCTTCGACATTTCTTCTTATGCTTGTTTAAAACCTTTACTTTATTTCATTTTAAACTTAAAGCTTTACTTTACTTGTAAAAATCAAAGTTCTTAACACTTTGACAGTATTAGCAAAACAAACCACAAATTTATCACAAACACTAAGAACAGTTCGACAGAATCAATGCACATGTATCCCAGGACTTGTTTGGTTGGTCCTGCAAGTAACCCAATTTTCTGAAGAAATTGGTTAACCAGAGGTTGTTCGCCAGAAACCACCGCGAACACCACCACCACAGGAAAAGTTAATCCCACTGATCGCATTCTTCACTGGATTGTCTCCCACAACCTTCGTACAAAGAAAAGGGGTTTTCTTGGATTGATATTCCTGAAGTTCAACTCATCGATATTCTTCGGAACAAGGTAAAAGTGAACTTGCCTCATTACTTTGCTAGTCGCGTATTTTCTCTCAAGGAGAAGAAGGGAGTTGCTCTAGCTTATTCATCCCTTATTCAAGCAATTATCAAAAGAACCAAAATTGTTGTTGAAGGTATCCATTTACTTCTATCTCCGATAATAACCTTTTTCAGTAGAAGACTCTTAGTTTGATGGGTCACATGTGGGATCCTAAAGAGAGGCGTTATAGGTATATTATTTGTGTCAGTTATGGTGATGATCATGATGATGAAGGTGATGCTGAAGATAATCAATAAGAGGTTTTGGGTCCTTAAATTGATCCAAATGTTGCACAAATGGATACTTATGAAGTACAGTTGGATAATGAAGATTGGCATCGAGTTGCTTCTGAAGATTTTGCTCCATATGAAAACCAAGGATAGGGTAAATGGAAATATATTGGGTGGACTTATAATGCAACATCGTTTGCTCATCTTTCTCCACCGCTTCCACCACCTCATCAAGACAATAATGTCAGTATCATGGAAATGCTTCAAAACATGCACTTGGAATAACAAAGCTTTTATGAGGCTCAATCCGAACAATATTCTGCATTGGAGCAGCGAATTGGGGATCAAGACACTGCCTTTGCTTCCTATATGGCCATTCAAGATGAGAGGTACACTACTTTGCAACGTCAGTTCCATACTCAAAGTGAGAATTTTGATGCTTTTGCATCCAACTCCGTGACACGGCTAAATGAGATCAATGGTTCCCATATTGCGATTGTGAACTCCTTCAACACGCTCAACATAAATTTCATCCAATTCACCAACCAATATGAGTAAGATCATCAACTGAATGTGTATCTTCGTAGGCTTCCTTCACAATGGGGTCCGCGACATTGAGAGCATTTTGCATTTCATTCCATAACATTTTCATATGCAATGATGCTTTTGCTTTGTTTAATTTTCTAAGTGACAATGTTATTGGTTATTTTAGTTTTACATATATATTGGCTTCCTAAGTTTTATTTCCTTTTGTTTATTTGTTTATTTTTGTTCTTTCATCTCTTATTGTGTGTGTGTGTGTATTGATGATTGAATGTAATTGCAATGTATGACTTTCTATATCTTTTCTGATATTTGTGTTTCACCTCTTATCTATTTGTCTCTTTTTTATGTTGTCAAAGGGGGATATGTGATTATGTAAATAAATCTTCTTGTGTGGCATATATTCAGGGGGAGCATGTTTTTGTATGTGATACTCTTGTGATCGTAACAAATTTTGTCATTATCAAAAGGGGGGAGTTTGTGAGAGTGTTTGGTGTTTTAATGATGTTAAAATTAGGGTATTTCAGGAAGGCATATTGGATCACAAGATGCCGGTATGAAAAAACATCAAAGAAGTGGATTTCTGTTGATTTGAAGTGAATGTGTCAACTCATCATCTTGAACAAGTCGACTCATTCAGTTAATAAAATTTGAGTCGACTTATTAGATGATTTAGTTTGACTCAAATGAAGGCAATAAATCTTTGTAAGTCACAGGTCCCAATAGGCTGACTGAGGGCATTATTTAGGTCGACTCAAAGCTTTCAACAGGTCGGCATAAATGATTCTTCAGGTTGATGCATTCCTGTAGTGAGGCGCCTATCACATAAATTCCTATCTCTTACTTAATTTTAAGACTTTCCATTATTTTTGCCTACAAGTATAAATAACGGCAGATATTATTTGGTCAACGAACAAGAAAAGTGAAAGATATACACAAGTTCTCTCTTCATCTTCTCCTTCTCTAGCATTCATCAACAACTACACACAATAATTTTTGTTGAACAAAGTGCAAGGTTCAAGGTGTTAACGTTCAATCGGTGGAATTGTGATTTTAGTTAGGGTTGAGAGATTTGTGTGTTTTTCTTGAATAAACCTTGAGAATTTGTCCTCCAAGATCATTGTGATTTGGGGGTTTTGCACACATCATTCGTTTGTAGATTCAGCCGAGTGAAGAGGTTTGAAGATCAAGGTGATTGTTCAACCATATCACGGTAACCGGAGGATTGCGAAGAACAGTGTGAGTTCACAAGTATCGAATCAAAGTGGCCGTGATCGAAGTTTGGAGAATTGTGGATTCTTGCAAGAAGGGAGCAATTAATTGGAGGTTTGTTCCACACTCGTGAAGAACTTGATTCAACTAGAATCTAGGGGCAAAGAGAAACATAGCTACAACTACAATTATGATTGGTTTGTCGTTCCTATTTTCTCTTTGTATAAACATTGCAATTGTAATAAAAGGTCTCAATTCGGTTTTTGAATTGGGGGTAGAGGTACCCTTAGCAAGGACGATAGGGGAACTGCCTAAACAAATTCTTGTGTCCTTCGCATTTTTCATTCGGTAAATTTTCTACACAAGTTGAAATAATTGAGTTTTGAAAATTCTGTTTTGCATAGTTTAGTATACACTAAGTGTTTGTGAAATTGTTGCTATCGTAATTACATAGCAACCTTAGATAAAATTGTGCACTAGACTATTTGGCAAAACACACTAAGTGTGGTGTGCACACCAAGTGTTCGATAAAATTCAAAACACATTATTTCTTATTTTTTGTGCATATTTATTTTCTTTATACATTGTTGGAAGTATTTTAATCAATTTTTTAAAATTTAAGTGATTAATTTGCTTGGTATTGATTAGTTAATTCATCTTCATTATCCCATTTGGTTTGATAAGGCATATCCGATCACCGGTGACTTAAAATAATTTAGACGTAATTTTTTCGGGGAACTTCCGCAAAATATTTTTCAATTAATTTTTGAAAAGTAAAATATTTTTAAAAGGGATTTATTCAACCCCCCCCCCCCCCTTCTAGATTCGCGCCATCTTCTAACAATAGGAAATATATTCAACAACTTCAATGAGTCTGGATGGGCCCAGAAGATATTTCTCACAACTTATGACTCATCTTTTTTCCTACTATAATAAACATAATTCAATTCCTCTATTAACTTAAACAATTGTTGAATTCCGTTCCACTTCCCCTGATTTTTTTTCTAAATCTTACTATTGTGTTTATATATTTGGGCGATTCGAGTCACACTGCTCGAATCTCGTTCTTTCATTGACAACAATATATGTCTTAGAGGAACATGACATTTTAACAAATCATCGTCATTGAGTCGACTCACAAATACATGACCTTCAAATCTATCAGGTAAACCATGGTTGTGAACTCCATATTTGACATCGATTTTCCAACCAGAATCATATTTTGAAGGTGTTGATCTAACTTTGAATGGACAATCACATTTTTGGAAGCACTTTGTGTTTCGCTATCCTTTTTTTTTGTATTTTCCACTTTTATCGCAGTCAAATATAACTTTGTCGCTTCTCCCTCTCTTTCCAGTTTTTGTGTCTGAAAGGGTTATTATAACAGTGATTGTTTCTGAGTCCAACCTCTTTAATCCACCTAGTCACCTCTTCTCTTATAGGAATTTTTCTGTTGTTGAGAATATTTATGTTATATCTACACTTGTCTGGTCTTTGTCACATATCATCAAAGGAAGATCCATGTCTCCTAACAAAAGTGACAACATAAATAAAAAAAAAATTGTATCCATTATATTCCTAACAGCAAATTGTAACTAGAGCTTGCGGCTATCACCCTGAAAATTGTAGGTCGAGTGACAGATTCTACTATTACATCTACATGAATGACCCTCATAGTCTGGCCAGTCTTTTTTTCATATTTATAAAGGACCATACTGTGGGGCCTAAGATCAGTATCATTCATACCTATCTTAGCAAACATGAAATGTGGCATTAAGTTCATAGTTGCCCCACCGTCCACCAGTATTTTGTTTAGGGTAGTGCCTTCGACTTTAGCCCTTATGAAAATAGGATTTATGTGGTTCTTCATCCCTTCATAGGGTCTCACAAAGAAAGAATTTTTCTCTTCAATGCATCCCTTATTCATAACAAAGTAACATATTGGCTTGTGTTTTGCCAACTCTTCTTCCTCAAAGTCTTCTTCTTCAGCGACCTTTGTCACACGATATTACTTATTAGGAAGTACATAAACCATATTACACGGGATTTCGAAGTCTCCTTCTGACTCGGAGTAAAAATTATTTGTCACCAACTCATCATCTCTAGCATGCTCATCCTCTCTGGTTTTTTCTTTTGTCGCAACTATCTTGGAAGGGAACAACTTCCTTCCCATTAGTCTTTTCGTCTTATCACCGGCTTGTTTTTGAGGTGGATTGGTATTACTTGATTCAACAATATCTCTTTTTACATTTTTTCTTCCTTTGAAATCTTTTCGTTGTGTCCTAGTCATAGGATTTTTTTCCTTTGTAATTTGCGTAGGCCCATAGGAATGTCTTTCAGACATCTGGAAATTTTCCTTGTATGTTACGGAAGATCAACGACCGATCTCAAAATTCCTCTACTTTGGGTTCATGTTGTGCTCTCTTCTAGCAAGCTTGGACCACTTCCCTTGGGGAACGTCGGTTGAAGGCTTGTAGGTATTTGGTTTAGCTTCTACGAGCCATCACTTGATCACTGTTTTGTGGCACCCCTCTTCTATTGAGTTATTGAGGTCTGGCCTTCTCATTCTATTTGGCTTGTTTAGCAATTTTGACTCTCATAACAGCTTTCTTGTTGAACATAGCGTTGCATCTAGGGTGCAACATCACTTTAGAGTCATCATCCTAACACCTGTAAATAAATTCCACTAGAATTTCACCAGCCTTTGGGAACACAAATTCAATATGGTTCTCAATTTCAAATTCATCCATGTCAAAATCTTCAGTGATTTCGACCATGCTAACTACGGAAGGCTCCACGTAACTGGAATCCTTAATCTGCAATGGGTCAGCATCGATCCTTGAAAGAAAACAGTGTGGGGTTTTATGTCCTAAGAAAGTATGATACTTACAAAACACGTGTTTCTTTCTTTGTTCTAATGGTGACACTTTTGCACCCATAGGCACAAGCATTTGACCAAATGCAACCAACAAATTGAAAATCTCATCGCATTTTGTTACGTCGAAGGTGTAAGTGTTCTTAGGAAACTCATCATTTTCTTTAGGCTCTGGAGGATTCTTCCCATTTGCAGGTGTAAGTAACTTACACACATATGGGGAACTTGGCTTTAACTCAGCCACATCAACCTCAACCTCCTAGATATGTACATACTCGACTTCAGACATTATGTCTTGATCTTGCATGTCGACATACGTTATACACTCCTTTTTACCCTTACTCGCTCTAGCCTTCTCAACCTCCAGTTTCTCCACTTTTCTTACTATATCCGCTAATTGGGTCATATCTCTTAGATATTGAGTATCTAACTTCTCCCCTAATGGAATAATTTAGCCCACGAGCAAGCATTTCGACAAGCTCGTGTTCAGGTACATGGGTGAAGTACCTTATTTTTAATAAACTAAAACTATTTAGATAATCATCAATTGACTCAGCGAATTTTTGCTTAACACTTGATAACTCTTTCAAGCTAATCTTGGACTACCCCATGTAGAACTGTTCATGGAACAATAACTCTAAATGCGTCCAATCATGGATTGAATGATGAGATTAGGTAGTAAACCATGTGAACTCATTTTTGGTTAGAGAACTAGGAAAATATGTCATCCTCAAATTCTCATTATTTGCAATGCCATCTACCTCAGTCGGGTAACGTGCAATGTCCTCTACTCCCCTTGGAAACTCCGTTTTTAACACATACTTTGATAGAGGAGATGTGTAATTTGGCCTTTGCAAGCCCGTGTTAACCCCATTCTGGGCCATTATTCATTCGATAATGGTCGTTAATTTATTTTCTCCTAACATATTTCCCTGTTGATCTTGATGGACAACTTGGCCAGCATCCTAGTGTCGATTTACTATTATGACAGAAGGATTACCACCTCCACCAGGTACTTATTGCTCGGCCTATTGGGGAATCACTTGGTGTTCCTGATTAATAGTTTTGTCTAAAAATACCCCCTAATTTAAAACATGTCCAACGTCCTTGGGTTATGCACCTGGTCGAATTCGTATTGGTTGAGCGCCAAAAAAATCATTGATTCTAGTCATTTTAGTCGCCAAATGTTGGTAACTCTGATTTGTATTTTGAATCAATGGGTTGAATAGTGTACCCATCCGTTATGTTAGAGTGTTTATCATGTCATGGTTACTATCATTTATTTGTTGCATCATCGTCATGACATAATTTATCGTCAAAGCAGGCATTGCTTGGGAACCAAATCCTGCTCCCATGTGGGGTGGTATATTTTGACCATGATTACCTATGGCTAAGCCATACCCCATAATGGGTGAAAACATGTTTTCAGTATTGTTACCAAATGTCAATGGGTTATTTTGCAAACTTGTCATGAACGTGGTTGACATTCACAAAGGTTGTTCACACCCCTGGCATATGCATTATGAAATTTGTGGTAAAAGGTCTAAAATTTGTCGCCACGAAGGGCCTGGGAGTCACTAGGTGACTCTGGGGCATTGATGACAAAATTGTCCCCTTGGGAGGGTTCGTTGATGCCATTGTTGTCGATGGCATTATCGTAGTACTAGTAGTTATGGGAATGGGCCAGTTACTGTCGCAAAAATTGTTCTCGTCCCAACACTATTAGAAGGTCAGACTCCATTGTTATTTCTAGGATTCACCATTCTCCTAATGTATCTTCTAAAAACAGGTTTCCTCACTTCTCTCTTGGTTATTTTAACACACCTTAATCTCAAGCATTATCGTACACCAGAAACGAAAAGTTGATGAAACACACGTACAAATTATAACTTTTACACACAAATAAGTAAAACAGACACAAAATCGTCACACTGGGCGTGCCAATTTCTTTACTGTGAAATTTGATAAATAAATATAAGTTTATATTAATACTTAAGGGATCAAGCTCGGAAATCTTTCAGACGTATTTAAGTGTAGTTATTATTTATGAAGATTTGTTTGGTTGTCGAAGTTAACATAAACTTCTAGAAAAATGTTTGAAAAAGCTTGTGATCACTTGTGAATAAAGAAAGCAATTAAAGGATGAAGGAATTGTAAACAAAATGCAAGGTAAAATAAATAAAACTCTTAATTCGAAAGGTAAAATGCAAGGAAGGAAAAGGCTTGAAATCAAAGCGTTTGAAAGTACAATGCATAAAATGTAAAATTGCATGAAAAATAAAGGAAGTTGAAAGCTTTACTGCATAAAAGAAAGACTTTTAAGATAAAATACTGAAAACGTATTAAATTGGTGGAACGCATACATATATTTTTCTCACTCATTTCTCACAGCACATAAACTTTAAGTATTACGGAAACGTGTACAATTTGTGGACCCTTTACAAAATGAACCTAAGTACCTATATATAAAACTCTAAAATAATTGTCTAAGACTGATAAACTACTCCCAAGATGACATCTCCTCATATTAGTAGCGGTTTTTCCCCGACATGTCTCACATTCTCTAAATAACTGTCGACGTTGATGTAGTTTCCGCCTTGTGATATTATTAAATTTCTCAATTGCTTTCCTGGATGCCAAGAATTAGTTATCCTCTTCGAAACCTGCGATGTCGACCATGTTGAGGTAACAGACTCCATTGTGCTGTCCATTGTAATGGTGAAATCCACATGTTGCATCCAAGTCAACATTGTTTCCATTATAGTGATGTACTCTACATGTGGTGACTGAGTCGACATTACTTTCATTGTAGTGATGAACTCCAAGCTATGCCAACATAGCATAGTTTTCAATGTCACTAAGTGGCTAACATAGCATAGTACTCAATTTCACTAAGTCCCCAAGCTTTTCACCACATCCTTCGACCACACCACCTTCGACCATTATCACCTTGGGTGATCTCCGACCTTGAGTTAAGTTGATCATGTGGACTCACTTTTTTTTATTTTCCACGTGACATATTTATAGCTAGCCTTATGAATACATGTCATTTATAGTCAAGTCGAAAAATCCAGTGTAACACATCTGTTTTGAGCACTTTGAGCTTGTGAGTGCTTTACCTCCCAACCATGGACTTGAACTTCTTGCACACTTCAAGTACCTCATCATTTATTTTGATTAGTTATGTCCATAAATTTACTATGATTGTCGATAAATGTGACAAAGTACCTATTGCCACCAATGGAATCTACTTGCATCGGCCCACACATCTGAATACACCACCTTAAGGTGATTCTTGATTATACAATCTGCATCCTTGTTGAATTTACCATTATGTTGCTTTGCTTGCACACACTCTTCATAAATTTCAGTCGATATGTTGATCAATTGCAGCTCAGTTACCATTATGTTCTTTTGCAAGTCTTTGAGATCTCTAAAGTTGAGATGCCCAAGACGATAGTGTCACATCCATTCTTCACGACTTGGGGTGGCAAAACAAGATCGTGGTCCACAGGCATGTTATTTTTTTGGCGGATGCATGGGCCCTCCGGACCAGCTCATGCACCCGTAAAAAAATAGCATGTTAAGTTGGAGTTTGTACTCGCCTATCCGTTCAGCCCGTCGCATCTTAAGCCCGCCAAAAAAACGGCAGGTTGACCCGTCGACCTAATTATTAAGCACTCAAAATATTTATTTTGGTTGGTTGAAAGTTAATACTTGAATTATAGTTTTGAAACACTTGTTGATGGTTCTATTTTAAGTGAAATTTCTTGATAGTTTTAATCTTTTAGTTGTCATTTTAAGCTTTCTAATTGTTAGGTTGATGTAAATAAATAAAAAATTAATCTATTTAAAAATGAAGAATTTTTTATAAAAGAAAATAGGCGGGCGAGGTCGCACCACCTTAAACCATTGTCCCAACCATGCTTTTGCTTCCACTACAAACTCATGAATAATTCCTCTTTGTAAATCCCCTAACAACACTAGGTTTGTCCCTAATGGTGTAGCCTTGACCCTGGAATGTCCATGCATATGAAACCCATCTTGAATATAATAAGTCGTTCCTGGATTTCGTACTACTCCCACAAACGCTTTTATGAGCGCTTCCTTCTCTTTAAGATAACCTACTAGCTAGCTGAAGAAATTTTGTCTTTGATAGGTGTTACTGAAGAAGTGGATGATAAATGAAACATGTAATGTATATAAATATAGGATGCAAGTTGGTCTTGGCCCTCATATTTTTTTAAATGATTCTCAGATATGGAGCATAAATTACTTTAGCTTGTTTGATAAGTTAGTTAGTAGCTGATGACTTAGCTGATAAGCTAAATTTATACTTTGTGAGTTCTAGGTTATAGGTGATGACTTGTGATTGATAAGTGAATTTGAGTGTTTGGTAAATTAAATGGTTATACTAACTGATAAATGCAAAATGACATAAAGGACATTATTAATTAAAATAATTAGTGGTCATATTTATCAAATTAATTTTTATTTAACAAAAATTAATATATTAACAATGAAATGTAAATTTTAATTATAACTATAAAATTAAATATAACACAAATATATTAAACACTTACATATAAACTTTGTAATGAAAATTAAATATCTAAAATAATAATATTTCCGTTTGATCTTATATTTCAATAAAGTGCATACTTTTATCTCTTTTTTTCTCTCAAAATCCATAATATGTCTACTAATAAACAAATATATTAAATCATTCATTATCATATTTATAAAAAAAAAATACATTAATAATAAAAACTCATGTAATAAATAATTAAAATAATAATTTAAAAATAATAAAAATAATTAATTTTAATGAATCAAAATATTTTATTAATAACAAAACGGAAGATAAATTGCATCATGAATTTGTTCTGTAAAATTAATGACTAATCTTTTTTATTCTCTCAACTAAAATGCAATTATTTTAATTTAAATTATATTAATATAAAAAGTACATTTGAGTTTTTGATAAAATAATGAAAATCTAAATGGAAGAAAAAGTCATAAGTTAAAAGCTATAAACTCAAAAGCTATTTCAAATAGCTTTTGAAAAAAAAAACTAAAAACTAGTAAAAAAGTTACAAGCTAAAAACTAAAAGACAGTTATTAAATAAAGTTTTTTCATTGATATGAGTTGAAAAGCTAAAAACTATAAATTAAATTTTTTTTTTTTTATGTCTTACCAAACAGACACTTATCAGTTAGAAATCAAAACCTAGGGAGATAACTCAATTAAATGAAAGTTGACACATTCTAGAGACCCTTGGGACATTAGATAATCTTTTTTTATTGTTGAATTTCTCCTTTAAGTCTACTGAATTATCAATAATAATCATTGTTTTCAAAACACATCCTTTTTGTAAAATATATTCGACAAAGTACAATTCATCTGTGTAAATCCTCGATATCCTTTGAATTGAATAAAGCTTAGGCGTGATTCAAGACAACTAGGAACATTAGGTTGTACAGCCAATTTTGGTAAGAATGATTGTTCCTGCAAGATACCGTAAGACACAACATCAAGACTTACATAATAAGATATATAGTGATGAATCATATTACACATCCTCAGGAGGATTCGGGGTATGTAAGGTTGAATGTAATCTATTTCATAAAAACATTGACTTAATATTCTTTTTATCCCTTTAACTTAAGAATATTAATGGTTATTTTGGTCTCTTAACTCAAAAAGTAAGATATTACCATGTTAGTTATTTTCATCCATTAGTGAATTTAGCTACATGATATGTTTTGAATAGTTGATGGACTCCCTCTGTCTTAAAATAATAGTCTTTTAAGATTGTTGCATAAAAATTAAGAAAAGTAATGATTATGAAAACGTAGAAAGACTATTATTTTGAGATAACTTAAGAAAAGTAATGATTAAGAAAACGTAGAAAGACTATTATTTTGAGATAACTTTTTTAACCTTAAAAGACTTATTTTGGGATATTTATGGACTGAGGGAGTACTTTTTTAAGTTAAGCAGTCATAATAGACCCTGAGGTTAACATACCTCCTTAAACCACAACTTCAATTTGTCATTACAAACCTCCTTGTCATTTTGAATTATGAGAACTTCAAGAGAATGACATTTGTGAAGTAGGCTCATAAGAGAATTCGAGTTGAACGGCAAATGATTGAGATTTAGATGAAGTAAATGGCCAAAATTTGGAAAATGTAGATGAGTGACGTCGCCAAGTAACCACTATGTTCACAAGTAGCAATGATATAATGTCAGCAAGTAGAAAACTAACTAACAGATAAAAATCTTATATTATAATTTCATATTTTTGTTTTTGATATAGCAAATCATATGACTAAAGATTGTAATTACTGCATAGTATTAGGAGAATTGTGTGAATTGAAAGACTTGTCAATGCATGCCATACCTTTGTTGCTGAAGGACTCAACCCTAAATGTGTTAGGTTGAGTAAAGTGAAGGGCGAAGCATTTGAGTCCCGGAGAAACGCGTTATGCAACTTAAGGTAGTCAAGAATAAGCACTTGAGTATTAAGGGAAGTCCCAATGATAGAACTGTGGAGGATGATTTTGAACCTTTTCAACGAAGATGGCAGGCAAAGAGATGGAACACAAATTCTAGCGTAATCGTCAACATACAAGTAAAGATCCAGAGTTTCTAAACCAGGACAACCACGACCGAGGAAGATATTGAGTGAAACCAGATGGATATAACGGAGACCAAGTTCCAACTTCTTTAGTGATGGTAATATTAAACGATTACCTGGTAAATCAAATGCACCTTGGACACTATTGAGTTAAAAACAGTGTTAGGAAGAAAACAAGTGGAAAAACTAAGTATAAAAATGAATTGAAAAGAGCTTACCTGAGAGAGACGAGATTATAACAGCCGGACATCCCAAAAGGAAGGCAATAGGTTGAACGGTCTATATTGTAGAGCGTGAGGTCGAGTTCTTTGATGTGATCCAAGCGTTAACTGAGGCTTTGCAGAGTGTATTGTCAGTGAGAGATTTAGTACATGAAAGACGCATCTTATCAACTTTGCAGGGCTTGAGGACATAGATAAGACTGTTGACAAAATAGAAAAACCTTCTGAAGCGCCTGAATGGTTCGGAACTAATTTGGATAAAATCGTCATCGGATAAATTGAGAACGTAGAGATCCTGCCAGATGTGGCGCCATCGGGAAGAGAGAATGCTTGTTTGAACTGATGTTTTGGTTGATAGGAATGATAGAATGTGGACTAATAAATGATCCGGTAGATTACTGATCCTGTCTTCTTCTTCGTTTTCTTGTATATATTGTGAGGATATAAAGTAATATTTTGTTTTGTAGAAAAATTCAATGCATTATAAGTCATTGGTTTCTACGATGTAGAGAATCCTATAATAAGTATTCACTTATTATAGTATATGAAACTATTATATATACAGTAATCATATTGTAATTCATAATCATCCTCTACAATTGTGTTTCTTCTTATTCCTATACTCAACTCTCAAATTTTACTTGTGTTATTGTTATTATTATTTCATGTTCCCTAACACATGATTTGGTTGCAGCTGCGCTATTCCATTCCTACCGAGCGTGTGAATAAGTACTGTATCATCTCTTTACAGGTTTTTTAAGCTCTTAACGATCATAGAAAATCATCAACCATTAACCTATAATAGAGACCGCACAATTGATTGAGCTTAAAGAACTCAATTCCTAACAACCTCCCTAAATTAGCCCATTAATTTTGTGATTAGCTCGACACATGCTCGACTTTCAAATTCAATTAATAGTGGTTGTACTAATTGTCAATACAATTTCTAACCTCTAACATATCAGTTAAGTACAGTTAGAAGCATGTTATTAACTAAACATCTTCATATCAGAAATTTGACAATTCATAACTATCACAAAATTAAGTTAACAATCCAAAGTTAATATGCTAACATTAACTGCATTAAACCTCACTTAAGTGTCAATATCAGTTTTTTCCGAGGTGTGGGTGTTATAGTGTTGATACAGATAGGAAAGAAATCAGCTTCTGATAAATCTTTTTTGTTGTTGTTGACACAACCACAAAAACATAATCTTAGATAACAGACTATGAGTTGTTGACTATTATTTTATATTTTTCTTCTTTTTTACTCAAATGAATGACTTTGGGTGGTAAAGTAAAGTATTTTGTTAGCATATAGTTATAATATAGAAATGTATAGTATAGTCTCTATAGGTAGATGTATATAAACAGTGACACCCCAACAACATGACAAGGGACATAAAGATTCTCTTTTGGAAGTTAACTTCTCCATGTTTATCTCTTCTTTCTTAGGTTCTTCCTCTTGATCTAATTTTCTTACATTCATTAAATAATTATTTTGTTTTATCTTGTTTCTTTACTGCTACTTTCAAATCATCATGTTATACAACCTATTTGCGTTGCTACTTCAGTGACACCTCGCACAAACAATGTTCACCAAATTCAACTTCAATTATATCTAGTTTATTATATGCATCCAAGTTATGGACCAAATTCTATTTCTATTTCACTGAAACTTGACAGACCCAGCTATGTAACATAGCTCATGATATGAAACTTGGATGATACAAGAACAACCAAGTCGGATCGTAAGACATATTAATCCTAGATACCTACGGCACAGCCTGAACTCGTGTTCTAAGTATATCTTGTTGAGATATTAATAAATTCTTAACTGATATTCTAAAAAATAACTAGTTGAGGTCTTAAGTATAATTAAGATCCCATTCTAATTTGAGATTGGCCTTATTTTATCATCTTATCATGAATGTAAATCTTTATCAGAAAAAATTTGGGAAGGTCTGCATTAGTTAATTAAGCTTCTTCAAAAGATTGTGCTAAACAGTTTTGCTTTATTTGAAATTTTAATGTGCTTAATTGTTGTGTTTACTTAATTTTAGGAAATAGTAATAGGAATATTGCAATGGTAGCATGCAAAAATGGTTGGGTTAGATAGCTTGGAAAAGTATAGGGGCTATAGGTTGCTGACACAAGAGTGAATTATTCATTTAATAACTGAACTGAAATATCCCATTCTCGTGTTGTTCGCAGTGGTTTCTGGCGAACAACCTCTGGTTAATCAATTTCTTCAGAAAACTGGGTTACTTGCAGGACCAACCAAACAAGTCCTGGGATACATGTGCATTTGATTCTGTCGAACTATTCTTAGAGTTTGTGATAAATTTGTGGTTTGTTTTATCAATATTGTCAAAGCGTTAAGAACTTTGATTTTTGCAAGTAAAATAAAACTTTAAGTTAAAAATGAAATAAAGTTAAGAGTTTTAAACAAGGACAAAAAGAAATGTCGAAGGCTAAAAATTTGCAGAAAAGTAAATAAAGTTTAAAGTGACATAAACTTGAAGAATGAACAAGTAAATTAAATAACTTTGAAATATAAATGGTGTTCAAACGTACATAGTTCCAAATATCAGACTCATTTTCTCTCACACTGGGTACTCAGAGTTTTTACAGGAATTTTGTATCAATTTTCACACACCCATTCTAAACACAAACTATCCTATTTATATACAAACAAAATAACTGCTTAGAACGGAAAAACTATAACTAAATGACAAGTGTCAGCCTGCATGTAATTTTCTTCTCTGAAGCTTCCATGTGTCCAACTGCCAAAGGTTGCAACCTTTTGAATTTGAATTCCTTTCTTTGGTGACGAAACCTTGCACCTCTTCAAACTGTCGAAACCTTTTCAAGAAGAAACAAATTCTTTCAGCAAAAACTGTCTTTTGTCAAAAATCCTCTTCTGTCGAAATCTTCAAAAGACCATCTTCTGTCGAAACGTCGAAAGAGAACTTTCTTCTGTCAAACACTTAGTTACAAATAACTTCCCAACTTTATTCTGCCAGAACAATATTTGCCTTTCTGTCGAAGTAATGGAGTTTTAAACCCTGTCAGCAATCCTTGAATTTTCTTCCTTTTATTATCCTTCGACAAAGATGACCTCAAACCCTTAATTTCAGTCTTGTCGAAATTATGGGTTTACAAATTGCCCCCCAGCAAAGATGTTTTCGACTATCCTTGGAGAAATATCTTTTGCTGTCGAAGTGACCTTTGACTTCCTGTCAGTTGCATTTATTGTAAAGTGATTTTGTTGAGTCCCAAGAAAACATCATGATTTCCACTTTATGAAAACGTCATGTCTAGCCCACGTTTTTACACAATCTCCCAAAACCCTATATTGTAGGTAAATCATGGCTTCTTACCAACTGCCACTTTCTAACTTCCACCAATGGATCAGAAACGCACGTCTCCACTTCCCAACTGAAAATCTTTTCATTTTCCCTCTATTTAATATTAATCATTTATTTCATCCTCTATAAATACCACTTTCAACAACATTTCACACTTTTCACCTTCTCAACTCTTCTCTTTCCAAACGTAAAAAACTCCATTTCAAGACCTTTCAAAGCTCCTGTTTCTTCAACCTCTTCATCAAATCAATGGCTCCTCCAAAGACTACTACTGGCCGCAGCGCAAAGAAGACAAAGAAAACCATGGATCTTCCTCCTGCTCACATACTATCTGGACCTACACAAACGCAGCACCAACAGTATTTTCCAGAACCCCCAAATGAAAGGGAGAAGGCAAGCATTTACAGGTCACAGGTAATGATTCCCATTTCTGTTTCTGGAGTTCATCACGCTATGTTAGGTCCTATTTTTGATCCCACTGCTGACCCTAACCGTTTGAAAGAATTTTATCCCTGTTATTCTGCTTCTAAACCCATAGATGCTAACAAAAACCCTAAACCTGTCGAAACCTCATCAAAAGAACCTGAAGTCCTTATGGCTTCGACATAAATAGATCTGTCTTATCTAAACCAAAATAGGATTTTTAGGAGTCCCCCTTTGACGAAAGATCCCTCTGATTACGTAGCATGGCTTACTAGGGTCGAAAAAGCCAAAGAAAAGTTTTGGAAGAAAACTGGTATTTATGACTTAATCCAATTGTCGAAAGAGGGTCCCCGTTATTGCCAAAACATGCTGTTAGCCTCCTTGTATTTTTGGGATAGTACTTACAATACTTTCCACTTACCCTGTGGAATGGTGACTCCCACCCTATTCGACATAGCAGCCATAACTGGCCTTAGTCCTTTAGGGGAAATCTTTAACCCTGAACACTTGAACAAGGATCCCATAGGCTTCGACACAAAGCATGCTGGGTATTCTGTTTTCATAGCCCATCACCAAGGTGAAAACAATGAAGAAGTCTCTGATAGAGAGCACATTGCTTTCCTCTCCCTGTGGTTAGCCAAATTTGTTTTCTGTACTAGGTCTCTTCAGGTAGCCAGAAGTTACATCATTATGGCTAATCAACTTCATAATGGAGTTGCATTCTGCCTGAGTGAGCTACTTTTTGCAAACCTCTATGAATCCTTAAGTGAGAGTGTAAGCAACCTCAAAACCCTTAAGGACAAAAGTAACATTAGTCTTACAGGCCCTTTTTGGCTCCTACAACTATGGTTGAATGCAACCTTTGAAACCTTCATCCCCAACAAAATGCCAGTTGTCGAAGAAGCAGTAAAAGAAAGGCGTGTCGAATGGCCTAGGCTAGTTCAACTGACCCCTACAGATGATAATACAAGCCTTCAACAAGCATTCACTGGCTACATCATGATGTTTGCCAAACGCTACAAATTTTCCCCTTCAATGGCACCATTCGCCAACAGACAAGTAGGTCCAAGATGGTTTACCAGAAGACTTCCAGTGGAGAATCAGAAAGATGAAGACTCCTATATCTCCATTTGGGAAGCTTTTCTCATGCCCAGGCACTTTTTCTCCCATCATAGTCTTAACAACACAAAGGTATCCCTCATTGTTTACCAACCCAATCTGGTGGCTAGGCAGTTTGGATTAATTCAGACGAAGATGAAGCCTATCTACCACAAGAAAGGTTCCATCATCTTCTACAACTCATTTCACCACTTCGACAAAAGTTTGGAGCTATACAACAAGTTTTTCGACCCATCTCTGGAAGTTCATCCCACCATCTTTCTACCAAACTTCCTCTGTACTGAAGAATTCGACGTCTGGTGGAAGGAATATTATATCAACAGATTTTTCGACGTAGCAACCTTCACTACTCTTCTGACGAATGCTTTTACCTTTGTGCAGGACAAGAAGAAAAAAGGTACAGATCAGCATATCAAAGAAGTTCACAAGTTTCAAAAGTATTTTGAAACTATTTACAGGCCTGATGATCTTCGTCGAACCATAGCTGAAGCAGCAGTATCTTTAAAATACAAATTCACAGAAAAATTGAATAAGTTGTGGTTTCCTTCATCTCTTCCACCACATGCACACTATGACTTTGCATTCACAACTTTTCCTCCAAAATTCCCTCCACTCCCTTCTGCAGAATTTGGAGTGGCCTTGTGTCCTCCATTTCCAGATTGGTTTGTGTGTGGATCTGATTTAAAATTACTCCGTGAAAGAAACAAAAAACCTGCCGAACGCGTGGTTGCGACGAAGTATCATTTGGACAACTTCACTGGGCACCTTCACATTGGGATAGAACATGTTACTGTGGACGAACCCATTCTTGAAGGTGTCGAAGAAATTGCATTCCTCTCTTTTTTTTTGTTTCTAACTCTTTTATTTCTATATCAATGTTCATGCAACTTTTCTTTTTCAGCTGTTAGAATTGTCAGGAAGACTGCTGGCGAAGGAACTTCTTCCAAAACAGTAGAAAAATCCCCCACAACTGCCAAGAAGGTTTCGACAAAATAGAGCATCCCTCCTTATTTACGTACTTCACATTTTCTTATACTGAACAATTCTTTTTTTTTTATTGTAGGTAACTCGTACCCCAGCAAAGAAAAGAAAACCAGAAGAGAAGGAAGAAAACGTCGAAGAGTCTGAGGACGAATCCCCTGAACCCCAACCTTTGAAAAGAAACAAAGGTCTAAGAATTAAAACAGTAGCATCTCTAAGATCTATAGTCCAAAGACGAACTCCACCTGCCAGTCCAGCCAGCAAAATTCCCTCAAGGAGTGAAAGAAGTGGGGACTCAAGTGCCCATACTGAAATTCCTCAGGTAATCACTTTGACCAACAACATCCCCAGTCTTGACTGCATGTATCTTTATCTTATAGCTCTCTTTTATGTTTTCTGTAGGTTGTCATTGATGTCGAAGAGACTTCTACAATCCAAGAAGAAAATGTCCCTTCTAATTCTGAGAGAACTCTGGCTGAAAGACTTCAAGACGATGCCACTCCAGATGCAGGTGTCCATGGACCTCAAACCTTGGATGAATTCGAACTCAGTGATTCTGAATCTTCTGGCAACAATTCTCCTTTTCGACCAGACTTCACTGCAGAACAAATAATTCCAGATCAAGATGCACCACTTCAAACACCAGCTGTTATACCAGAAACTGACGAAGATGCCCTGGCTCAGGATGCACAAGCTCCAGATCCAACTGACACCACACCAATTGACAAAGAGAATGTCGAAGAAGAGGTCACTCTGTCGAATCAACCAGGAGTCAACTTGAGCATTAGAGGAACTTCTCAAAACATTCCTTCTTCATCAAAAGTTCCTGTCGAAACCTCTTTGGGTACTGATTCGACGAGTTTATCACATGAAGAGATTGAGAGCTTGAAAGTTAGAAAACCCTTTGAATATTTAAAAGCCTTACTCGACACCAGGTATAACTTCCAAGACTCCTCTCCCAGTGGTTCGACAGCTTCAGGGGCCACTTCTGACCTTCAACCAATCAGTGTCATTATGGATGAGATCAAAACAAGAATCCTTGGAGTTGACCTGTTTGAAGTCTTGGATGAGAATGCTTCTGCCCAATATGATCTGAAGAAGCTCCTGAAAAGTGCCAATTTGTTGGAGGCTTCGACTGAAGAAAGCCGTTTGGTGATGGACTTGATGTCCTTAATTGATTCTGTCAGTGCTGATCTGGTTCGACAAAAAGAGTTTTCCCAAAAAATCACAGCCAAGTCTGAAGATCAAGTTTCAGAATGGAACATAGTGGCTTCTTCGACAGAAAAGATTTCAGAGCTGAATAAGCTTTCTGACGAATACACCAAGGCTGCTGCTGAGTGTGAAAGCAATATTCAAGCTTACCAGGCCCAAATTGCTGATCTTCAAAGGAAAATCCTCCAAGAAAAAGAACGTCAAGCCTCTCTCCAACAACCAAATCAAGAAGCAATAGACAGTGAACTCCAGAAGGGGCTACAACATGCAGAAACAGCCCAGCAACTTCACAGGGAGATTGATGAAATGACTGTCGGCAAGAGTCTCTGCGAGCGTCGAATCCAACTTCAAAAGAAAAAATTCGACGAACTCAAAGCTACCTTCCTTCGACAGTAGTTTTGTAATAGGGCTTAGGAATTTTATTTGTTTAAGGATATTTTCTTTTAGCACTTTTATATGTAATGCTATTTCACGCCATTTGTTTGGCGAAGACAAGTTTCGTTTGCAATTTTAATTTGTTCCTATTTTTATTTCCTGCAATGTTGGTTTATACTTCTTTAAGTACTTCCCATTTATTTTCAGCACTCTTCTGTCTTTTTCTATTTCTTCGACTTCGTATGCACCATTGGAAAAAACTCTTAGAATTTTGAAAGGTCCTTCCCATTTAGGGGACCATTTTCCCATCACTCTGTCTTTCTTCTCCATGGGCAAGATCACTTTCCAAACTAAATCGTTTACTAAAAAGGCTTTGAATTTTACTTTTTTATTATAAAACTTTTCGACTCTCTCTTTTTTCCTTCTTATTAATTCTAAAGCATGCAACCTTTCTTCGTCTAAATCAACCAACTCATCCATCATCATACTCCAATAGATTTCAGATGGAATCTCATGATGTCTTTGAATTCGTATTGATTGTAAACAAATTTCGACTGGCAATACTGCATCATGTCCATAGGTTAATTTAAATGGGGTAGAATTAGTTGCCTCCTTAGGAGATGTTCGACAAGCCCAAAGGATTTGATCCAGAGTCTTGTGCCAATTTCTGGGCTTTTTACCCACATGCTTCTTTATCAGGTTTATTACTACTTTGTTGGCTGCTTCGACCTGACCATTTGCTTGGGCATAATAGGGTGTCGAAGTCAACAACTTAAAACCTGTCTCTCTTGCAAATGCCTGCATATTTCTGCCAGTAAACATAGATCCTTGATCAGTGGTTATAGTCTCTGGTATTCCAAATCTATACATTATGTGTTTCTGGATGAAGTCTATGACTGCTTCCTGATCTACATTCGTCAATGGTATGGCTTGAATCCACTTAGTGAAGTAATCTACCCCCACTAAAATGTACTTTTGCCCTTTTGAAGAGGCTGGTCGAATCTCACCAATCAAATCTAAAGCCCAACCTCTGAATGGCCAAGGCTTTATAATAGAATGTAACTCACTTGCTGGCACATGAGGTATGCCTGCATGAATTTGACATTCCTGACAACCCTTTGCAAATTCGACACAGTCTTTCAACATGGTTGGCCAGTACATTCCTTGTCGAAATAATAGCCATTTCATCTTATGTCCTGCTTGGTGGGCACCACATGCACCACTGTGTACATTCGACAAAGCTATATAAGCTTCAGTCTCTCCAAGGCACTTTAGTAGAACTCCTTCTGCAGTCTTTTTAAACAATTCATTTCCAAAGAGTACATAACTTATAGCTCTGTACTTTATCTTTCTTTCGACTGTCTGATTTGGATTTTGTAAATAATCTTTGATGGGTTTTCTCCAATCTCCAACTTCTAGATTACCTACATTGAAAATCTCAAAGTTTTCTTCATCACCATATCCCAACCTTATTGTCTCCAAATCAGATGGGGACAACCTAGTGGATAAAACCTTGCCTCTCACTTCGACAACCTTCATCAGATTTTTCTTCGACACTTTATACCCTGAAGCCAATTGAGCCAAGTCATTTGCTTCCTGATTTTCTAACCTGGGAATGTGTCTAAAAACTACACTGTCGAATCTCTTGAGGAGTCTGTTGGCTATCACAAAGTACATGATCAAATTTTCTTTGACACATTTGTACTCTTTCGTCAATTGTTTTATCACCAACTCAGAGTCACCCATTATTTCGACCTCTGTTGCCCCCAGTTCCAACAAAATTTCAAGTCCAGCAATTAAAGCTTCATATTCTGCCTCATTATTTGAACAGAATCCTTCTATTTTATACTTGAACTTTGTTGGAATTTTATTGGGAGAAATAATTAACACCCCAACACCTGTTCCATTTTTGTGACTGGAACCATCAAAATATAACCTCCAAGGCTCTTTTTCGACATAATTTGTCTCCTCTCCAAGTATGGAGTGGTCAGCTATAAAGTCAGCAACTACTTGCCCTTTAACAGCTTTTAGAGGCATATGTTTTAAAGAATATTCAGTCAAGGCTAAAGCCCATTTTCCAATTCGACTATGTAAAATAGACTTAGACAACATATGTTTTATTACGTCGAAATGAGAAGATATATGTACATCAATGGGTTTTATATAATGCTTCAATTTTGTACAAGAGAAATATACACATAAACATAATTTCTCTATCATACTATATCTAGTTTCAGCATCATTTAAGACTCTGCTGAGATAATAAATGGCTCTTTCGACGCCATGTTCATCTTCTTGACAAAGCATACTTCCTAATGTTTTGTCAGATGCTGATATGTAAAGCCTCATGCTCCTTTTTCGACAAGGAGATATTAAAACTGGAGGATTTGCCAGATACTCCTTGATCTTGTCGAAGGCATCTTGCTGCTCTTGCCCCCAAGTGAAACTCTCCTTCTTCAGTCGAAGCAGAGGTGAGAAGGCCTGAGTTTTTCCACTAAGGTTGGAGATGAACCTTCTGAGAAAGTTGATTTTCCCTAGTAAAGACTGCAATTCCTTCTTTGTCGATGGCGCTTTTGCTTCCATTATTGCCTTAGCTTTGTTTTCATTAATTTCAATCCCTTTCTTGTGGACCACAAAGCCTAAGAAGTCCCCTGCCTGCACACCAAAAGCACATTTAAGAGGATTCATTTTCAAACCAAACTTCCTCATCCTTTCAAAGGACTGTCGAAGATGGTTAATATGGTCCAAGCCCGAAGCAGATTTAATCACAATGTCATCTATATAAATTTGCATAAATGTTTCGATGAAATCATGAAAGATAGAATTCATAGCCCTTTGGTAAGTAGCTCCAGCATTTTTCAAACCAAAGGGCATGACTACCCACTCATATGTTCCTATTGCTCCTGGACAACGAAAAGCTGTTTTTGGAACGTCTTCTTCAGCAATGAAAATCTGGTTGTAACCAGAATAGCCATCAAGCATACTTAAATACTCATGGCCTGCTGCAGAGTCTACTAACATTTCTGCTACTGGCATAGGATACTCATCCTTAGGGGTGGCTGAGTTTAGATCTCTAAAATCAATACACACCCTTAATGTGCCATTTTTCTTAATCACAGGAACAATATTAGCAATCCATTCGACATACCTTGTTGTACGGATGAATTTGCATTTTAGAAGCCTTTCGACTTCTTCTTTGATTTTTGACAGAATTTCAGGTGCAAAGCGTCTGGGGGTCTGCTTTATTGGCTTCTTCCCTTCCAGTATTGGCAACTTCAATTCCACCAAACTTCTGTCTAAACCAGGCATTTCGTCATAATCCCAAGCGAAGCAGTCTTTAAACTCATTCAGCAGTTGGATTATTTCGACTCTGAGTTGAGGATTCAACTTGGCACTGATGTAAGTGGGCCTTTTCTCTGCCCCCAGTCCCAGATTAATCTCCTCTAAAGGGTCCTGCGCCACCATTTTCATATTGGTTGAGGTTGGATCCTTTTCGAACCCCAAAGGTTCGTCATCATAAATGGCATCAAGTCTTTGACTCTGCCATTCGCCATTTGAGTCTTCTTCAAAACTCTGATTTGCATGTTGTTCCTCAATATTTTCTTGAGGATGTTGTTCTTCGACAACTTGAGTGCTGGCTTCGATATCCATATTCCTAACTTCAGCCTCAAGGGCCGTTTTGAGTTGTTTTTCGGCTATATAAGCCGAAATCCTTTCCAATGCTGAAAGTTCAGTCATTTTCACTGAATTCACTCCCCCATCCAGTTGGGTTGACATGGGCAGTTCCCCAAGTGTAATTTGTCTCCCCAATTATTTCTTTATCCCACTGGAAACCATGCGTAGGATGGAGGTACATGGAACAGTAAGCATTGTCGGAAGCTGTTAGGTCGAAAGCAGCAGGATTGCATGGTGCTATATGGGCTAGGTTTTTGTCGAAGTTACGACCAGTGACATTGTTCACATCAGCTGTGAAGTAACTATGATCTGCTTCAATGTTTTCGACAATCCCATCTGGCCTCCAGATTGCTATCCTCTAGTGCATAGAGGATGGTACAGCCCCAATCCCATGGATCCATTCTCTTCCCAACAGTAAGTTGTAATTTGCCTTTGATGCTATCACCACAAACATCGTAGGCCTGGTGATGGATCCTACAGTCAAGTTCAGTTGTATTACTCCCAGTGTTGTTCCCACTTTACCTTCATAGTTGGACAACACCATATTGTGAGGCTTAGTGTCGGAGTCATCTTTTCCAATCCTCTTTATCATGTAATGAGGAATTAAATTTACAGCTGCTCCACCATCTATCAGAATTTTGTTGACCCCCACGTTTTCTACCTTTCCTTTTATGAAGAGAGGCTTCAAGTGAGCCTTCATTACATCATCTGGCTTTTCGAAGAAAGCATTTTGCTCTTCGACACAGCCATTATTCATTATGTAATAGCATACAGGCTTCAAGCCTATGCTGTCATCTGCCATGTCATCTTCTTCATCTTCGACTTCCATTATCCTGTCATAGTCTCTGGGCAACACAGAAACCACATTGCAGGTTACGTCGAAGGACGCATCAGACTCTGAACTGAAGTCATCTGTAACTTCTTCGTCCACTGGCATTTTGTTGTTTGTTTTCTGCATTTCTGTGGTGTTACTAGATCTATTCTTCTGAAAGGTTTCTTTTTCTGCCAGAGGTATCCCCTTGTTTGTGATCTGCACACATTTGCTTGATTCAGCTTCTTTCTGCCCAACCCTTTGGTGTTCTACAGTTTCCTTTTCAATTTTCTTCTGCCTTTGGAATCTTCTCCATTGGGATCTGGACATAGGATTCTTTCCTTTGTAGTTTTCAGAGACGTATTTTGGCTTTGCCTCCTTTTTAACTTCCAATGAGGGACCCCTGCTCACTTCAAAACTCTTCCATTTCTTCTTACCTTGGGCATCCCTTATAGGCTGAACCCATTTGTCATCATTTGGCCTGTTGGATGGTTTATAAGTTTTGAAACGTCTTTCTCCCACTCCTTGGATGTGATGCTTCCCTCTTCTTGGGTCGAATCTTTCGTTTCTGGTTGGTGGGACTATTCCCCAATTTCTTTTTCTCTGGGTTTTTTCTGCTGCTTCTAAGTCATCAGCTGCTTTCTTGTCGAACACAGCACTGCATCTTGGGCAAAGCATGACTTCTGCATTCTTCCTTTGACACCTCTGGATGAATTCGACAAGACTCTCTTTCTCTTCTGGGTAAACCAGCTTCTGATGCTTCTCTTGACGTTTCTTTCCCTTGTTTGTGTCTGGTTCTATCTTCTGAGTGATTTCCACCATATGAATCCCAGCATTCTGTTCAGTTGTGATTTTCAATTTGTTCATTTTTTCGACTAGCATGATTTCCTCTGGGATGTCCTCCTTTGAATGACTCACATTGCCTTTTGGGTGTAAACCCTTATAGATGTATTTGCAGCAGTGTGCAATCCTTTCGACAGGATGTTCTTCAGTTCTGGTGGTACCACTGTTTATTGGTTCGACAGTGAGGGAATTGTCATCAGTCCCTGTTGTCTTGATCTCATCTTGGTCAAGGCCCTCAGTGGCCTCTTTTTGGACAATGAGGGTTTTGTTATCCTCCTCTTTGTCATCCCTTTTGAAGGAATCTCCCCATCCTGTGGGTTTGATTTTGTTGATATCTGTTTTGGAGCTTGGTGGTGCTGAATATTTCACCATGAAATCGAACTTCCCATTCGACTCTCCTAGAGTGTCCCAGATCACCCCCTGCTCAGCATCTCTTTCATAGTTTTTCTTGTCGAAGCTTCTTCCCACTTCGACTGTATTTCTTTCGTCGAAACCTTCAGCAGTTTCAATGGCATTCTCACTGTCGAAGTCTTCAGAAACTTTGACTTCTTTTTCCTCAGCCTGGTCAGCAAGATCATCACATTCTTCCACCACATTTACATGGGTGTCGAAACCTTCAGCAGCTTCTATCATGGCGAAGTTGGTGTCGAAGCTTTCAGTAACTTCCACCATTTCAAAACTTTCCTCTGCCATGATCTTCATTTCGACCACATTTACCATTTCTGGTTCAGCATAATTGGCCTCCACAACCTGCATGGGATTGGAGTCAATCCTCATCTGTTGCTTGACTTTGTCTCCAAACTTCAGCCTTCCATTTTGGATTGCATTCTGGACAAGATCCCTGAAAAGGTAACATTGAGAAGTTTTATGACCCAAGAAATTATGGTATTTACAAAAACCTCTCTTTTTCTGTTGGTCTACAGGAGGCTCTTTAGTGCCTGCTGGTTTTATTAACTGACCATCTTTGACTAATAAATCAAATATCTCATCACACTTGGTGATGTCGAATGTATAGGTTCTTTTAGGGAACCTGTCATTCTTTTCCACTTCGACTGGATTTTTTCCATTCGACGGGGCTAAAACTTTACAAGAATATGGAGGGCCTTGTTTTAATTCTGCAAGATCAATTTCTTGCTGGTCGAAAATGACTGGTTCGTTTTCGTCATAATCATCTTCTTGAACTATTCCTACATAGGCCACTCTTTCCTTCTTGTTTTTGTTTGATCTAAATTTTTCATTTTTTAGTCTTTCTATTTGCCTCACTCTGTCTGCCAGTTGTGCCATGTCCCTCAAGTATTGGGTATCCAGTTTTTTCCTTATGGAATAATCTAGACCCCCTGCAGCCATTTCGACTAGTTTTTGTTCCGGCACTTGCGTAAAGCACCTGGCTTTTAATAATCTAAACCTATTCAAATAGTCATCTATAGGTTCAGAAAATTTTCTTTTGACACTTGCCAACTCTTTCAAACTTATCTTGGTTTGTCCCATATAAAATTGTTCATGGAACAATCTCTCTATTTGGGTCCAAGTAAAAATTGAAGTTGCGGGAAGTGATGTAAACCAAGTGAAAGCATTTTTCGTCAAAGAACTTGGGAAATATTTCATCCTTAAGTTCTCATTATTAGCAATCTCTCCTGCCTCTATCAAATAACGTGCCACGTGTTCTATGGTGGACTCACTAGTATCCCCTGAGAATTTTGTAAATTTGGGGACTTTCCACCTTGGTGGTAACTCTTGTTGTAAGACAAACTCAGACAAGGGGGAAGTATAACTAGGCCTTTGTAATCCTACGTTTACTCCATTTTGTTCCATTATTCTCTCCACCATGGTGGCAATATTATTTTCGACAGGCATGTTATTGTAACGCATTCTCTGCTGTAATACTTCGTCAGCATTTTGGTTTCTCTGGACTATTATCCTTCTTGGTTCCTGTCGAATAGGCTCTTCTACATTAGGTTGTTCAACTACCACCTCTTGGCCCCTGGGATTTTCATGAAGGTTCCCCAATGGCCTTTGGTTTATAGTAAGTTCCTCTTCGACAGCCCTATTAGCAGGATTCTGATTTAATTGCATTCTTTGCTGTGCTTGCGGGACTCCAAAAAAGTTAGCAATGCGTGCCATTTGTTCTGCCAATATTTGGTTTGTTTGGGTAGTGTTTTGTATCAAGGGATTGAACACTTCTCCCATTTGTTGTGTCAAAGCCTGCACCATATCATGATTGCTTTCATCCATCTGTTGACGAATTACTTGTGCAGAATGGTTTGTCATAGCGGGCATATGGAAACCTGGTGGAATTTGATTCATTCTATTTCCATTTCCACCATATCCTGATCCCTGCAATGGTGATGACACTTGAACCATAGCATCAGAGAATAATGGTGACGAATTATGTAGGCTTGCCATCATTGAAGTTGGCATTCCATATGGTTGTTCCCTCCCAGTAAAAGGCTGAGAATAATTCAGATATGGCCTGAATGTATTTCCTCCAGGGGGAGGGGTTCCAAAGGGTCTGGCTTGTCCCATGGTGGAAGAACTAGGCACATTCTGGGATCCTGAACCCGTTGGTATGGAATCCCCCAAAGGAGGCCTAATTTGTTCTAAAACAGGGCCAGACGCTGGTATTGTTCCTGACGAAGAGACAGGATTGGAAACTGGTATTGTTTCGTCAGGAATGTTTGAAGCATTTGGCAAGTTAGCCATGTTTCTTCTTCTTGTTCTCTTAGGTCTCTCTACGTCAGTTACGGCTAGTTTACCGCTTCTAAGAATCATACAACGTAGCAAAGAACAATTTGTCTAAGAAGTTATCTATTAGATTTTATCAAATGCACTGGTCCCACTGGGCGTGCCAATTTGTTCGCAGTGGTTTCTGGCGAACAACCTCTGGTTAACCAATTTCTTCAGAAAACTGGGTTACTTGCAGGACCAACCAAACAAGTCCTGGGATACATGTGCATTTGATTCTGTCGAACTATTCTTAGAGTTTGTGATAAATTTGTGGTTTGTTTTATCAATATTGTCAAAGCGTTAAGAACTTTGATTTTTGCAAGTAAAATAAAACTTTAAGTTAAAAATGAAATAAAGTTAAGAGTTTTAAACAAGGACAAAAAGAAATGTCGAAGGCTAAAAATTTGCAGAAAAGTAAATAAAGTTTAAAGTGACATAAACTTGAAGAATGAACAAGTAAATTAAATAACTTTGAAATATAAATGGTGTTCAAACGTACATAGTTCCAAATATCAGACTCATTTTCTCTCACACTGGGTACTCAGAGTTTTTACAGGAATTTTGTATCAATTTTCACACACCCATTCTAAACACAAACTATCCTATTTATATACAAACAAAATAACTGCTTAGAACGGAAAAACTATAACTAAATGACAAGTGTCAGCCTGCATGTAATTTTCTTCTCTGAAGCTTCCATGTGTCCAACTGCCAAAGGTTGCAACCTTTTGAATTTGAATTCCTTTCTTTGGTGACGAAACCTTGCACCTCTTCAAACTGTCGAAACCTTTTCAAGAAGAAACAAATTCTTTCAGCAAAAACTGTCTTTTGTCAAAAATCCTCTTCTGTCGAAATCTTCAAAAGACCATCTTCTGTCGAAACGTCGAAAGAGAACTTTCTTCTGTCAAACACTTAGTTACAAATAACTTCCCAACTTTATTCTGCCAGAACAATATTTGCCTTTCTGTCGAAGTAATGGAGTTTTAAACCCTGTCAGCAATCCTTGAATTTTCTTCCTTTTATTATCCTTCGACAAAGATGACCTCAAACCCTTAATTTCAGTCTTGTCGAAATTATGGGTTTACACGTGTTTGTGCATCCAAATCTTCGCTAATGATCCCTTAATCTGCAACCTTTTTCTTATATTATTACTGATATCACGTGTTTTCTTTGTCAATATGCTTTCTAGTTAGCAAAGGGTTATCAAAGTAATGGATAAGTCATGGATTATGAAGCCACAATCATCGATTGCGTATCAGCAAGGGATAAAAGAATTTATTAATTTTGCATTTAAAGGTGCAAAAGAAAACGACCTAGTAATATGCCCTTGTAAAAGCTGTGGTTTTAGAAAATCAAAGAGTAGGAGTGATATGTTCGACCACTTAATATGGTCACCATTTCTGAAAGGATACACCATGTGGATTCATCATGGAGAATCCTTTGTATTACCTAGTACTATCTCCCCTAGTACTACTCCGAATATAGTTGAAGATACTATCATTGTCGAAGAGTCTATTCAAAACATGATCAACGATGCATTTGGATTTGATAGGAATCATGCTAATGAAATACCATCTACATCAAATTTGGAGATTAACCAATAAAATTATGTAATGCCAAATGCAACTCAGGAAAGAAACGAAGCAAATGAGTACTATGAATTGGCTAGAGAAGGAGAGAAACCTTTATATGAAGGGTGTCGACGATATTCAAGACTATCTTTTTTGGTAAAGTTGTACCATATAAAGTGTTTATGTGGATTGAGTGAGAAGGCAATGACAATGATTCTAGAGTTAATAAAAGATATATTTGAATATGCAAACATTCCAAGTTTGTTCTATGAAGCCAAGAAATCAATAACAAAACTTGGTTTGAGTTATGTAAAGATACCCGTATGTCCAAACGGTTGTATGCTTTATTAGGGAGAAGATGAAGAGAGGGAGAATTGCAAAACTTGCAACACTTCAAAATGGAAAACAGATGAAGAAGTCCGTGTTAACAAGAAAATGAAGAAAATTCTTGCCAAGATTCTTCGTTATTTTCCATTAAAACCTCGATTACAGAGATTATTTTTGTCATCAAAGACGGCCGAGGATGAGATGGCATGCAACAGATACTAACAAGGATGGAATGTTGAGGCATCCTAGAGATTCAGAAGCTTGGAAAAAGTTTGACTCGACACATACTTGGTTTTCATCAGATCCGCGAAATGTTCGTCTTGCATTCGCTAGTGATGGTTTTAATCCATTTGGTGTGATGAGTACAAATAATAGTATTTGGCATGTTATTCTCATTCCATATAACACTCCTCCATGGGTTTGCATGAAGCAGACATCATTTATAATGTCAATGATAATTCCCGGTAAAGAAGCACCAGGAAATAATATTGATGTCTACTTACAACCATTAGTCAAAGAGCTGAAGGAGTTATGGACAAATGGTGTGGATACATATGATTCTTTCAAGAAAGTGATGTTCAAGTTACATGAAAATTTGATATGGACAATTAGTGACTTTCCAGGTTTGGGTGCACTTTCTGGATGGAACACATACACAGGACTTGCTTGCCCATCATGTAACTTTGAAACTACACATCTCCGTCTTAAAGCTAGTCGTAAATGGTGTTTTATGGGTCATCGTCGTTTCCTTGATCAGAGACACAAGTTTAGATTGAACAAAATTCGCTTTAATGGTGAGCAAGAAATGCGGAGTCCACCGAGAACATTATCTGGACATCTAGTTTTTGAATAAGTTAAAGATGTTGAAATCATCTTTGGTAAAAAGCCAGTGAAAGAAAAATCGATAAAAAGAACATGTGAGGGACAACCTATAGAAGGTGGTAGTACACAGTGTGATCCTACAAAAGGTTATCCTCAACAATGGAAAAAGAAAAGCATATTTTTTGAACTTCCATATTGGAAGGATAATCTTCTCCGCCATAATCTTGATCCGATGCATATTGAGAAAAATGTGTGTGATAATGTCATATTTACTTTACTAAATGATAGGAAAAAGAGTAAAGACCATTTTAAAGCCCGAGAAGATCTTCAAAATATGGGCATAAGACCTGATCTTTGGCTTGATGAAAATGGTAAAAATTTCTCCGGCGACCTTTACTCTAACAGGTAAAGATAAAAGGAATTTTCTAACAACTTTAAAGAATATTAGGGTTCCTGATGGTTATTCAAGCAACATTTCTAGATGCATTGACTTGGTAAATCTCAAGGTGAATGGAATGATGAAGAGTCATGATTGTCATATATTAATGGAACAACTTCTACCATTAGCCATTCGCACAACATTACCTCATGAGATTTCAGCAGTATTGATTGAGTTGTGCTCATTTTTTAGACAATTATATGGTAAAGTATTGAAAATTGATGACTTGGAAAAGTTGCAAAACCAAATTATCCTCACTTTATGCCACATGGAAATGTTATTTCCTCCCTCGTTCTTCACGGTTATGGTTCACTTGGTTGTTCACCTTGTTGAAGAAGTTAAACTTGGAGGTCTCTTTCATTATCGATGGATGTATCCTGTTGAAAGGTAGATTATGTGATTTTGTTCTAATGTTACTAACTTAGAAAGTAGAAAGTTTTTTTAATCGATATTATTGTGGTTCAATATTAGGTACTTGGGAAAACTTAAATCGCATGTACGTAATAAGGCAAAACCAGAAGGGTCTATTGCGGAAGGATACCGTTTTGAAGAGATTCTTACATTTTGTTCAAGATATCTAGAAAACATCGATACTAGATGGAATCAACCTGAACGTCTAGATGATGACCCTATTGGTGATATCCAAACAGGTTCACGTGTAGAAGAATTATTTCCTAGAGTTGGAAAACCTGTGGGTGGATCTTCATATTACACCCTAACACAAATTCAAAAGTTGCAGGCTCATAGACACGTTTTAACGAATTGTCCAATTGTTGACGATTATCTGAAGTAAGTAGTTTTATTCTCTTTAAGTAGTTTCATCTACACCATTAAGATTTTTCTTACATCTAATATTGAATAACCAAATAGGCAGTTCCGAAGTATTACTCAGAACCAAATGAGACGCAGTCAAAGAAGTGTTGCTGAGATAGACAAGAAGGTTCATAGAGAGTTTGTTCATTGGTTCCGCAAACGTGTGAGAATTCGTACAAAAATAGTATTTGTATTGAAAAGGTTTTTAATAATAACAAGACTAATTGGATGTTGTATCGTATACAGATTTGCAACAATTTTGACAACATTGATGAACCAGATAAAGATGTTCTCATTAGTCTTGCTCATGGCCCTTTTGATAAAGTTAAAAGGTTTACCGCGTTCAATGTCAATGGAATCAAGTTTCGAATGTTGGAACGAGACAATTATTTAAAAACTCAAAACAGTGGAGTTTTTGGCATGTTTGGAACACGGAGTTATTCAAGCAATAGTGATACCCAAATGAGATTTGGAGGGGTTCCTTACTATGGAAGATTGGTAGACATTATCGTGCTTTCCTATGATGGCTTCACAGTGCCAATGTTTAAATGTGAATGGGCTAATACCACAAATTTAAGAGGCATTAAGATAGATAAGTTGAGTTTTACCTCTATAAACTTTGCAAGACTACTACATGGGGAACATGAAGATAATGAACCATACATTCAAGCATCAGAAGCTCAGATGGTTTTTTATGTGGATGACGAGAATGAACAATGATGGAGCATACCTGTTCATTTGAAGCCAAGAGACTTGTATGACATGGGTGGAAATGATGAAATTATGACACCCATTGAGCCATATCCATCACAAAATTTGGAACAAATTTTTTCTAATGATGATCCTGGAACTTTTGCGGCAAATGATGACGATAATTAAGAAGTCTAGCTTGTTTGTAACTTGTGTGAGACTTATGTTTTAATTTATTGTGTTTATGTTATGTTTATTATTGTAGTCATAATTTGTGTGAGACTTATCTTTTAATTTATTGTGTTTATGTTATGTTTATTATTGTAGTCATGATTTATGTTACTCTTTGTGTTATGTTATATTTATTGTACTGACTTGTTTATCATCTATAATTGCAGTTGAAGTCTGTTGTGAAAGAATGAATTCATCATATAAGGATATTCGCCGCAAAACAATTGAAGAGAATCAGAAAAAGATGCAGGCTCTCAATCTTACTAAACTCTCTCAATCCCTTTACAAACCATCTTCGTCTTCTTCAAAACCATCATTGGTTAGTAATAAATTATCAATACTACTCTATACTAATCAATTGTTGACTGATATTCACTTATGCATCTTATTTAGTCTATGAAGGGTCGTCCGAGGTTTGTACAACCTGGAGAGCTTGAAGTAAACAAGAAGCGCCTACGTTCAACAACAACTTCAAAATCATCAATAACCCCAACTTCCAACCAAACTACAAATCCCCATCAACCGATAACCCCTCAGCCAATCCAAACTACAATAACCCCTCCGCCAATCCAAACAACAATAACCCCTCCGCCAATCCAAACTACAATAACCCCTCCGCCAATCCAAACTACAATAACCCCTCCTCAAATCCAAATTGCAGAACCATCACTTTCTTCCGAGACAATTCCTCACCATGACATATTATCCCCTCACTTGGAAGATGATGTGGTAGAAGATGAGGCTGAAGATGTTGTGGTAGAAGATGAGAACAAAGATGTTGTTCAAGTGCCTAGTTCTGAGTATTGGGATGTAAATGTCATTAGTAAGTAATTTAAGGTTACAATATCTTTAAATGATTTAAATGTTTTACATAGTTAAGTTATGACATTATTTTGTTTACTTTTTTATGATAGATGAGGTGGGTCATATTTCAAACAAATGTTTATGTGTGCAAGACTTGGTTGCGAATTCAGAGTCTGATGAGACATGGATAATACTTGATGGGGATAACAGACACCGTGCAGTAGGACCGGCTTCTCGTTTGTTAGCAGGGTATTTGGGTAGAATTATTAGAATGTTTAAACACTTGCCCATTATGTTCGACAATTGGAAGGCAATTTCAACGGATAAAAAAACAAAGTTTTATGATGAAAAGATAAAGGTATCATTAATAAACAACTACATATTTTTAAAATTAATTTCATAGTGATTATTATTTGCTTTGTCAACTAATTTTTATTTTTTATGGTTAGCTTCATTTTGTTGTTGATGATGGGCGTGACAAAGATTTCATACTTGCTTCTGCTGCAAAGAAATGGAGGGATGGCCGACATCATTTGTTTCATAAATTTATAGATGGGATCTCACATTGGAGGAAAATCTTGCAAATTATCCAAAAGGCATTGAAGAAAACGATTGGGCTGTTTTTGTTCAATATAGGTGGAGAGAAGAAACACAGGTAATATTAGTGTTTTACTTGTATAATTGTATTTTTAATATATAAGTAATGCATTGTATCTTATTGTTATCTATAACACATGTTTTTATTTGTTACTAATGTAGAAAATAGCAACAAAAAAATCTCAAAATAGAGGAAAATTGAAGAATCCGCATACACTCGGTTCTAAGTCGCTTGCAAGGAAGCAACATGAGTTAGTATGTATAAATCTATATATTGTTGATTGTATGCCTAATAGTAAAAATAGTTAATATTTGAGCTTATTTGTAGGAATTGAGAGATGGACGACCATACAGTAGAGGAGAAATGTATGCAGTTTCTCATAAAAAATCTGACGGGTCTTTTATCAATGAAGATGCATACAACAATAATGTAAGTGCAAGTTAATTCTTTTGAGATATATGTTAGTCTCCTTAAGGTTTGAGAAAATATCAGACCTTTTGGAATCTCTTAGAGGTGGGGAGAATCTGTCTGAACATACATCTATAAAAATGTAGCTTTTAAATATATCTAAAACATGATTTGTTGCTTCATTTAGCCTAAATATATCTCCAAGCATGATTTGTTTTAGGACTGTCATTTCTTTTCATTATTATTACTATTCTGACAAGTCAATATATGATTTCTCCATATCCTGTTGTAATTTGAAAACAAATCTCATTAGAAACAAAATCTTACAAGACAAAATAACCATATTAGGAAGTGAGCCAATCTTAACAGTAAGCGAAAAGTTTAGGAAAACTAGTTTACCTGGTAGTAGGGACACCATGGTGCATATAGGATAACATAAGAAAATAAAATTGGTCTAAATAGTCATCACCATGGTAGAGCATAAGAAAAAAACTCTAAAATCCTCTTTTAGCCGAACACAAAAGAGATCATCCTTCATTGTTTTTTTAACAAATTGATGTTACATCAAAGAAATTCATGAAGAAAGGGCCTACACTTGACATAGAGTGAAGTGAGTACGTAAAGCACAAGTAAATAAAAAATGAAAAGAAGAAAGTTACAAACAATGATATTAAATCTACTTTTGAATAATATCAGGAAAAGAAGTATTAATGACAGAGTAACCACCATCAACAACCAAGTTGTGTCCACTAATATAAGCAGATTCATCAGAAGCAAGAAACAAAGCAGTTTCTGCAATATGCTTACCCTTCAATGTAACTCCTTTCAAATTAGACAAATCATTTCCAATAGCTTCAAGTTCACCTTGTTCCTTACCAAATGTCTTACATACAAGAGGTGTTGCAACTAAATAAGGCGAAATAGAATTAACTCTAATCCCATAAGCTCCAAGCTCACTGCATGTTGAACGTACAAGTCCAATAAGACCATGTTTGGATGTAGCATAATCATGACAACTACATCCGGAAATAGTGGAAGCCACACTAGCAGTACAAATTATCGATCCTCGGATTTTTCGATCCACCATGACACGTGCATCATGCTTTATAGTTGCAGCCACACCTCGAACGTTAACAGCCATTGTGTTGTCAAATTCATTCAAATCAAATTCTAGTATGCTAGACATAGGACCTACAATCCCAGCGTTGCCGAACATGATGTATAGGGTTCCATATTTCTCCAAGGTGAAAGATAAAGTTTGTTCAACTTGTTTTTCATCTCTCATGTCACAGTGGTGGTAACTCACTTTGTCTAAGCCAATTGAAGTTGCGAGTTGGTGACCTAATTCGTCGTTGATGTCGGAAATATAGAAGAGATAGTTGTTAAAAGATAATAACATACTTTTGTTTTGACATTGATGATTCGATGAGTTACCTACCTTGCTTTGAGCTATGAATATTTTGCTTTTCATATCTAATGCTCTATCCACTTATTTTTATAAGAAAAAAGATTAATGTTGTATTTTGTTCAATTATTAGAGCATATTAAAGTCATCACATCACCTAGCAGTAAGGTCGCCATGGTTTAGGAGAAATTAATTTTATAGGTGACTCATTATTTATTTTAGAAACAGAATACATATTTGCTTCTAAAGTTATTTTGAATGAATAAACCTCTTTAATACTTTAATCATTTGCTTCTAAACTAATTACTATGTAACATAAATGTTATACTGGATTAAATTACTGGATTAAATTACTATGTAACATAAATGTTATACTATGAAACATAATACATATTTATATGCTTATGTTTGTTCAATTTTCTCTTTTGCATGTGTAGGAAAAATTGGTAGCTGCAATTAAGGAGGATTCTATGTCTGAAAATGAGGCATTTCTAAAAGTCTTTGGAAAAGAACATCCTGGATATGTTCGTTGTATGGGACTTGGAGTTACACCATCTCATATTAATAGATCTATGAGATAGGTGTCTTCTTCTGAAGAAAAGGAAAAAATGAAAGAAATGCAAGAAGAAATTATTGCACTTAAAGAAAAGAATTCCAAAATTGATGAATTGATGGAGGAAATCGCACTCTTAAAGCAAATGGATAATGCTAGAAAAGAAGAAATTGAACTCTTAAGACAAATGCAAAATTCTAATGGAAGATATGTATATACATTAAATTTAAAGTTAAAGATCACAAGTATTATTTTAAAGAGTATATTATTTTAATATTTTTTCAGGGATTAAAATCACCCGTTGATGGTAGACGTTCTTCTGAGTCTAGCTACCAATTTGGAGATAATGTATCATCTAAAAGGACAGATTAGACTTTGTTATGAATTAATTAGATTTTGAATTTTTTTATGTATTTTGGCATTACGATGCTTATTATTATAAGATTGAGATTTTATGTTTTCAGTTACTTTACAACACGAGATAATTATGAAACTTGCATTTTTTTATATATTATGATACTTATTTGATTTTAGATGTTTGTCATTGAAATTTTATTATATTACAAAAGTGATAGAATTAAATAAAAAATTATAGAAATATAACCAAATAATAATTTAAATAAATAATTTTTAAAAAAATTGAGAATGTCACAATTTAAATAAAAAAAATCATATTATAAAAATATTTGAGATGATAACAATTTAAATAAAAAAAAATAATATTATAAAAAAATTGAGATAAGAACAATTTAAATAGAAAAAATATTATTAAAAAAATTTTAGTGGTAAAATTACGACAGTTAAAATTGCCACAATCACCATAAATTATACATAATTAGAAAATAAAGTTACGACGGTTGAAACCGCCCTAATGTGTATAAATTATATTTAAAATTTGTAATTGAACTTACGACAGTTGAAACCGCCATAATATGCATAAATTATTTAAAATTAGTAATTAAAATTACGACGGTTGAAACCGTCATTCTTTGCAATTTACGTCAGTTACAGAACTGTCGCAACTTACAACGACAGTTGGAGTGGCGGTTTTGAAAACCGTCGTCATTAGGTGTGGCGACACACGTTTCTGTGACGGATCCATAACCGTCGCGACTAGTAAATTACGACCGTTTTAACTGTCGTAACCTTCCAAAATAACCGTCGCAATTTGCTAATTTTCTTGTAGTGAGTGTTGTAAGGCTTACCATGACTCTGTTGGTGCTTACCCCTCCGTTCATTCAGAACCTTATAATGAGCTTTGGTGTCATCTTCATATATCCTGCAGCTACTTACCAACTCAGAAAACTGTCGGATCTTCTGATACCCAATCGCTCGCTTAATCTCAGCACGCAAGCCATTCTCGAATTTGATACACTTAGAGAACTCACCAGTCTTAGCATTATAGTGCGGATAAAACTTTGCCAATACAACAAATTTCGCAGCATACTCAGTTACTGACATATAACCTTGCTTCAGCTCCAAGAACTCAATTTCCTTTTTCCTGCGAACATCTTCCGGGAAGTACCTCTTCAGAAACTCTCTGTTAAAAACAACCCAAGTCACAACCTCACCTCCGTTCTCCCGAATCAGGTGAGTACTTACCCACCAATCATCAGCCTCCTCGGCCAACATATGCGTACCAAAACTCACCTTCTGAGGGTCAGTGCATTCCATGACTCGAAAAATTCTCTTGATTTCCTTGAGCCATGTCTGAGCTCCATCAGGATTATACCTACCTTTGAAGGTAGGCGGATGGTTCCTTAGAAAAGTCTCCAGCATCCGAACCCCATCATTACCACCAACACTGGCATTAGGCTGATGCCCCACAGCTTGAGCCACAACTTGCAATGCAGCAGCAATAACAACATCGTTCCTTCCAGCCATTCTCAGTTCTACACAACAACATCGAACAACGATTAGGAAAACACAACGACAGTATTCAACCGTCACACGACACCAACGACTCGACAACTTGGCCGGACGGACCAACCTGCTCTGATACCAGGCTGTCACATTTCAGTCTTCAATACTTCGTTTAACATAAATAAAGTTAAAAATCACTTTCATCAAACAACTTCTTTCAAACTGTCTAAGACATCACAATGGAAAGTATTTAATCTTTTAACATCACTCGGCACTAAAGCCTCAATAGCAAAAACTCAATTAAAATCCACATAAAAGTGGTCCAACGTCAAGATATAAGGAGATACGTAACAAATGGAAAACAAAGCATCATAAAAAAAATCCCACCCCGTTACGTATCAGAGCATGACTTCTAAGACGACACGAGACTTCGACTCACTTCAGCTATTACTCCGGAATATCTGCACGTTACCCACGTAGAGGTAACATTCAAACAGAAGGGATGAGTTTTCACATTCAATAATACAAGGCAATAACTCGTATAAAGGAATTAGCAACACATAACAGCATATAAATGCGCAACTCATCATTATCAATACTTCGCATAAGTCCAACAACAAATCATCACATAACTTCGCTCAACAATACAACCACACGACTCAACGAATGCAATGCAGTGCAATCATGCAGGTGGTACCAACAGAGCTACAACTCCCTTCGCTAATGCCATGATTCGACTTTGACAGGCTATAGCCCTCTTCGCTTAACAAATTGCCAATTCAGGCCATCGTGGTGCCAATCCAGGCCATCGTAGTTAAAATGAAATGATTATGCAACGACACAATTAAAATGCAACAACAACAACATCAACTTCGCAAATCAACATAGGCACTCGGCCTCTTTGCTATACGACCACAACTTCGCATCATAACTTCACAATTAATCAACATTATTCTTCGCAAATAAACAATAATTTCATTCACACTTATAATTACAAAACTCAAGCATGTATACTTTAATCGAAAACGCTTCAAAAAAAGCTGAAGGACATGACAAAATAATTATTAAAATACACCTATATTTATCATTAAATACAAGGAATCATGTTCTGAATTCATTTCACAATCAGGAAAATTTTCAATTTCAAAATCGCGCTAAAATCCAAACTTTCACTTCACCAAAAATCAGAATTTTAACACTACAATTCCATTTAAGTTATTCTACGACAAGATAATTCACCCTGGACCAGAAACTATTATTATAAGGTAGCTCGTCTCGTTATCTTTTCAACGCTTCAAGCGGCATTCGAATCAGACTCCCGAAACTCAAGTTACGAATTTTCGAAGTTACCAAAGTTCAACACTAACATTGCTACGAGTTTGATCACTTTTTCCCCAAAAACTCATCAGAAACATCGATTTAATTCGCGAGACTCTTATTTTAACTTAGTTATACCTATTAGAACTTATTGGTAGTATAAAAACTAATTTTTGTGACGATGAATATCACACCAAAATTTCTAGTTTTCACTATTCCTAACCCAAAATTTAATTTCTTCACATTATTCTCATAGAAACATTACATCATAAAGATAACATTATAATTCAATCATTTTAAATTTCTAACATCAAATTGGGTTCAAATTCCTAATATCAAGATACTTAATTAACACGTATCAATCAATTTCATTCATCCCTAACAACAACAACTATCAACCAATATCTAACTCAATCCCTTTTATGATTATTGAACCCGTATTAGAGAAAATTAGCCTTCTCACTTCTACGGTTTCCTCAAAAGTTGTATTCATGTTCTATTGTGTAACTTTCTTAAACTCCTTATAACATATTCCCATTATTCCAACTTAGCCCCTAGAATCCCTAAGTTCCCTCTTTTTGCCTTGCCAGTTTTGCCATTACTACCTCATTATTCCATTTTAATTTTATTCCATTAAATAAATATTTAATGTCACACTAGTTAAACAATTATTTAACTAATATTCTAATAATCAAACAATACCACTAATTCTCATTATTTATTTCCCCATTAATAATATTATAATAAGCTAATAATATTATTCACCAACACCCATCAACACATCACAAAACATCATACATCGCAAATATTCATATAAATCACTCAAAATTATCGCAAAACTCGGTAAAATAATTAAATAATAAATCAGGGCGTTACATAATTGAGGTAACATAGTTTTGAAAAGCTATTTTTCATAATCACTTTTGCATTCAAACATCCAATGACAAGGCATACAATTGAACACGAAAATCACATCAATTAAGAGCAAACAAACACCAATGCAATCAAATATGCAAATCAATGCATCAAGAGCACACAAAATCACAAGAGACTACATTGCAAAATGAAAATTATTCTAAAATAATGGTGAATCCAAGAATTACCCACCAAATATGGATTTAGTTCAAAATCACTTCAAGATCCAATGGAAAATCTTCCGTTGTTGTTGCAGAATTTGATGTTGATGAAGTGTTTTGGTGGAGGTTAAGCTCAAAGATTAACAAGCTTCAATGAAAAGCTTGTTAACTTTTAATTGTGGAGCTTTGGTAAGGTTAGGGAAGATGATGAAAATGGAGAGAGTGAGGGAAAAACTCAGAAAAATTGAGAGAGAATTCAAATAAGATGTGTAGAGAATTCAGAAAAAATGATTAGGGACCCTCTTGGAATGGAGGGGATTAACTTAAATAAAAGATAGCCTTGGGGTTTGGTTTGGAAATATGGTTTGGAAATGTGGTTTGGGAAATAAAATGTGGACTGATATTTTAATGTGATTTTGCATGCTCTAGAATGTTCCCTTGATTCATGAGTGAGGCACAAAATGAATTTGAGTGAAAGTTGTTACAATACTGGAAACCCACTGTTTTTGGAAAAAATACACTAATGTAACTAGTTACATGAATCAAAGTAACCGCTTACATGTTGAAAAGTTTGAAATCTGACGCCTTTTGGAGGGGGTGTAATCGATTACCCTAAATGAGGTAACCGGTTACGTCAGTACAAAATTGTGAAAATTGGCCTGTTGTGAACTGTTTTGGTCCTGGCTCGAGATTTACTTGTTGAAGAAGACATAAACACATGAATCCTCGAATTTCTTGAGAAACAAGTCACTAAGCTTTGAGATGTTCTTGATCAAAGCGAACTTGAAAGATGTTGAATATTTAAGCTTGACATTCTTGGTGCCATCCTTACCTATCATGCAATAAAAGGAAAACAAAACATATTTTTGATATTTTGATTAGAAGTTAGTAAACATAAAATAAACAAGCATAAACACAAAGATAGGTGCTTGATGATTCACATAAAGACACAAAACCTAAAAGAGAAAAGGAGAGACAACAAGTGTGTTATCTTGTTTGAATGCAAATATGCAAATGATATGTGGGATCTTAGGGTTAAATATTAAGGTATGGCACGAGGATTTTGAAAATATGGGTAAAAACGCATGAAAGTTGAGAGAAATATTTCTTTTTATGAAAATTCTGGTATTAACTACAAAATATTTATGGTATCGGTAAGAATCTTTTTATAAAATACAAAAGTTTTGCAAGGATTTGAAATAATGGTTTGACAATTGTGGATAATATAGTAAATTCACACAAGATATGAGAGTGTCAGACATAAGTTGGAAGGTGGCATGTTAAAGATAACTCTACCTGCGACCCCTAAATTATACCCCCCCTATATTTCCATTTTCACAAAACCGCCCCTGAAAAATATTTGATTTAAATGTGTGAACGAAATTTCTGGTAATCTGGTCAAAATTTCCGATAGTTCAAATTAGAATTTTCAGTATCAAGTAATACCAGTGTTTTTACAATTGTCGTTATGTTTGAAAAAGTGTCGGTATTTTCAAATTTTACCATGCCATACCAAAACATTTGGGATCTTTTAAATTTTTGGTAGTTATAATTTTCAACGGTATAGATTTTATCGACCATTTCATATGGTCTAGAATGAATCAAAACTTGTATAAATAGGGTCCATGTGTTGTTAAAAAATAATATCATAGAAAATGTCTCATTTTCGCATAAGGCAATTATGTTCTTCAATGGTGTCAAACCTGGATTTGATTTCGTACTCCCGGAGGACACTACCTATCTCGTTGTTCTGAGATCCAAATTAGATATTCTGTAGTTCGACGCGAAGGACAGAAAGGTGAGTAAGATTGAGTTTCGCCTCCCTTCGATGGGTATTGATGGAAAGGTGAATTATTATCGTTTTGAGTTGAAGACTGATAAAGACATGGAAGTTATGTAGGGAAAATATCGTCGTAGGCTAACAAAGGAAACAATCGAGTTTGAAGCGGAAATTACTAGATTTGTCGATGAAATAATGAAGATGTTGAAAAGCCCATAATCATCTTTTAATGTCTAGGTTATGTTATTTATTATTGTTAAGTTATGTTAGTTGTAATGCGTGAGTCATGTTAATCATGCAAACATGTAATCGAAAAAAGGTTATCTAATAAAATGTGCAATGATAAATAGTCTGAGTCGTTATATACATACATAATACAAAAATAATACAAATATAATATAAATGTCTATAGAGGTCTCCCACGGGTTATGCATGTTGGCTCCACCGCCAAAGTATGAACATCGCCATCTGGGTATACCAAACCCATGATGGTGTCCATAATCATACCTATAATCTGCAGGCGTTGATGTTGGTCATCCACACCAGCTGGAGGCGGGGGCACGTCATTGGCAAGCTTCTGGTTAATAATAAAAATTGTAATGAATCTAACGGCAATGGGGAGATGCAACAAGGAAGAGACATCATCCAAAGTAATAGTCATCTCCCCAAATGGAAGATGAAAGGGAGATGTCTCCTTGGAGATATGAGGTATGAAATTGCCATTGAGAGAGAGATTTTCAAAAGTACTTGAGTTTATCAGAGATTTAGAATAATGGTTTTAAAATTGGTAAGGATAATATAGTAAAATCACAACGTATGGGAGATGCAAGGTATAATTTGGAGAGTGATAGATATAATGCTCGAAAAAATTGAGGAATTCATCAAAAAGCCCAACCCACATTCACATTTAAGAGGCCCGTCATATTAAAATCCTAAAAAACACTAATCATCGGAATCAAGTTCCCGGGAAACACTGTGACAACTACACCGCCGGCAATTATAATCTCTTTCAGGTTTTCCTTAATTTATTTTTCGGATTTTACTTCCCCTCCCCTTTATCGCGCGCCATTCCACAAAATTACGTACCGCAATGCGATTCATGATATAAATCAACGATTAAGTGAGTTTGTTCGTGTTATTTATTAGGGGATCACGGTAATTGTTTGAAAAACTATATGCGTACTCATGTATCTTTTAGTATCAGATTTTATATTAGTTATTTTTATAATGACATTTTCTTGATTTAAATAGGGATTACGTATTCTTTTGTATCAATTCTACTATCAATAACAATTTTCTTTCATCTTTTATTTAAAATATTCATAAATTTTTCACTTTTTTCAGTTTTCTTCAATGGGAAAGAAAAAGACAGAGGATGCAGGTCCATCTACAAAGGCTAAAGCAAATAGCAAAGATGTTTCTAAGAAGGAAAAATTTTCTGTCTCTGCCAAGTTGGCCAGTATGCCTGAAAAGGCATCTTCTTCCAATAAGCCTAAGCCAAAACCTGCTCCAAAAGCTTTTACATACATCGATGATAATGATCTTCCTACCTCTGATGATGATGATGATTCGGAAGAGGAGTTAGAGCAAAAGCATAGGCCTCATGTGAAGCCTCTTGAGTTGTCTATTGCCGAAAAAGAGTTGAAAAAGCGTGAAAAGAAAGATATTTTAGCTGCCCATGCGGCTGAGCAGGCAAGGAAAGAAGCTCTTAGGGATGATCGTGATGCTTTCACTGTTGTCATTGGAAGTCGGACTTCGGTGCTTGATGGAGATGATGGCGTTGATGCTAATGTCAAAGATATAACAATAGAAAATTTTTCTGTGTCTGCTCGGGGTAATGAACTTCTGAAAAATGCATCCGTGAAGATATCTCATGGAAAGCGGTATGGTTTGGTTGGACCGAATGGAATGGGCAAGTCAACACTTCTCAAGCTTCTTGCTTGGAGGAAGATACCAGTACCTAAGAATATTGATGTCCTTCTGGTTGAGCAGGAGGTAGTTGGGGATGATAAAACAGCGCTTGAAGCCGTCGTTTCAGCCAATGCAGAACTTTTTAAAGTTCGACAACAAGTTGCAGATTTACAGAATGCAGCTTCTGGCAAAGAGGGTGTGGATAAAGATGATGATACTGATGAGGATGAGGATGCCGGAGAAAAGCTCGCAGAGCTGTATGAAAAATTACAACTGATGGGGTCTGATGCTGCCGAACCTCAAGCGTCAAAGATTTTGGCTGGTCTGGGCTTTACAAAGGATATGCAGGGCCGTCCTACAAAATCCTTTAGTGGTGGGTGGAGGATGAGAATTTCATTAGCTCGAGCACTTTTCGTTCAGCCCACTTTATTATTGCTCGATGAACCCACTAATCATCTTGACCTGAGGGCTGTTCTCTGGTTGGAAGAGTACCTGTGTCGTTGGAAGAAAACTTTGGTGGTTGTATCGCACGACAGAGATTTCCTCAATACTGTATGCTCTGAAATTATTCACCTGCATGATTTGAAACTTCATTTCTATCGTGGAAATTTTGATGCTTTTGAGAGTGGGTATGAACAGCGTCGTAGAGAGGTTAATAAGAAGTATGAGATTTATGACAAGCAATTGAAAGCGGCTAGAAGGACTGGAAACAAGGCTCAACAAGATAAGGTGAAGGATCGAGCTAAGTTTGCAGCTGCTAAGGAAGCATCGAAAAGCAAAAGTAAAGGAAAGGGTGATGAGGATGAGGCCCAAGTAGAGGTACCACACAAGTGGAGAGACTACAGCGTGGCGTTCCACTTTCCTGAACCTACTGAGCTCACACCTCCACTTCTGCAGGTTATTAATGTGAGCTTCAGCTATCCAAACCGAGATGATTTCAGACTCACAGATGTTGATGTTGGCATTGATATGGGGACTCGTGTTGCCATTGTTGGGCCTAATGGAGCTGGAAAATCTACACTGCTAAATCTTCTTGCAGGTGATTTGAATCCAAAGGAAGGTGAAGTTCAAAGGAGTCAGAAGTTGAGAATAGGGAGATACTCACAACATTTTGTGGACCTACTGACGATGGACGAAACACCTGTTCAGTACCTCCTTCGCCTCCACCCAGACCAGGAAGGACTTAGTAAGCAGGAGGCTGTCCGTGCAAAACTTGGCAAATTTGGGCTACCTAGTCATAATCATCTTACCCCCATTGTCAAACTATCAGGAGGGCAGAAATCTCGGGTGGTTTTCACGTCGATATCCATGTCAAAACCTCACATTTTATTGTTAGATGAACCTACGAATCATCTGGATATGCAAAGTATTGATGCATTGGCTGATGCGCTGGATGAATTCACAGGTGGAGTTATTCTTGTTAGTCACGATTCTAGATTGATATCACGGGTCTGTGATGATGAAGAAAGGAGTCAAATTTGGGTTGTTGAGGATGGCACTGTCAGAATTTTCCCTGAAACATTTGAAGATTACAAGGAAGATTTGCTGAAAGAGATTAAAGCTGAAGTTGATGATTGAGCTTCCTCTTCTGAGAAGGCCACAATTTCCAAATGCATTTCTTTATTATACACTTCTTTCTAAACTAACTTCTTGTATGGATTCTTAAGTTACTTTTTTAACTATACATAATTAGTATTACTCGAAGAATTCAATCTCTGATATCCATATTTTAATACTTCAAGTTTTTTAAAATAAGAAAAAGATTAAGCCTTGCTGCTAGTTTCCCTGGAAAAGCTCAAGGTGTGAAGTTTTATAGGAGTCTGACTTGGACGAAGACGGCAACAACAACTTGAACTCACGTCCTCAACTTGGCTGAAGCAAGTGTTCGAAGTCCGCGATGGTAGAGCCGAGAAACAGTAGCAGCGTGTAGCAGCGGTAACAGACGAAACAACTTCATCAGCAGTAGACGGAACAGTTTCGGCAGCGTTCGGTTCGACGGCATCGACATAACTTAACGCGCCACACCAATGATATCAGCTCGAACAAGCTCAACGCTAAGTAGCAACGACTCTGCACTACTCATCTTAGCTAGGTATTCTACTCTCGTTTGGTTAAACTCTTAATGTTGTTGTGTTCATCGAATTTATTTTGCGGTTTATTGGGTTAATGATTAGAAACTTGGCTTGATGGTTGCGTTTAAGTTTTGTTGTGAACCTGTGTTTGTTAAAACGTTTTGATTCCATTCCACCACCACGTCATGTTATTTTAGATTTCGATTCATCTATATCGCGGTAACAAATTTTCAGCTGCGTATCCATTTAGGTTTTGTGCCTATTACAGTTATATCAAACTCTTGGATTATTTGTTCCCGCGCTTTCTTTTCGATTGGTTATTGGTTTGAATTTCAATCTGACCTGTTCTTATGATTTTGTTTTGGTTTGGTCCTGATTATTTTTGTTGGGATTATGTTCTGTTGTTGTACTCATGTATGTGTTTTCGGCCTTGTTTTGTTGTTATGTGAGATTTTATTACGAATATTGTGTAATATACAGCAGATGATCCTTTTGTTTTAAACTCATTATGTTGCTATTATTTTGATAACAAGTTTGAATGTTTGATGTTTGTTTCAATTTCAATTTGGTTATATCGCATATCTATAGTATTATGTGTTTCAATTGCAAATTTGTTTCAATTCCGTTCCAATCGCAGTTTCTTAAACTTGTAATTACATATTGGTTTTCAATTGGTGTTGGTTGTTATTACTAAGTTAAGGTTAATTTCTATTCCATATCGATGGGCTGCTATTGTTTGTTATTAGATTCAATGCCTTTTGTTATGCTGATTAAGTATTGCGAGTTTCCAAACACTGCGATTCTGTACCGCTGTTTTGACTAATTTGTGTCGACATCCACGGTTTCGACAATGTTCCAATTTGAGTCTGCTGTCATGTGGTGTGTTGTTTTGGTATTTAGATAATAGTTTCGTTTTGTTTACGGTTGTTGATGTTACGCTGTTGTTTCGGTTATCGGTTGTGGTTCGATCACACGTTGTCTTGATAAAATCTGCTACTGCTGCTACTGTCATTGAAAGGTTCTCTTTATTTTTTTAAAAAAATTTGGATTGCCTATGACAGCGCTTCTTTTCAGAAGCGTTGTTGTAAATATTTTCCTAATAGTTTTTTTAACAACACTTTAACATGATATTTACAACCTTATTAGAAGCGTTGTTATAGATATACTTTTATTATATTATTTTTTATACTTCTTTTTTTATTACTTTATTTTATTATTTTACTACTTTCTTTTTCTTTAAATTATTTATTTAAATACCAAATATAAATAAATATCATTTTAAATAATGTGGTTTAACTTAATTAATTAAATTATTTCTAATAAGTTAGATTTATTTAATTAAATAAGTTAGTATTTTCTATTGAATTGATTCCACTTTCATTTCCTATACGATTTTCTCACAACGAACACATTCTTTTTTACTTGTTTGATTGAGTTCGTTTTAATCGTTTCAGTGTATCCTATCCCCATTTGAAGAGATGTACCCCCACTCCTCTAATATGTAATAATTCATCGCTTTCCAATTGATTACGTTTCTTTCATGGTTCACATCATACTTAAACCAACCTTTCAAAATCAACTCTCGATTTAATATCGAGTCCGCTTTCAAAACACCTTTGTAAGTCGATCGTTTGACAATCGGTGTCGACCACACTTTTCACACACCTCACGCTTACTCCTGAGCATCCTTACAATTGAGACTTACACGATTAATTACTCCCAGTTAATCGTGTAAAAGATTAGCTCACTTCACTAATGCACTTAATTTAAAAAACCAATCCATTTATTCATGTCCATTATTTATGCTTTAACCCGAGCACTTGATCCACATATCAAGTCCTTAACCCAACTTATAAGTCGAGCGCATTGTGCCTCGCCATCAACCTTTGATTGTAAGTCGAGCGCATCGTGCCTCGTTATCCACCATTACTCTTATTACTTGTAAGTAGAGCGCATTGTGCCTCGCCATCAGTCTTCGATCGTAAGTCGAGCGCATCGAGCCTCGCCGTCCATCATTTCTATTATCCAATTGCACTGTAAGTCGAGCGTATTGTGCCTCGCCATCGACCTTCCCTTAAAACCAAAACATTTTATAATAAAAACGATCAGGATCGTATGCCACGAGCCTTAAGTGGTAAGAAATGAGGAGAATGGAGTTGTCCTACACTACCTCAGGTTACTTCGACGCAAGACGTTCGTCTTATTGATCGAGGTAACCATTCTTACCCATAGTCTTTAGTACGATCTAAGTCAACAATTTATTTCGTATGCCACGAGCCTTAAGTGGTAGGAAATGAGGAGAATGGAGTTGTCCTACACTACCTCAGGTTACTTCGACGCAAGACGTTCGGCTTGTTGATTGAAGTAACCACTCCCACCCATAGTCTTTAGTACGATTTAAATTGACAATTTCTCTTTGTGCGCCACGAGCCTTAAGTGGTAGGAAATGAGGAGAATGAAGTTGTCCTACACTACCTCAGGTTACTTCGACGCAAGACGTTCGACTTGTTGATTGAAGTAGCCATTCCTACCCATAGTCTTTAGTACAATTGGAAATTGACAAACCCTTTTCAGAAAGGTAAAAACAACCAACCAAATGTGGCCGAACTATGGCTGCTTTGATTCCTCATTTTGCAATGAGGATACGTAGGCACAAGGATCCAACATCCTTGGCGATCCCATTACCAATAAAACCTATTTCTCGCCCCTAGTGCGATTGAAAATTTCCTATTAACAACAATTACCTTTATCTCTCGCACCATGCGATCGAGACCTTTTCCAAACTGTAGTCGAACTACGGCTGCTCTGATTTCTCGTCTCCAAACGAGAATACATAGGCACAAGGGCCCCAATCCTTGCCGAGCACTTTAAACCAAAACCAACCCCCTTTTTCCTCTGTTATCTAGCGAATAAACCTTAAACAAACAAACATCCTTTCAAGCGAAGGCAACCTAAACGGTTCCCATCAAGTACGATGGATGCGAAGGGTGCTAATACCTTTCCTTCGCATAACCGACTCCCGAACCCAGGAAATGGTTGTGATGACCTTGTTTTATTCTTTCTTTCCCGGGTTTTATCGATATTTCCCTATTCCCTTTTAGGGAATAAATAAAATTCGGTGGCGACTCTCCTGTTTGGCCATCCCTTTCTGCGTCCTTCGCGATAGGTCGTATTTTTCGAGGTACGACACCATCAAGAAGGAACAAACCGGTATGATGATAAAAGGAGAACTAGGCACCTAACTCAAAAGGTTTAAACCTATTTTCCCAAAAATGTCCTACCCGGACATAAGCCAAGATACAACCAAAAAAGCCCTCAAATGTGTATGTTTTGATTTCTTTGATGAATTATTTTAGAACATGATAAAGCTAAGTATAAACTATTTTGCACGTTGATTAAGATGTTATTACCTTATCCATTGAGTGAGTCAAGGTGAGATGAAAGACAAGTTGAGTACTCGTCAAAGTTTGAGGATATTTTATGAATTTTCCGGATGGAAGTTTGAAGCTAGAACGATGGCCAGGTAAAGAAAAAAGGTTATATGGTGATATTCAATTGTTATTGTGCAACTTGTTTTCTATTGAAATGTGCAGTTGCAGGAAAGTTACTTGAGGATAAGCAACTATTCAAGTTTGGGGTTGTGATGACATTCTACCATTGCATGATTTTGTTCAAAGAAAAATATCAAAACAAGTTAAAGAGGAGAAAAAATGAAGAATAAAGACCAAATAATGAGGAAAAATTAGCTATGTGTGAAGAAATAGGGACTTAGTGAAAATCAGGTGAAATAACGGATCAAAAGCATGCAACTACTGTAATAATCACGTGTAGCATCGCACACGCACGATAGAGAAGCAACAACTGCATTGTGCATGTGATGCAGGTCATCACGCACACGATGATCCCTTTTTTTGGGGCTTTTTTGATGCGTTCTAATCCATTCTGAAGGATTTTTAAGGGGACTTTTGGCACTTTTTCCAGGGTTACAAATTTTTACATAAAAAGTACAAGTTTGCAGCACCTGCACATTTGGAGCACATAGCACAAATCGTCTACAAGTGGAAATTCCATGATAACCAAATGTAGAGTCATCATCAAACAAATCAAACAATGCAAGCATACATTGATGCATACCGATACCCGTTTACGATAGAATACCAAAGTAGTGTCCGCCTTCCAATAGGCCATGCAAGCACACCCTCGATGAGTAACCAAGTGCCTAGCATCAAGAAACTTGCACAAGGGGATTTTTTAGAGTATTTGAAGCCATTGGAGGCCAATCCTTCAAGGGATCTCTTATGCAAACCTTCTTAATTAATTTTGGTATTGTAATTTGAATCATGAGTAGCTAAATCTCTCTAGGTTAGGTTGTGTTTGAGGAACCTATTTTAATATTATTGGGACACATGTTTGATTTGATATAGTATGAGTAATTTAATCTATAAGTCTATTCAATTGTACCTTGTTCATAATGCTTTTCATGTGAGATACTCTTTTAATCTGATTTTGGGAACATAAGGAATATTAACCATTAGTATATGAGTTGGATCTGGGGTAATTATTGTGCTTACGCTGATTGAATAATGATAGGAAACCCTGGGTAGTGGCTTAGTAATTAACGATTGGTTGCATGGCCCAATCCTGCATACGCTGGTGGACTAGGGATAGAAAACTCAGAGAAGTGGTTAATGAGCTATACCGCATGGGATTGGGTATAGCAAGTTTGTTATTTCACTATGGGATTATAGTGACAATATCATTCATGTAATGCATCGAACATCAATACTATATAAATAGGGGATTATATACACAACCTGACCACTTTAGTGAATTTGTCTGACACTTTATTTTATTTTCACAATTCAAACTCGAATCTCCCCCCCCCCAATTTAGTATTTTGTATGCGTATCATAATTTTATCTTACTAAATAGAAGTCCATGTGGATTTGATCTTTTTTCTTTCTGCAACATTATCGGTACACTTGCCGAGAAGTCATCAGTACACCCTCAATAATTACTCGTAAAAAGTTTATGTTCTTGACTGTTTACTATTTATGGTAATATTTCTAAAAATGCTTATATTCTTAACTCTGGTACTACTAATTATATAAAAATTTGATTATGTGATTGCAAAATACTCTTAAATATGTTTTGAATGATGTCAAAACTAGGTAGTTTAGTCCTTTGTGTATATTGGACCTTACTGTCTTTGTCTATATGTACATCATCATTATAGGAAATGTAAAATTAGATTACGCAGGCCATCACATACTGAGTTGATTATCAAAGGAATTGAATTTGCCTCAAATGTATCGATACATAGGTAAGATGAGTCGATACATCGTGTGAATGGGTTGACTCGTTCATAGTTGGAGTCGAATCCATATGTAAGATGTTTTTAGACAAACGACACTGCTTTCAATGTATCCATACATAGAAGGGATTGATCGATACATCCAGCTAATGAGTCGACTCCCCTGTGTTTGGAGTCGACTCCTTCAGAAGCATTTTTTTCAAGAAATTGATCACTGCCTTCAATGTGTCGACTCCTTTGGGCTTATTATTAACTCATTCAGCTTATGTATTGACTCATTCTAGTTTGGATTCAAAACATTTTGTTTCAACTTTCAAATTTTGCATTTTGGCTAAAAATCTATTTTACTCATGTCTTTTCTACACCCACACATACATATAAATATGCATTCATGCATAATTTCTAAATATTGAAACCTGAAAGATACAAAGATTTCTCATCATCTTTAACCTTTCTTTGTATGCATTCAACAACTACACATAATAATTTTTGTAGTTTGTTATCAAGACAAGATTGATAAGGTCTAATTTAGGTTGGTGTAATAAAATTGGGTTGAGTTTTTCTTTGGGGGTTTCATTGATAAAAGCATTAGGGTTTTTCCTCCAATATCAAGGATTAATTTGGGTTTTTTTTACACAAGTCTTTGCAACTTGGATTCAGCCGAGTGAAAGCTTTGAAGAATGAGGGTTCTTGCAAAGGAGTAGTGGTAACCAGAGGAACAATTGAAAGGCTTGGGCAAGATTTTACAATTTGGATTCTGCTGAGTGAAAGCTTTGAAGAACAATGGTTTGATCAAAGGAGTAGCGGTAACCAAAGGATCAAATTGGAGATATTATGTGACTCGATCTATCTCAGATCATGGGATGAGAAGAAGCTAGGATCAAAATCAAACATAGGATTAGGAGTTTTAAATTTCTATTACTTCTCTTATAAACTGATATTGCAAAGGTTAATTATAATATCTCAATTCGATTTCGAATTGAGGGTAGACTTACCCATAGTGAGTATAATTGGGGAACTACCAAACAAATCTCAGTGTTCTCTCTCTCTCTCTCTCTCTTTCTTTCTCTCTCTCTCTCTCTCTCTCTCTCTCTCTCTCTCTCTCTCTCTCACACACACACACACACACACACACACACACACACACACTTTCTCTCCTTACGTTTTGATAACTCTAAATGTGTTTTTGAATTGCTGAAAATTATGGTTGTGTTGAAGTGTGTTAAACTGTTTTTTGAAAACATTGTAATCTAAACCATTATAATTAATTTTTTACCCCTTTAACTCAAAGAGAGTAAAGCTTAGTGTATTGCACACCAAGTGTTCGATAAATTAACTGCACACTAAGTGTTCGATAAAATTCCTTAGTCAAGTTTAATTTTACTTTTAATTGGAAATCATTTATCTTAATGTGGTTTATATTCAAAAAATTATATAGAACTTATTGATTTATTTTTTCTTATATTTAGAGTACATTCTACTATAATTTGTATGCTTATCTAATTATACCAATATCGGTTTGGATAGACGAGAGTCGATCCGGATTCACTTTCGCTTGCCATAGAAAAATACTTTTCAAAACAAAATTTTAATAAGAAAATTTTATTCGGTGATCTATTCAACCCCCCTTTCTAGATTGTTTCCCTCGTCTAAAAAATTCCATGTGACTATCTTCTTATACTTCACCTTCAAGTATTCATTATACCACAATTTCCGAGGGAATTTAAGTTCGTGTTGTTAGCACTAAAAGTATTTACCTACAACCTTCATTGAAGTTATAGTTTGTACTTCATGTTCCTACACTTTCTAACAATTTTATTTTCATTCATAAGTTTACCCGTGATCAGAATAGTAAAATAATTTTTTTTTACTTATTGTGTTTTTCATTAGGGGTGTACATGGGTTGGGTAAACCCACAAAATATGGTCAAACTCACCCAAACGGATCCAAAAAAGTGGGTTTGAACGGGTAAGTTGGTCAATGTGGGTTTCGAAAATGAAAAACCATTCAAAATATGTTGGTTTCGGGTAAACCCATACCCAACCCACAATACCCACTCAACCCACTCATTTCATAAATTTTACAATTAACTACTATTTTTTAGGCCTCTTGATGAATTAATATATGAACTAATATTTATATATTTATCATTGGAATTTTGTTGAAGATATTAATGTTGAAGTCGAGACTTATTTTGGAGTTATAGAAGATATTTGAGCAATGTTCTTGACTATTTTTGTTGTTGTTGTTGTTGTTGTTGTAATTTGAAGAATGATGACATTGATATATTCATACTTGATTGCTTCAATTTTAGGCTCTTATTTTTTAAGTCATGATTTTTAATTTTTTATTATATTGCACTTTGATTATTTTGATGCTAATACTAGTAATTCAGAGTAATTTATGTAATTCTAGTTCTAGGTACTGTTGTGATACAACATTGATTTTTACAAATATTTTTATTATAAATATCTAGAATATTTAGGTTAAAAGAATAACGTTAATATGACTAAATTTTTTCAAGAGAAAAATAGTTGGGTCATTTTTTTTAAAAAAAAAATGACACATAATTTATAATTATATAAGAAAAAAAAAATTAGGTGACCCACTACCCAATCCAACCCACAAATTTGTGGTTTTATCCAACTGACCCAATGATGATGTGAGTGGTTATTTTACATTAACCAAACCGGTATACTCTATGTGGTTCGGGTTTTGGCCAAACCCAACCCAAAACGACCCATGTACACCCCTATTTTTCATGACCTTACCATTACGAAGACAATTGGAATTGCTAAAGTAAAGGGAGGGCTATACTACTTCTCTATTAGACATATTATCCATAGGTGTTGTTGTTGGGGGAGAATATGGATTCGAATGGTCTAGAAAGGGGTTGAATAATCAGTTCCCAAAAATAGAGCAATTTAAAAAATCGATTTCTTTTTGAAATTTGCTCCGAGTAGCGGAATTTGTATAATTTATGCGATTGGATAGATTTTATAGTGTTCTTAAATAAAATGAATGATAGATGAAAAATCTAAACTAATCAAATCTCCATTTAACATAAGTTTTCTTTACACAACATGTGTGAATAAAAAATTGCTTAATTGATTACGGATTCTATAATTGCAGCTTCCAGTTTTAATCATTAGTAAGATTGTTGAGAATATATAATTTTAGCATTTTTAGCTGATGGAAGCGTGTTTTTTTCACAACTCATTTAGTATTTCGAAAGTGAATCTCTGGAAAAACCCTTAGGGAAGTAAGCTTGCTTTCTAGGCAACAAGTTTGTCCTAAATATGACATTGTTTTAGACCATCATATATTTTAGGTCATTTTAGAAAAACTTATATCATCAAACCATTCAAGAGTGTCATATATTGATTCAAACAATAATAAAAATTTCAAACATTAATTCAATAAATAAAAAATATACCGACGATACATAATTTATTCATAAAATATAAAAAAATAATACAACTGTTATCAAAATACAAATATACATAAACTATTGGGTATGTCTAACCCCCTGGTTTCTCCACTATCGCATGTATTGCAAGGCATTCAAGAACTTGGTCATCATGGCTTGTACGTGGCCAATTGGGGTGTGCCTTTCTAAAAAAAAAAATTAGACAATATGCTTCAATCTAGAGGGAGGGGTGAATAGATCACAAATTTTACAACCAAAAACTTTGGCAAAAATCTGTTTTCAAAAAGTAGTGCAGTAGAAATACGACCCAAATCGAATTGTCTAACCGAACTAACTATCGAAAATCAATATGCATATCGCAAACCAAATAGTATGATAAGGAACGTAAATGTTCAACAACGATCAAGCTACGAATCAATTAAATGCAATTCTATTCGTAACTTGTGTATCCAAGAACCAAATCTCAATTAAAACACGCACAAACAATTTATCAAACACTTGGTGTGCAATCTATATCTATTGGAAATTTAATTTGTTTTGTTGATTTTAAAGGCATTTCACAATCAAAGTGATTACGATTATATAAACAACAACACTTTTTAAAGTTAATTGGAAAAAAAAATTCCAAGGAAATGATCAAACAATGATGAAATCATTAAATTGCAAAATAAACAATTAAAGCAATAGAAAGATAAGAGATAGATAGAGAGAGAGAGAGAGAGAGAGAGAGAGACCAAGATTTGTTTTGGAAGTTCCCCAATCGGCCTCGCTATGGGTACGTCTGCCCACAATCCGAATTTGAATTGAGATGTTTGCAATTAACCTTTTCTTTGCAAAATTGTTTATACAAGAGGTAAGGAATGCAAACCCAAAAAACCCTTTTGTTTTGTGTTGTTTCTTCCACCTCCAAACGCTTGATCAAAAGCTTTATTAAGTGACCAACAATACGGCTACAATCCTTTCGATTATCCCGAGCACGAAAATTGTTGAAACCCAAGATTCCCGAATATAATTCACCGCCGCGCGTTACTCCCTTGTAAGGAAACCACCTTGTTCCAAGGCCTTCACTCAGTCGAATTTGTGTTGATGTGATCTTGTCCAAAACCTTCAAATCAAACCCGATCTTGAAGGAAAACCCCACCTTGATTTTCTTATTTGAAACATACAAAGCTCACAACCTAATATTCCCGGCTACACCAAATCTAATTGGACGTTATCAACCCTAATATAGATGGTCACCCAATTGAAAAATGATTATGTGTATGCATAGAAGAAAGATTGAAGATGATGGGCAACTTTGTAACCTTGTTTCGTTAGGTTTTTTACTCTTAAAAAAACCCTTGAAAAAGAATGAGGTGCATGTACGAGTATATATAGGTGTGCGTGAAAAATGAGTAAAAGGAATGCAATAAGTTGAAGCCAAGATGAGATTTTTGAGATATGGACACACATAGGTCGGCCTATGAAGGACATAGGTCGGCCTGTCAATGTTATTAGGTCGGTCTATGAAGGTCATAGGTCGACCTATCAATGTTATTAGGTCGACCTATGATGCAGCCTATGGGCAAAATCTATAGGCTTCAATACTGCACTGTAGGAGCCGACCTGAAGTTCATATGTGCCTACCTATATTGATTTAGAAATTCGTATAGGACGACATGTACTAACTTGTATGCTTAAAAACATGTTTTTTAATGCACATATGATGTTGAATCCTTTTCAAACCCAATTAAATACTTCCTAATGCTAAGATGCAAATCTAGAATGGGAGGATATTATCCAATATACATAACGCTACACTATCCTAGTTTTGACATCACTCAAAATGCAAAAGCACTCACAAAATTCAGCATCTATTCTTGATCTTATAATCTCCTGAACATGTTGACAGACCGATAACACGTCATATATGTGGCCATCCATAGCATGCTCCTATTCTGTTATCTCCTAATGAGATGGCCTAGGTGGTCCTCCCGCAACATCTGGTGTCATGTAAGGATATGACACCCTATAGAACCATTGGATGTAATCAAATGTAGAAGCCTATGGTACATGAGCTGGCACCAAGCATGCATCATCTGGTATCACATGACTATAGAACTCATCAAGTATGGCATCCAGATCTATATGGTGGACTGTGGGAGGAGCAGTCACAAAAGGGTATCTTGGAATACCTTGCATAAATCCGAACTAACGCATGACCCACTTAGAAAGATTTGCATACATCAGACATGAACTACAAGTCAACCATACGAAGTAGAAATCAATACCGTCCAAGTAACGCACATGCCAAAGATCGTCATATCGGAAGTAGCATATATCATCAGTGACAATATGGTCAAAAAAACACCAGATCAGGATCGATCGCCTGATTCCCTCAAAGCGGGAGATAATAGCAAGCACATGGCCAATCCTCATTGTAGCCTTCCTCAAGTTGACATGCGAGGAATGTGAGACAGGATCTATTCCTGAAAATGATTCAGATAAAATATTGGTAATAGTGAACCAAAAAATGTTACGAAATATTAGTAACAGTAAAGGTGCAAATAAATCACTGTAAGCAACATGCAACTTCCTGTCAACTACTTTGTCTTCTAAAGACATGCATCACCCAACTTAAAGTACAAGTAAATCAAACATATTGTCCCCTCAGTTGTGCTTGTGGATCTCTCCTAAGTCAAAGAAGAATGACCACATCAACGTAGGTTGAACGTTTATCCACAAACATGGACCTACCAACCAGGTACATGAAGTATCACCTGAATACACATTTTCAGTGGTACAAAACATGTACATTATCACCTTCGGCCACAACTGTTGCAGCCAAGTGGTATTTATATAATATATCCATGAATGAAAATGTAACATGAGATCTTCTCGTGGAATCCATCTCCATTTGGGCATTAACTAGACCAACTCCCAAAAAGGTCACCATTATGTCAAATGAATCGCCTCAAGAGATTCGGGAGTGGTCTAATAATCTTACCCTAATGGGAAAAAGGTAGGAGGCATGAGATATCATCCAGGTTGAATAATTGATTTTAAAGTGAAACGCTCATGTAAAAAAAAGTAACATTAGTCGCGATTTAACAAGTATAAAACAATTGTAATGCAAAGGTAAATACATATACCTCTCCTTCCCACACATGCCTAACAACATGGTCTGAATATAGATAAAGAGGAGGTGTCATGGGAGCCTAATGGATAACTATTAGGAGCGACATATATAGGAACATGTTCATTCTAATAGGCTTCATAAGCTTCAGGGACATCATGCTCATAGGTAACAAGGGACACATGCCCTCGAGAAGTAAATGCCTAAGAACCGTGACCTTGTGAAGTTGACATTTCCCCATCAAACGAAACAGCAATAACTTGTGGTCGTGAGGATCTGACATTGGTTTTCCATTGTACCTATAATACAAATAAAAAAATCATATTAGAAAGAAACTGCCCAAAATCCAGAGATGCATCTCCGTTGATCAAGAAAGAAAATTTTCAGAGATGCATCTCCGTAAAAACTTGCGATAGCAGAAAAATGAAGAAAACCCCATTGATTCTCTAAATAAAAAATGTGAATGCATGTCTATACAAGCTACCTATTTTGACTGTAACTACAACCTAATGCATCTTAAACAACCAATTTTACATAATGCATGTGTAACAACTCAAAAAAAGAAAGGAAATGATAAACCTACCGAATGAGAGTTAATGTGTGAATGCTTGAATGGAATGAAAATATTTTGGGATTGGATGCAATGAGGTAGAAGTAGTGTTGAAGCTTGAAAAATGAACTAGAAGAAACTTGCTCCGAAGCTCCAATGATATTTTGGAAAGTTGAAGAAATGAAGATGGAAGGGGGAAGAGTATGCACGAGGTATATGAATTAAAACCCGTTCAGAGATGCATTTCGTAAAACTCACTGAGTTTTAAAATGAGTTTAAAAATAAGAGTTTTTATGGAGATGCGTCTCTAAATTTAACCTAACATTGTTATGGAGATGCATCTCCGGATTAATTTTTTACGAAATGGAGGTGGCTCACTCACGAAGTGATTAGTTATATGTATTATGAGTGCGTCCGAAGATGTATTTCTAAATTTGAGAGATATATTTGAATTTTATTAATTAAATATCATAATTATATAAATTCAATAAAGTCATTAAATATTCAAAAGAAATTGTACAATAAGTATATGCAATCGGTCACATTACACTTTTCATTTCATGTGTATCATATTATAATTATGTCCATTATCCATCTATCTTTTTTCTGTTGGCATAGTACTAAATTAGAAGAGGGGAGAATTATTTGATAACCAATTAAAAAAAATCATATGTACTAAATTCGAGAAATACTCTTTAGTACGAAGCAAAAATTAGCAAAACACAATAATAACACTATAACACCCCATGTTTTCTGCCAAAGCCAAGATTATTTTCCTATGGTAGTTTTTTTCATATGCTAGTTAATTTGTCTAACCTACATTTCCTTTCTTACTAAATAGTGTCACTCGCTAAAATAGTAAAATAACTTGTAATAAGAATTAATATATATTTAATCATTATCATAGTATGCAAACACATATGCATGAGAGTAGAATATGAACGAAGGTGATGATTGCTTCATTAATTGGATGATCATATTACAAGGGTTAAACTAACTTATATAACAAGGCAATGGAGTAATGAAGGTAATTACACCCTATAACTAACTTATAGTTAGTTAGTTAGTTATTTAACAAACTAAATCAACTACTTATTACAATCTGCATTTTCATTTCACTCTGCTTCTGTAATCAACAAACTCCAAACGTCACACGAATTCTTTGTTTCCTTCAATTATACCCGTTTTCTGCTTGCACTTTTGGTAAGCATCCCCATCAAATCCCTTTCCTCTTTCATATTCACGTTATTGTTATTCTTCATTGTCACTAGTTTTTTCGTTTTATAATTTGATAAAAGAAGAAGATTTCTTAGGGTTTGTTTAAATTGCATGCTTCCAATATCGGCTTTTACTTTTGCTATCTGGGTTGCATTCTGATTTTTAGTTTTCTTGATTATGTATGCTGTAATGTTAACGTTATTGCATGCTGATTTTTAGTTTTCTTTATTATATGTTATCATTATTGCATGCAGATTTTAACTTTTCTTGATTATATGCGCTTTAATGATTATTTTAATTTTTCTAGGGTTATATGCTGTTACGTTATGGCTATTGCAGGCTGATTTTAATCTGTCTTTTCTTTTGTGATTTCAAGTGAGAAATGGGAAGGTTGTTTTTGGTCGATCTTGATGGAGGAGAGTTATATAGCTGTACCTATTGTAGGACGCATTTGGCACTTGTCGCTGACTTGATTCATAAGGTATATAACTTCTGAACTTCACTTCATTAATTATTGTAATTAAGATGTGAATTTGGTTCTGAATACTCTACTTTCTTTTTTCTTTTAGACTTATACTCGAGGTCGTTTGGCTAGTCTTCTTTTTGAGAATGTGTAGGTTCTTTGACTCTTTAACTTCCAATTCCAATTTTGTTTACTCTTTCACTAAACTTAGCTAATAATTTGTGACAGTGTGAATGTATTCCTTGGAAATAAAGAAGAATGGACCAAAAATACAGTGATTATTTATCACCGGGTATATTGCGTAAAATGTGGGGAGTTGCTTGGTTTGAAATATGTAAGCATCTTAAGTTATTCAACATATCATTTTATATTAATATGTTTAACAAATTTAATATTTTATCATTTTTTAGGAGTCTATTTCATCTAACACGTATAAGTTCAAAGAAGGAAAGTATGATATCAGATGGGCAAATATTTTTGAAAATTATGGTGAAGAAGACGATGATGAAGAAGATGATGATGAAGATGATGAAGAAGATGATGAAGAAGAAGTTGATGATGAAGAAGATGATGAAGAAGATGATGAAGAAGAAGTTGATGATGAAGAAGATGATGAAGAAGAAGATGTTGATGAAGAAGATAATGATGAAGAAGATGCTGAAGAAGAAGATGTTGATGAAGAAGATAATGATGAAGAAGATGATTAAGATCATGGCAAGAATATATGACTGTTCTAGATGATACTTGATTTAGATAATGGATTCTACTAGCATGTCATGAAAATGAAAAAAATGATTTGATTTGTGCCATTTTATTTCTTTATATTACTCCCTCAAACTCATTTTTTTGTTATTCACTTTCTTCAGTGTTTGTAAAGGAGTAAAATCAAACTAAGACTTGACTTTGTCCACATACAAGAAAAAGATTATCAAGTATAATACGTGTTACTTAAATTTGAGGTATTCTTTTGTCAATGATTTTTATTCAATGTTTCCTTTTCCTTTTTAATTTGATTAACATGAGAAGAGTATCTCTATTGTTTCTTTTTACCCAAATCTCTATTGTATTATGAATGAGATATTTCTACAAAAAATAATAATTGTCTCAAATATTAGACCGTGTAAATAGTAATATTAATCTCAAATTTATTAATTAATTAAAGTCAATTATATATATATATATATATATATATATATATATATATATATATATATATATATATATATATATATATATATATATATATATATATATATATATATATATATATTCTTTTATTTTAGTAAGATTATTTTTAATATTGTAATTAAAATTTTCAATAGATCAAAATTTTATTTTACAACATAGTACATTTGATTTTTGAGACTCGCTTCTAGATATACATAATTGACGCCCTTGGTAATTTTTTCCACGTCTTTTATCGTAGATTATTGATATTTTTTTCAATAACGATTTTTTAGATTAGTCTCTATTTGATATTGTTTGTTCTGTTTGTAGCTGTAACTTAATTTTTATCTCTATTTATTCTTATTTGACTCACTTAGAGATTGTATCTCCGCAAATGACCATACCACATGCCACGATAGTCACCTCTATTTTCGACAATTTAGCCACTAATTTGCTTGTCTGGCACTCGTCGCTTTTTTATCGTGGGAGTCGACTAGTTCACAAAGTGGATTAAAGCAATGGTTGTTGTCAAAATTACAGCAAAAAGAATTCGCCACTTCTATTGGCAAAAGATCATGTGTATGTTCAGGCTACCAGACGTCATTATATCAAATGATGAGACATAGTTCGCCAACACCTCAATTATCGATTTCTATAATAACTTGGAAGTGCAAACAAAATTCATCTTAGCTATCCACCCACTAGCCAATGGACAAACATAGTTAACAAACAAGGTGATCTTAAAAAGGATCAAGAAAAAATTGGATGATGCCAAAGGAATATGGGCTAAATTACTCTATGAAATATTATGGTCGTATCATACCATCTCACATTCAACAACCAATGAGACTCTCTTCACCATGGTATATTGAGCAGATGTAACACTACCCGTGGAGATTAAAACACCCTCATGGTGGCGTTTTCCTTTTGACCCAGAAGTGAACGAACTAGGGATAAGGTGCACTACCAATCTAATCCACAAAATAAGAGATGTCTCTCACATCCGGGAGTTCGCTGCCAGGTAGATGGCGACTAGAATATTTAACTCTCAAAGGGAAATATAGGAAGGCGACTTGGTGTTAAGACAGGTTGTTATGCTTGCTACACAAGGAAAATTGCAGCCCAACTGGGAAGGATCATATCACATATTCCAGAAGCTACCATATGGATCATATAAGCTGGAGGAATTGGATGGGCGATGAAGGTGAGAAAAATACACAAGAATAGGGGGGTTGAATTGTGTTCTTAATTTGCGTTGCTTCTGAACAAGTTCAGATTATAAACCATTGTTCAAATTCTAATAACAAGTTTCTTAGCTCCTAGTTTTGACGCCTTGCTTAGAATGGATCAGAGGAATGAAATTCATGAAGAGACATTTGGAGACTTCGACAAGGAGTTTTGTTTGGAATGCTTAGTCGAAGGTATCTGGGTGCTTGAAGAAAGTACGAAATGGACTTAGCAAGATTCCCAGTAGTTTGGAGCACTGGTTTGACGTAGGCAGTGTTTGTGACGTATTCGACCCAGCATTTGAATTCAAATAGTGGAGGGAATTTAGTTCTTATCTGATCGCTGGCAGAAGACACGTGGAATGCACATAGTAGTCTGGTGCATGCAAAGCGCCACTTGTCTCATTTTCGTTTGTAAAGCCGTTATAGGCCGTTATTTTTTATTGTTATAAATAGTGATTTCTAGTGTTAGGACATGGGTGTTCAATAGTTTTTACAAAATTCTTCTTAACACTCAAAGTACCCGTGTGTAGAAAAAAGAATGCACAAGAAATGTACGTTAATGTAACACCATATTTTCTTCATTCAATATAATTTAGTCAGTTTTTACCCAAACACTTACTTTTATTTTCTGCCATTTATCTTCAAACGCTTTTGTTTTACTTTTAAGAATTACACATTCTCATTTTAATTCAGTCAAAGTAGATCATATTTTTACCATGAATGTAGTCGAAATGTTCATACTTTCTCAAACTTTATTTTAAATCTCATTAGCACATGTCCTATGATCAATCTGGTCGATCATGTGAGTAACCAAACTGTTTTTAAGAAAGATTGCAGGACCAACGGTTGTTTACCAATTTTCACGGTAAACAAATTGGCACGCCCAGTAGGACCGTGCTAACAGATTTTCAATTACGTTTTTTGAAAAAATAAGTTTGTAGTCCTGCATTCGATTGTTTTTCTCTCGTAATAAACTTCGTCGCATGTTATTAAGAAGTGGTAGAATAGCCACCGTTGACGAAGATAGACCAAAAAGAGGTTACACAAGAAAAATGGTCAATACAAATCAAACAAATAGTTTGAACCCTCAGCCAATTGGGTTGAACCCATAAGACACACCTAGTGTTAATGCAGATCCACTACCAGGATCTTCAACAGAGATACCAACAAGTCCGGTGCCTGTGTCTGAAACCGTACCATCTATGGCAAGTTCAATCCCTACACATTTGATCCCCCATACTCAGCCTATCTTGACATATGTTGGATCAAGGGGGCCTCCAAGGACTCCCCCGCCAGTTGGAACTTCTAGTTTCCAACCATACCATCCCCCTGGATTTCCAATGCCTTTACCAAATCGCGATCCCCCTTATGGAATGCCAACTTCAATGATAGCAAACCTACAAAATGTCCTTCCAGTATTTTCAGAACCTATAGTAACTTCACCATTTCAAAGGTCGGGATCTGGGATTAACATGGATCGAAACAACCAATCTTTAGGATTGGGATATTCCACCCAAATACCGAATTTGACAACCAGTTTCATAAATTTTAAAACTTTAGGGTCAGATTAAAAATATAAAAAAATGGGACAAATTTGCAATTTTTGCAAATTTGAAGGGATTAATTTGAAAATTATTAGGGATTTATTTGCAATTTTTTACAATCTTAGGGATGAATTTGAAATTTTCATAAAATTTGAGGATCAAATTGCAAAATTTTAAAAATTAATAATAAATTATTTAACATTTGATTATATAGAGTGAAAGAGTATTTTTAAATTCTTTACTTTTTGGTATCATTTGAAATTACATAAATTTAACTTGAATAAAATACTATATTTATATCATTTTAACAATTATCTATATTTTTTATCCAAATAATAGATTTTAACCAAATCATTTTAAATTCTCTCAAAAAATCATTTTTTCTCATTAAAATACTTCATCCAAATACATTTTAAAAATTCTTAATTACCCCCAATCCAAACACACTATAAGATTAACATACAAGATAAAAAGATATTAAATCTAAAATTTATTTTCATGTCATCACAATAGTTCCATATTTTATCCATGTCATGATGTTAATTTCATTAGATCAACTTATTTCATCAGAAAACAAACCAGATACTTGTGCTATACTATTCGCCAAATAGTTCTTTCTATGACATACAGTAATATACAACGTTGTTGTCTTAAAAAAAAAAAAACTTGAAGTATTAAAATATGGATATCAGAGATTGAATTCTTCGAGTAATACTAATTATGTATAGTTAAAAAAGTAACTTAAGAATCCATACAAGAAGTTAGTTTAGAAAGAAGTGTATAATAAAGAAATGCATTTGGAAATTGTGGCCTTCTCAGAAGAGGAAGCTCAATCATCAACTTCAGCTTTAATCTCTTTCAGCAAATCTTCCTTGTAATCTTCAAATGTTTCAGGGAAAATTCTGACAGTGCCATCCTCAACAACCCAAATTTGACTCCTTTCTTCATCATCACAGACCCGTGATATCAATCTAGAATCGTGACTAACAAGAATAACTCCACCTGTGAATTCATCCAGCGCATCAGCCAATGCATCAATACTTTGCATATCCAGATGATTCGTAGGTTCATCTAACAATAAAATGTGAGGTTTTGACATGGATATCGACGTGAAAACCACCCGAGATTTCTGCCCTCCTGATAGTTTGACAATGGGGGTAAGATGATTATGACTAGGTAGCCCAAATTTGCCAAGTTTTGCACGGACAGCCTCCTGCTTACTAAGTCCTTCCTGGTCTGGGTGGAGGCGAAGGAGGTACTGAACAGGTGTTTCGTCCATCGTCAGTAGGTCCACAAAATGTTGTGAGTATCTCCCTATTCTCAACTTCTGACTCCTTTGAACTTCACCTTCCTTTGGATTCAAATCACCTGCAAGAAGATTTAGCAGTGTAGATTTTCCAGCTCCATTAGGCCCAACAATGGCAACACGAGTCCCCATATCAATGCCAACATCAACATCTGTGAGTCTGAAATCATCTCGGTTTGGATAGCTGAAGCTCACATTAATAACCTGCAGAAGTGGAGGTGTGAGCTCAGTAGGTTCAGGAAAGTGGAACGCCACGCTGTAGTCTCTCCACTTGTGTGGTACCTCTACTTGGGCCTCATCCTCATCACCCTTTCCTTTACTTTTGCTTTTCGATGCTTCCTTAGCAGCTGCAAACTTAGCTCGATCCTTCACCTTATCTTGTTGAGCCTTGTTTCCAGTCCTTCTAGCCGCTTTCAATTGCTTGTCATAAATCTCATACTTCTTATTAACCTCTCTACGACGCTGTTCATACCCACTCTCAAAAGCATCAAAATTTCCACGATAGAAATGAAGTTTCAAATCATGCAGGTGAATAATTTCAGAGCATACAGTATTGAGGAAATCTCTGTCGTGCGATACAACCACCAAAGTTTTCTTCCAACGACACAGGTACTCTTCCAACCAGAGAACAGCCCTCAGGTCAAGATGATTAGTGGGTTCATCGAGCAATAATAAAGTGGGCTGAACGAAAAGTGCTCGAGCTAATGAAATTCTCATCCTCCACCCACCACTAAAGGATTTTGTAGGACGGCCCTGCATATCCTTTGTAAAGCCCAGACCAGCCAAAATCTTTGACGCTTGAGGTTCGGCAGCATCAGACCCCATCAGTTGTAATTTTTCATACAGCTCTGCGAGCTTTTCTCCGGCATCCTCATCCTCATCAGTATCATCATCTTTATCCACACCCTCTTTGCCAGAAGCTGCATTCTGTAAATCTGCAACTTGTTGTCGAACTTTAAAAAGTTCTGCATTGGCTGAAACGACGGCTTCAAGCGCTGTTTTATCATCCCCAACTACCTCCTGCTCAACCAGAAGGACATCAATATTCTTAGGTACTGGTATCTTCCTCCAAGCAAGAAGCTTGAGAAGTGTTGACTTGCCCATTCCATTCGGTCCAACCAAACCATACCGCTTTCCATGAGATATCTTCACGGATGCATTTTTCAGAAGTTCATTACCCCGAGCAGACACAGAAAAATTTTCTATTGTTATATCTTTGACATTAGCATCAACGCCATCATCTCCATCAAGCACCGAAGTCCGACTTCCAATGACAACAGTGAAAGCATCACGATCATCCCTAAGAGCTTCTTTCCTTGCCTGCTCAGCCGCATGGGCAGCTAAAATATCTTTCTTTTCACGCTTTTTCAACTCTTTTTCGGCAATAGACAACTCAAGAGGCTTCACATGAGGCCTATGCTTTTGCTCTAACTCCTCTTCCGAATCATCATCATCATCAGAGGTAGGAAGATCATTATCATCGATGTATGTAAAAGCTTTTGGAGCAGGTTTTGGCTTAGGCTTATTGGAAGAAGATGCCTTTTCAGGCATACTGGCCAACTTGGCAGAGACAGAAAATTTTTCCTTCTTAGAAACATCTTTGCTATTTGCTTTAGCCTTTGTAGATGGACCTGCATCCTCTGTCTTTTTCTTTCCCATTGAAGAAAACTGAAAAAAGTGAAAAATTTATGAATATTTTAAATAAAAGATGAAAGAAAATTGTTATTGATAGTAGAATTGATACAAAAGAATACGTAATCCCTATTTAAATCAAGAAAATGTCATTATAAAAATAACTAATATAAAATCTGATACTAAAAGATACATGAGTACGCATATAGTTTTTCAAACAATTACCGTGATCCCCTAATAAATAACACGAACAAACTCACTTAATCGTTGATTTATATCATGAATCGCATTGCGGTACGTAATTTTGTGGAATGGCGCGCGATAAAGGGGAGGGGAAGTAAAATCCGAAAAATAAATTAAGGAAAACCTGAAAGAGATTATAATTGCCGGCGGTGTAGTTGTCACAGTGTTTCCCGGGAACTTGATTCCGATGATTAGTGTTTTTTAGGATTTTAATATGACGGGCCTCTTAAATGTGAATGTGGGTTGGGCTTTTTGATGAATTCCTCAATTTTTTCGAGCATTATATCTATCACTCTCCAAATTATACCTTGCATCTCCCATACGTTGTGATTTTACTATATTATCCTTACCAATTTTAAAACCATTATTCTAAATCTCTGATAAACTCAAGTACTTTTGAAAATCTCTCTCTCAATGGCAATTTCATACCTCATATCTCCAAGGAGACATCTCCCTTTCATCTTCCATTTGGGGAGATGACTATTACTTTGGATGATGTCTCTTCCTTGTTGCATCTCCCCATTGCCGTTAGATTCATTACAATTTTTATTATTAACCAGAAGCTTGCCAATGACGTGCCCCCGCCTCCAGCTGGTGTGGATGACCAACATCAACGCCTGCAGATTATAGGTATGATTATGGACACCATCATGGGTTTGGTATACCCAGATGGCGATGTTCATACTTTGGCGGTGGAGCCAACATGCATAACCCGTGGGAGACCTCTATAGACATTTATATTATATTTGTATTATTTTTGTATTATGTATGTATATAACGACTCAGACTATTTATCATTGCACATTTTATTAGATAACCTTTTTTCGATTACATGTTTGCATGATTAACATGACTCACGCATTACAACTAACATAACTTAACAATGCATCTTAGACAGCGCTTTTAAGAGAAAGCGCTGTGTAAGATTAAAATTAAAATTAAACACGGAAAATGGTCCAAAAAAATAATGAAAGCGCTGTCTTAGGGGGGGTCTTAGACAGCGCTTTCAAAAAGCGCTGTCTAAGACCCCCCCTTAGACAGCGCTTATAGAAAGCGCTTTTATATATATACCTTAGTCAGCGCTTTTGATAAAGCGCTGTTTAAAGTTTTTAAATTAAAAAAAAAATAAAACCAAAAGCGCTGTCTAAGGGGGGGGTTTAGAAAGCGCTTTTGGAAAGCGCTGTCTAAGGCATACCTTAGAAAGCGCTTTTCCCAAAAGCGCTGTCTAAGGTCTTATTAAAATTAAATTTCATACTTCTATTTTCATTCTCTGTTCTTTTCGTTTTCCCTCCTGCGAACGTTTCCAGAGCGAACCCTAACAGCGAACGTTTCCAGAAGAACTTGAAGTCATTGATGTCATTGAAATTTGTTTGAATCGTTCTCCTGTCTTCATCGCGGTATGTATTTCACGTTTTCATTCATTCATTCACGTTTTCATTCATTCATTCATGTTCTTCGTTTCAGTTCTTCATTTCAGTAATGTAGTCATTTCTGTTTTCGGATTTCAGTCATTCGTTTCAGGCATTGCAAGAGTTAAATCGTTCATTTCTGAAAGTGTTTGAAGAATCTCATTACGGTATGTGTTTCAGTTTTGATTTTTTTAGGAATTGTTCATTTCCCTGATTTAGCATGCTTTTTGTTCTGGTTGTGGTTGGTTAGGGAAAAGTCAGTACTTTTCGTAACTCAGTTTTCTTTTATAACTAATGCATATACATTCTTCAATGTTTATTGTTTATCTGTGCATGTGTTTCTCCCGGGTTATTAAAAATATTGATAACAGTGTTACCACTTATCATAGTTGTTTGTCTTTAAAAAGAAATATGCCTGTTTATCATCTAATTTAAAAGTATTATTACATTATGTATTAAAACATATCTCAAAATATGAATTGTTGGGAATCCATCAACTTAATATTTAGATGATAGATCCTTGTTCTTCTCCTCATTGGCATCAACTTTACCCAAAACAGTTGGAGTTTCAAGAAGATTCACTAACTAAATCGATTGAAATTACTAGTTTGGTTGAAAGAAGAAAAAAAAATTGGACCAAATTTGTCCCTAAAATAAGGATGTAGCAGATTTAGAGTATAGGACAAACATGAGTTTTTCTTAACATCTAATTTTTTTATATTATAGAAATATTTTCTTTTTTGAGAGTCATTTATTAGTACTTGTTATTAATTCAAAGAACTGTCTTAATATATAAAATATATAGTTATCAACGAGTATGTTTGGCTCTAAATAATATAGAAATGCCTTAAAAGATCTAAACTAAAAGAAAAGAGAAATAGCTATTTAAGAAAATTAAAAGAAAAATGATTTGATCTTTTTATAAATCCATTTGTTTCAGTTTTTCTATAAACCGTTTATTTTAGTTTGTTTTTTCAAATGATTTTGGAAAAATAACACTAGACATCCTTTATTTTAAAATATTAAATTATTTTTATTAATGTTTTTTAAAATATTAAAATATTAAGTTATTTTAAATTAATGAAAGTGATGAGGTAATTAAAGTTGGTATATTGGCGTATCGGATACGTTATTGAAGTTTATATTAACATTGGTTATGTATACGTTTTTTAAGTAGGAAAACCATGGATAAAACATGGATCTGTGCCGATCGAATGACCAAAGAGTACGAGAGTGGGGTTGCGGAATTTGTTAAGTATGTTGTTCAACACGCTGAAAACCCCAGACGAATGCATTGTCCTTGCTTGCGTTGTTGTTATATTGGTAAGGTTGACGCACATGGATTGAAATCGCATTTGCTGAGGCATGGAATTGATCAAAGTTATCAGTGTTGGATATTTCATGGTGAGAAAATTAACGGGAATGTTGAATCGAGTGGAAAAAGTAATACGACCTATGCTTCATACGACAAAGACACGGAAACATATGATTGTGATCGAGTTGAAGAGATTGTAGAAGCACTGGAAGAAGATCTTCATGATTGTCCTGAAATGTTTGAGAGGATGGTAAGCGATGCAGAGAAACCGTTGTACAAAGGTTGCACTAAATTCTCAAGACTTTCTGCGGTATTAAAGTTGTACAACTTAAAGGCGGGCAATGGATGGTCGGATAAAAGTTTCACAGAGTTGTTGGCCCTTATGAGAGAAATGCTACCGGATGATAATGTTCTTCCTAATCGAACCTATGAGGCAAAAAAAATGTTGTGCTCTATTGGCATGAGCTATGATAAGATACATGCTTGTCCTAACGATTGCATTTTGTTTCGTAACGAATATGCAACGTTAACTGAGTGCCCCAAATGCGGTTTGTCTCGATATAAGAAAAGATTATCTCCCGCAAAAGTCTTATGGTATTTTCCGATAATTCCGAGATTTAGGCGCATGTTTCGTAGTGAAACCGATGCAAGACATCTTACTTGGCATGCAGATGAAAGAATTACCGATGGAAAGTATCGGCATCCGGCTGATTCACCACAGTGGTCGAAGATTGATAATGATTATCCTGAGTTTGGATCAGAAGCAAGAAACCTTCGATTGGCATTATCTACTGATGGAATGAACCCACATGGTCTTCAAAGTATTTCACATACCACATGGCCTGTGATTCTTATGATTTATAACCTACCTCCGTGGCTATGTATGAAGCGTAAGTACATGATGTTATCTATGTTAATCTCTGGGCCTAAACAACCAGGTAATGACATAGACGTATACTTGACACCTCTGATCGAAGATTTAAAGATTTTGTGGGAGAACGGTGTGGAGGTTTATGATGGATATAGGAAAGAAAGTTTCAATCTGAGGGCGATGTTGTTTGGCACAATTAATGATTTTCCAGCATACGGGAATCTATCTGGGTATAGCATTAAGGGTCAACGTGCGTGTCCTGTTTGTGAAGACGGAACCGATACGATCCGATTGGAACTTTGCCAGAAGAATGTGTTTCTCGGTCATCGTAGATTCTTACATTCTAAACATCACTACCGTGGGTGGAGAAAAGCATTCAATGGAGACACCGAACATCGTAGAGCTCCACCCGCATTGTCAGGTGAACAAGTTTTTGAAAAGGTGAAAGATGTGCGTACTGAGTTTGGCAAGCCTTTTGCACATAAGATTGTGAAAGGTGGGTGGAAGAAAAGGTCGATATTTTTTGAATTGCCATATTGGAAGTCTTTGTACGTGAGACATTTTCTCGATGTTATGCATATTGAAAAAAACGTATTTGAAAGTGTTATCGGTACATTACTCAATATAAAAGGCAAGTCTAAGGATGGCCTTAAAGCAAGGGAGGACATGTTAAAAATGGGAATGAGAACTGAATTAGCACCCGTGAAGAAAGGAAGACGAACATATCTACCACCTACTGCTTTTACTTTATCTAGAAAGGAGAAAAAAAATTTGTGTAAGTCTCTGAGTGAAGTAAAGGTTCCAGAAGGATACTCATCTGATATCAGAAGACTTGTTTCTATGAAAGACCTCAAGTTGAAGAATTTGAAGACACATGATTGTCATGTTATAATGGAACATTTTCTACCGATCGGTATACGTTCTATTTTGCCATAAAAAGTAAGAAGTTCCATAACTAAATTGTGTTTTTTCTTTAGGTCAATTTGTAGTAAGGTGATCGATCCCGAGATCTTACCAACACTACAAAAAGAGATTGTAATTACCTTGTGTGAGCTTGAAATGTATTTTCCTCCGTCTTTTTTTGACATAATGGTTCATTTAGTTGTTCATCTTGTGAAAGAGACACAGTTGTGTGGACCAGCTTATATGAGATGGATGTACCCTGCTGAACGGTATATGAAAATATTAAAAGGGTACGTGAAATCCCGAAGTCGACCAGAGGGTTGTATTGTTGAACGATACATTGTTGAAGAAGCTGTTGAGTTTTGTACTGAATATTTGTCTAACGTTCAATCGATTGGACTCCCCAGAGCTCAGATTTTCGACAAAATGGAAGGTAAAAAATTAATTGGGAATAAAATTGTGACAATATCAAGGGATGAACGGGATCAAGTTCATTTGTATGTTCTGCACAATAATAATGAGGTTGAGCCATATGTTGAAATGCACAAGGATGTACTCCGAAGGTTAAATCCGAACAGAAATGAAAATTGGATAGTTATAGAGCACAATCAAAGTTTCATACAATGGTTGAAGGATCATATTTATTTGAAGCGCTCTTCAGATCCTTCTTCGGTAACAGAAAGGTTGAGATGTTTGGCATATGGTCCAAGTTTGCATGTGTTTTCTCATAGCGCATATTCAATTAATGGATACACATTTTATACCAAAGAACAAGATGATAAGAGTACTATGCAAAATAGTGGTGTCACCGTGCTAGCTGAAGCAATGCATATATCAAGCATGAAGGACTTAAACCCCAAATATGCAAATTTGTCATATTTTGGAGTTATTGAGCACATTTGGGTGTTTGATTACGAGAAGTTTCAGATTCCCATCTTTGGTTGCAAGTGGGTGAATAGTAGTGGCATACGAATGGATAAGTCTGGATTTTTGCAAGTTGATCTTACTAGGGTGGGGTACAAAGATGAACCTTTTATTCTAGCATCTCAGGCTAAACAAGTGTTCTATGTGAATGACCCGAAGAGTACAAAATGGTCTATAGTGCTTTTCTCTAACAAAGTGACTGATGATAGCGGTGTCGATCAATGTGATATTGATGTTGAGAATGAGTCATGCATTAGACGGAATGAGTTGAATAGAAATGATGAAGTTGAGGATCTTATACCGGATGAGTCATATATAAGAAACGATCATAATGAGGGAATTTAGATCAATTCATCCGTACGCATTGCTAAGAAACAAGTGATTAATATTCCAACAAAGAAAAGAAAGAGATGTTAGTGACTTAGGTAAATTATCCATGGTTTCTTTATTTTATTTTTTCGATTGTTTTGATTATAAGTTATATGTGATAATGCATGATTTCTTTATTTTTTTGTTTTCAATTGCTTTGATTATAAGTTATATATGATAATGCATGATTTCTTTATTTTTTTGTTTTCAATTGCTTTGATTATAAGTTATATTTGATATTTGATGGTTTCCTTGGTTTATTACAGGTTAGACATGGCTGATGACCAACCTGAGGAAGTTCCTAAAAAAGTATCCGCGGAAGAAGAAATTCGAAGAGGCATCACAGTAATGAGAAGGGTGGTCCAAGGAAGATCTCGAGGCATCATACTAGATGTCTATTGGAGCACCCAGGGACAAATCGGGAAAGAGCATCAAGTCCCGCATATCCGTACCGAAAAGGACGTGTCGGATATGGACGTTTAGAACAATCCATGGTACGTATTTTTAAATTGCGATAACAAATTTGTTCATCATATATTAGTTTTATCTGATCAAATTGTATGACTTAATGTGTAGCTGCAGAAGGAGGAAAGTTCAGAATCATCTCTTCCTGCACATGTTTTGTGGAAGGAAGCCCGTGTGGGCAAATCTGGAGTTCCTCAAGAAGAAGTTTTACAAGTATACCAGAAATGTGTAAGTATAACATTTTTTCATTAATTGAATAACATTTTTATACACAAATATTTGACAATTGTACGATATTCATCTGATTTTTCAGGAGGAGCTATCTCAGTCTTTATCTCCCGATGATACTAGGAGCATACTTGGTCGGGCATTAGATGTCCCTGAGTACTCTGGTTGGGTGAGGGGTAAGGGATTTGGAGTCACTCCGACCTCCATGAGTATTAAAAAAGGAAAGGCTCCTAGTAATCGGGAGCTTCATGCAAGAATGGAAGCCATGCAAGCTGAGCTTGATGCATTGAGGAGAGAAAGAGAGGCTAGCGCCTCAACAGTATACAGAGATGCTTCGGACAAAGACAGTATCAACTGTACCTTTCAGCCGAACATTCCAGAGGTAATTACATATAATTGTCTTAAATTGAACTATTTTCTTAAATTATGTATTTGACATATATACACATTAACGATTTCTTGTTATTATTGGTTTTAGGGCATTTCCCATTGTCAGCTGTATTTGTCGTCACCATACTATCGGATGGTTGGCAAGGGAAAAGTGCATAACGTTAGCGGAGTATTACTCCACACTAGAGAGCTCCCTGCTGGATGTTTGAAGGTATCAGTTGATATTGCAGTTGAGCCGAATGCAGCATTACCATATCCTAGCGATGATTCGGATGCAACAACGGTGCACGAAGCAGTAGGTTCGTTTGTTGCATGGCCGACAAACCTCATATGCGTAGGATATGAGGTATGATTAAAACTTATGTTAACTTTCCTTGGTATATTCAAAGTTTAAAATTTATGCTTAAAATTTTACTTACATATTTTCCTATGTTAAATAGACTCCCACACAATCCAAATCAAAAGAAACTGCGATTCCACGGCATACCGAGTCCACGGTTTCAAGAAAATAGGTAATATACAATTATATGACATATATTCATGGAAGTTGTTACATTCTTAATTTGATCTAACTATTTATATGACATGTAGGTTCAAGAAAATGAGGCTAGCAATGCCTCCGCACAACAAAAAAAGGAGGTTAGCAACGCCTCCGCACGGGTACAAAGTTCTGGTGCTAAGAAGTCCGTAGCTAGGAAAAAACCTACCACCAAGTATAGGTCGTGCCTCAGGACATTTCTAGAGATGACCGATATACCGACCGGAGGTGTTCGGACTATACCTATGGAGGTAGGGATTTTCGGCTTTGATTACGAACAAATGATTGGTAATGAGGACTTCATGCAAGTTTTTGGTCGTGAAGAAATCGGCGTCAACGTTGTCAATACATATGTTAGGTAAATTCGGCATACTTTGTTTTATTAATTAAACAACTTATTTTAATGATGTTTACTTTATGTTAATGATGTTTTTATATTAGGTTTTTGTATGACAAATTGATGCGCCCCAATGGTTTGGACGTGTCATTCGGATTCTTAACACCCGCGACCGTCAACTATAGTTTAATGATAAGTAGACCGGATACCGTGACGGAGTACGTTCTTCGGATCCTCGTGGAGAATAAAAATGCGGAGAAGTTGTTTTTTTTACCGTTTAATACCGGGTTAGCATTTCATTCTAAATTCATCTATTATAATTATTTTCCAAGTTACCATCTAACATTTGCCTAATCATTACAGTGGACATTGGTTGTTGCTCGCAATCAATCCTATCCGAGAAATTGTGTATTATCTTGACTCGTTAGGAAATGATTGGACAACATACCCGGTTATGAAGGACCTAATTGACACGTAAGTGAGAATGTTCAAAAATTTTCTTAGTTTATGTGAATTGTTCTAATTGCTTCATTTTTATTTTATTAGCGTCCTACAAGCTTTTCGTGCCCAACGAGTTATCCAGACCTCAAGGAGGGGCGCCAACTCCATTTCATGGATTAAAGTGGCGGTATATTTTTAATTACCGCGTTTTTTATTATATTAGTGATGACTACACTTGATAAAACTTAGGATTTATAATTCATATTTTTTTTTCATATGTAGTGTCCTCTTCAACGTAATGAAATAGATTGCGGGTATTTCATGTTGAGGTTTATGCGAGATACTCTCATGTTGGGCCGATTAGAGATTCCCACCGATGTATGTATTTCTAACTTATGAGTTATTTTTATATTTACACATATCTCATATAATTAAATAGTTGGAATTAATTCAAAATATGTTATATTATTATGTAGTACTTTGATGAATTCAAGTGTGCATCTTATACAAAGGATCAAGTGGACGAAATCAAAGAGGAGTGGTGTCAATACATGATAGAGCTCAAAGTGTGTAATTAATGTGTACATTTGTAGTAGTATATGTAATGACTTATAAATGTAAACATAAATTTGTATATATTTTGATACATTTATGGCAAATTTGGTTTGAATTGGTTTGAATTGGTTAGCCAAATTTTGGTAAAAAAAGGCCAAAATGGCATATATAAAATGTGATAATTGTCTGAAAAAATCTGGTTGAAAACAGGTACCAATTCTGGTTTATAAACCTGGAAAAAATGTGGTTACAAACAAATCCTACAAAAAATTTCGTATACCTTAGACAGCGCTTTTGGCAAAAGCGCTGTCTAAGGGGGGGATTAGAAAGCGCTTTAGGCAAAAGCGCTATCTAAGGGGGGGGGGGGGGGGGGGCTTAGACAGCGCTTTGTGAAAAGCGCTGTCTAAGGTATACCTAAAAAAATTAAAATAGGAGGGGCTTAGACAGCGCTTTTGGCCAAAGCGCTGTCTAAGGTAGGGGGCTTAGACAGCGCTTTTGAAAAGCGCTGTCTAAGGTGTACCTAAAAAATTTAAATTAAGAGGGTCTTTTAAAGCGCTTTTGGCCAAAGCGCTGTCTAAGGGTGGGGGATTAGACAGCGCTTTTCACATTTTAAAAAGCGCTGTCTAAACCTTTAGCAGCGGAGGTTTAGACAGCGCTTTAAAGCGCTGTCTAAGGCTAAAAAAAGCGCTGTCTAAGGTCTTGTTTGTTGTAGTGTATTACTTTGGATGATGTCTCTTCCTTGTTGCATCTCCCCATTGCCGGTAGATTCTTTACAATTTTTATTATTAACCAGAAGCTTGCCAATGACGTGCCCCCGCCTCCAGCTGGTGTGGATGACCAACATCAACGCCTGCAGATTATAGGTATGATTATGGACACCATCACGGGTTTGGTATACCCAGATGGTGAGGTTCATACTTTGGCGGTGGAGCCAACATGCATAACCCGTGGGAGACCTCTATAGACATTTATATTATATTTGTATTATTTTTGTATTATGTATGTATATAACGACTCAGACTATTTATCATTGCACATTTTATTAGATAACCTTTTTTCGATTACATGTTTGCATGATTAACATGACTCACGCATTACAACTAACATAACTTAACAATAATAAATAACATAACCTAGACATTAAAAGATGATTATGGGCTTTTCAACATCTTCATTATTTCATCGACAAATCTAGTAATTTCCGCTTCAAACTCGATTGTTTCCTTTGTTAGCCTACGACGATATTTTCCCCACATAACTTCCATGTCTTTATCAGTCTTCAACTCAAAACGATAATAATTCACCTTTCCATCAATACCCATCGAAGGGAGGCGAAACTCAATCTTACTCACCTTTCTGTCCTTCGCGTCGAACTACAGAATATCTAATTTGGATCTCAGAACAACGAGATAGGTAGTGTCCTCCGGGAGCACGAAATCAAATCCAGGTTTGACACCATTGAAGAACATAATTGCCTTATGCGAAAATGAGACATTTTCTATGATATTATTTTTTAACAACACATGGACCCTATTTATACAAGTTTTGATTCATTCTAGACCATATGAAATGGTCGATAAAAGCTATACCGTTGAAAATTATAACTACCAAAAATTTAAAAGATCCCAAATGTTTTGGTATGGCATGGTAAAATTTGAAAATACCGACACTTTTTCAAACATAACGACAATTGTAAAAACACTGGTATTACTTGATACTGAAAATTCTAATTTGAACTATCGGAAATTTTGACCAGATTACCAGAAATTTCGTTCACACATTTAAATCAAATATTTTTCAGGGGCGGTTTTGTGAAAATGGAAATATAGGGGGGATATAATTTAGGGGTCGCAGGTAGAGTTATCTTTAACATGCCACCTTCCAACTTATGTCTGACACTCTCATATCTTGTGTGAATTTACTATATTATCCACAATTGTCAAACTATTATTTCAAATCCTTGCAAAACTTTTGTATTTTATAAAAAGATTCTTACCGATACCATAAATATTTTGTAGTTAATACAAGAATTTTCATAAAAAGAAATATTTCTCTCAACTTTCATGCGTTTTTACCCATATTTTCAAAATCCTCGTGCCATACCTTAATATTTAACCCTAAGATCCCACATATCATTTGCATATTTGCATTCAAACAAGATAACACACTTGTTGTCTCTCCTTTTCTCTTTTAGGTTTTGTGTCTTTATGTGAATCATCAAGCACCTATCTTTGTGTTTATGCTTGTTTATTTTATGTTTACTAACTTCTAATCAAAATATCAAAAATATGTTTTGTTTTCCTTTTATTGCATGATAGGTAAGGATGGCACCAAGAATGTCAAGCTTAAATATTCAACATCTTTCAAGTTCGCTTTGATCAAGAACATCTCAAAGCTTAGTGACTTGTTTCTCAAGAAATTCGAGGATTCATGTGTTTATGTCTTCTTCAACAAGTAAAGCTCGAGCCAGGACCAAAACAGTTCACAGCAGGCCAATTTTCACAATTTTGCACTGACGTAACCGGTTACCTCATTTAGGGTAATCGATTACACCCCCTCCAAAAGGCGTCAGATTTCAAACTTTTCAACATGTAAGCGGTTACTTTGATTCATGTAACTAGTTACATTAGTGTATTTTTTCCAAAAACAGTGGGTTTCCAGTATTGTAACAACTTTCACTCAAATTCATTTTGTGCCTCACTCATGAATCAAGGGAACATTCTAGAGCATGCAAAATCACATTAAAATATCAGTCCACATTTTATTTCCCAAACCACATTTCCAAACCATATTTCCAAACCAAACCCCAAGGCTATCTTTTATTTAAGTTAATCCCCTCCATTCCAAGAGGGTCCCTAATCATTTTTTCTGAATTCTCTACACATCTTATTTGAATTCTCTCTCAATTTTTCTGAGTTTTTCCCTCACTCTCTCCATTTTCATCATCTTCCCTAACCTTACCAAAGCTCCACAATTAAAAGTTAACAAGCTTTTCATTGAAGCTTGTTAATCTTTGAGCTTAACCTCCACCAAAACACTTCATCAACATCAAATTCTGCAACAACAACGGAAGATTTTCCATTGGATCTTGAAGTGATTTTGAACTAAATCCATATTTGGTGGGTAATTCTTGGATTCACCATTATTTTAGAATAATTTTCATTTTGCAATGTAGTCTCTTGTGATTTTGTGTGCTCTTGATCCATTGATTTGCATATTTGATTGCATTGGTGTTTGTTTTCTCTTAATTGATGTGATTTTCGTGTTCAATTGTATGCCTTGTCATTGGATGTTTGAATGCAAAAGTGATTATGAAAAATAGCTTTTCAAAACTCTATTAGTGTTGTTTTCGCAGGTGTAATCGGTTATCTCATTTATGGTAAGCGGTTACACCCCTATTTTGTGCTCTAGATTTTCCATTTCTTCATGGTGTAACCGGTTACCTCATTTATGGTAACCGATTACACTTGTGTTGTTTTGTGTTTTTGGGATTGTTTTGTTTCCTTTTCATCTTTTATCTTCTATTACATGACATATTTGCTATCTCTTGATTTTTCTTGAATTAATTGATACATGTTTACAATGCCTATGTGATATAATGATTTAACTTTTGATTAAATTTTGTGATTGTTAGTGATGATTGAACAATGTTAATTGCTGCTTGAATATACCACTGTGTTATGCATGAGGTGTTGTCAAATGTTGTTGTGTTGTTGTTTGAATACACAACTGTTCTGATTAAAGTGAGTTGTTCTATGTTGTGTTTGGTGTATTTATTTATTTTGCATTGGTTATGTTGCTTAGATCATAAGTTTCATCAAACTCAATTTTGTGGTACGCAATTTTGTGGAATGGCGCGCGATATTGTTATTATAAGATCAAGATATTCAAGCTTATAATAATAATAGTAATAATAATAATAATAATAATAATAATAATAATAATAATAATAATAATAATAATAATAATAATTTGTTCTTATGTTTTAGTGGCCATGATATGTTGAAAATTTGTAATATGTTTCATTGCAGTATGATTTTCCAAAACAAGAGGTTGTAATACAATTTGTTATTGATGCCATTCAAGCAGAAGCTTTTAATCCCCAGACTCTTTTTCTGATTGGCAACTATACAATTGGTAGAACTCAACTCGTCTCTCTTTCCAACTATTTATTATATGATTATACTTAACAATGGTTATCTTTTCCCTTTAATATTTGTTTGAATATGCTGTAATTTTATAGTTTAAGTATTTGGGAAATTGCTTTTGTGATAATATTGCCCTTTGCCCAACTACATGGGGAATAATGAGAAAAAATTACCATACCTTGTGTTTTATTATGTTTCTGTAGGAAAAGAAAGGCTATTCTTGGAGGTTGCTTGTTCGCTTCGCAAAAAGGTTTACGTGATTGCAGCCAAATTACGCCTTTTAAACTGTTTAGAAATTATTGAGGAGGATATGCAGTGGTTTACTTCAAATGAGCATGAAAGGAATATTCATGTTTCCCCTATGTGGACACTCACAAGCTTCAAAAGATTAAAGCAATATCAAGTCAATATGAGGTGAGTACTGCTACATGTTTCTCTATCAAAACCATTATATGCTAGCTCTCTGGTGTTTTTCATTGTTGACAAGGAACATATCTTAAAGTAGGCACGTCTTTATATACAATACATATATAGCTACAAATACTAGTATTCTTTACTATGAATATGAACTTTTGTGTGATAATCGTTCCATGACAAAATGCTTGGTGGCTGATAAAGAATCCATGGCTGCTACTTGGTATACTTGCTAATCAGTTTTACAGCTTTCGAATTGGATCACTAGTACTGAATTATGTATTGTTTAACTTTGAATTTCACATTTATAATTATCAGATGTATTTTCTTTATTCGGAGTCAGTTCAGTCTTATAGTTGCTTTCTCACCTACTGGAGGGAATACAAATAGGCAAAAAAGTTGTGATAAGTCTACTGATGTCGACGACTTGACAGTTTGTGCAGGACTGGTTTCTCTCACAACAAGAAAGACTTGGCAATAAAAAAAGTAGAACTTGTCCATGTTTTCTTTTAACATTGGTTTGTTCTTTCAATCGCATGCGAAAGCTTCTTAATTCGGGTAAAGTTAAATCAACTGAAGTAAAGGAAGAGATTGTCAAAGCGGTAGCTGAGATTTTGAAAAATGCTTAATAATTCAAATCATTCTTTTTTTGTTGTTGTGAAAAATAGTTATATTTAGTTGTGATAAATCCATATAATTGGCCATTAATGTTTTTATATTCATGATTAAAAAACTTATATTACTGCAACTTCTAATTAAGCATATATTTGTGCGGTTATTTTTCTCATTTAGCTCTTAAAAATATTTCTACAAATATATTGTATGTGTAAAATTTTTTACCCTATGAGGTTTACAGGGAAGATCCCACCATTGATCTCCATTGCCTTCTATGGTTCTTGTACCATTAAGACTCATTTGGTCAAGTTTATAAAATACAAGCCATTGATTTCTGCTATCAGCTTCTGGCCATGAATCAGGTCCATCTGGTGCAATTAACACACCATCCACCTGATTTCATTTCAACTTTGTTAACACTGTTATCATAATAAATGATATGATGAAATTTGAAATTGAAAAAGTATTCTTACTTGAAATACTAATCCTGGTTCACATGGACCTGAAAAAATAGTTGAAGTGATCTTAAATGTGTAGTTTTCTGGAACAAGAATAATCCCTGACTCTACATAATTGTTGTTTCAATATATTTAGATAAAAATGTTAGTACTAAATTGTTGTTTCAATATATTTAGATAAAAACTCCTGTTTCATAAAGATAATTTGGAGAAATTGAATTGAAAAAAGTGGCTAAGGTATAATGTTAACATAGCACATTGGTCTAGGAAGGATCATCTCTTATTTATACTAAAAAAAATTGTATGATTGTTGAGAAATGGATTCTGAAAGCATAATAATGTTGCCACGTGTTGGTTTGTGTTGATTAAAAGTATAAGGATGTGAGGTGTCAAGGATATGATTAGAGGCTTTTATAAGCATTGTGAGCTAGAGAACGTGCTTGAGCTGAGTTTCAAGACTGGGAGAAAAAGGAAGAGGAGGTATTGTGCTCTGAGTTCACATACATTTGTTTTTGTTTGGTATAATACTATCTTTTTGTTGACTTAGACTATTTAATATGCAGTTCCATTTTGTTCAAAGCAAAGTTAGGTCAGAAATTGATGTCCTAACCAAGCACCTCAACAACTCTGATGATTTGGATATAAAAATAAATGAACCATACACGGTATTCAAGGTTAGTATCTAGGTTTTAATTCCTCTTCATTTCATTCTTATATTCCTTTAACTGTTTTAATTATGTAACTTCAATTGTTGATATTATTGAACAAGTTAAATAAGGATTTGATATATGGTACATGGTTTGATTGTTAAAGAAAATAGCGAACTTCGGGTTGACATCAAAATGGATCTGGATCTTGACAGGGCAACACCAACCCATGTGTAATATTGAGAGGTATCACTCTATTTCCATCGTTTGATTTCTGGTTTGAGTCCTACATGGGTTATGGAGAAGAACCTCCTACTGAACTGCTTGCTGAACTAAGGGGTCTGCATTCCAGTGTTGAGGAGAAGTATAATATTAGTACTGGACGAAGCAACTGCATCAATCGATAACTCAATTGATATGATTCTGTAGAAAACTATTAGAACGGAGTTTGTAGATTGTACGGTGATCACAGTAGCACATAGGATACCGACTGTGATGGATTGCACTATTGTTCTTTCAATCAGTGATGGTAAGTTTATTTTTTCTCATTTTTATTGTCCTTATATCTTATTTAACAAACACTTTTCAGATTAACACGTAACTCCATACACATTTATGTTGATCACACATGCCGAAGATAAATGATAACATGTAAAAGGCAAGGTACTTGATTTTCAGACTTGAAATCATAAAAAGAAAAGTTAAGAATATGTCTAATCACTTACTTGATTTCTTCAAAGAAAGAAAAACATCTGACACTATTTCCAGGAGAATTGGTGGAGTATGATGATCCAATGAGCTTGATGAAGAGAGAAGAATATTTGTTCAGGAAACTTGTCCAGGAATACTGGTCTCGTTTTCACTCTGCAGAAACACATTGATGTTATCAGTGATTTTTTTTATGCCAGACGTGTTCACTCTTGATTAGCAATAAGTCAAGAAACTTAGTAGGATGTAAAATGCATTATGTTAGGAGACATGAGATGGAAAAGAATTGAGTAGAATGAAGAGAGAGAAAAAAAGGATCAAATGTATAATCTCTAGAATGACATATGAGCTTTATTCAAAAGTCAAGTATACTTTATTCTTTAGGGCCAATTGCATTTTTCTTCATAAATTTTTTATTTTGGTTCTTAGTCTATCTTCTTATTGAATTTTAGTGACATATCGTATAATCAGATTATTTTGGTTCTTAGTCTATCTTCTTATTGAAGTAGTATTTATTATTGCTAATAACTTGTGGAAAAATGGTTTAATATGTTGTCATTGAAGTAGTATTTATTATGATACTTATTTGATTTTAGATGTTTGTCATTGAAATTTTATTATATTACGAAAGTGATAGAATTAAATAAAAAATTATAGAAATATTACCAAATAATAATAATAATTTAAATAAAAAATAGTATTATAAGAAAAATTGAGATGATAACAATTTAAATAAAATAAATATTAAAAAAAAATCCTACAGGTAAAATTACGACGGTTGTAATTGTCGCAATCACCATAAATTATATAGAATTAGAAAATAAAATTACGACGGTTGAAACCGCCCTAATATTATGCATAAATTATATTTAAAATTAGTAATTAAAATTACGAGGGTTGAAACCGCCCTAATATGCATAAATTATATTCAAAATTAGTAATTAAAATTACGACGATTTCAACCGTCATATTTTGCAATTTACGTCAGTTTCACAATCGTCGCAACTTACAACGACAATTGGAGTGGCAGTTTTGAAAATTGTCGTAATAAAGCCTGGCGACACACGTTTTTGTGACAGAGCCATAATCATCGCGACTAGCAATATATGATGGTTTTAACCACCGTAACCTTCCAAATTAACCGTCGCAACTTCCAAATTTTCTTGTAGTGAAACTTTGAAGGGAAAGCGAAAGTAAAATGCGAAAAGTCTCAGCAGTATTGTGGTAAGTTGAATGTTAATGTATTTTGGGGGTGACTTGTTTTGTTGTCATGAACATTTCTTGAGGACAAGCAACGAGCTAAGTTTAGGGTTGTGATCGATCACCATTTTTACTATGTTTTTGTCACTCGTCCGACGATAATCCATGTAATATGTAACACTTTGTTTCTTATTTCGCTATCATTTAAGTCAATGTCATTTTCTTTAAGTTATTTTCGAATTTTATTGTTTTAAGTTTTATATCAAGTATTCCATATTTTATGCTTTGGTTCGCTGTTTGAGACTATCTTCAAGTTCAGGTAAAAGAGCCAAAACACTTTGTGCGAGAAAGTGAAGAAATCTGGAGTTTCGAGGAAGATGTGACCGTGTTAAAGGAGGCCTGACACTGATACCCGTGTCAAGATAGGAGTTGGCAAAAGTATGTGTACCCGTGGGCTGACACAGGCGTCGTGTCACTTGACACGGGTCGTGTCAGCAGACCTGGAACTTAATGCAAGCAATTGAGGAAGTCAGGGGGACACACACGGCCACTCGTGTTAACTGACACGAGCCGTGTTGGCTTAGGCGCATATTTTCTTGGTTTTTTCTCCTGATTTTTCACTAAGTGTCACCTGTGGGGGCGTTTTGGGCATTTCCAACCGATCTGAATGATTATTTGTTATTTAGATGAGTTTTGAAGGAAAGAGAATGGGACTTTTGACTGTACGAAGAATTTTACGAGATTGAAGATTAGAGAGATCAAGATCATTGGAGGGAAGAAGATTTTCATGAGTGGAAGCAATTGAAGATCGAAGTTTATCCCAATATCTGTAATGTTTAATTTCTATTTTGTAATTATTTTGAACAATATGAGTAGATAAACCCCCAATGCTAGGGGTGTCCTTGATTTGACTCTATAAATAACTTTGATCCATTATTTGCTGTAATACATTTGTTTTTCATTATCAATTTAATTGTTCAACGTTTGTAATTCCTTCCCTGTCGGACCAATATGGATTGATTCACGATTAACAATTAGAGTTGGACTATCGTTATTAATGCTTTTGTGTGATTATACTATAGTAGATATCACCTAGGACTAGGAATAACCTACAGCAACCGGTATATTCTTGATCATATAAATGCTTAATTTGATCACTATTTTCAATGGACATTGGAATTAGGATTGAATGTTAAAGATTTTCTCATTAAGGTTTTAAGGGAAAATACTCTTAAGAACCGGTAGTTGATAATTTAGAACTTGTCATGGAAATAAGGATTTAGAGTTGTTACTTGGTAAATCATACACCATGCCCTAGCATGTTTCTCATATTTGTCAAAGCCAATTTATTTTCAGTTATATTTACTTACTTTTAATTTCTAATTAACGAAACAAAACCCAAAATTCTTGTTTTTGTTTAATCGAACATTGATTCGAACTCGATATTATTATGCAGTTCTTGAGATCGACATTTGGAGAATTTATTCCTTATTACTACAAAGGAAAAAATAGTACACTTGCTATTTTTCTTATCAAGTTTTTGCCACTTCCTAGGGCGATGAAGTGGATGTACAATCAAGGAGCACAGAAGGTTGATGAGGTGAGGGTTGTGTTGGATGAATTGACACTTGCTAATGTCATTTGGCACCCTTTTGAGGATCACAGATAACACCGACCATTTGATGATATTTGCTTGTATAGGGTGGCCTGAAATGGTATGGTACAATTGTTCTTTATTTACCTAACATATGTTTGCGTCAGTTTGGATACAGGAAGTACATACCATCTTCGTCTTCTGATGTTGACACACTTGATGTGGATATCCAGTGGATTACATATCATGTGAGCATCATGGAAGTTATTCGTCCGATCGAGTTTGCAGATACTCCATATTATGTGGTGGTCGATTACTAGGATTAGTACTATAGAGTGTCACATCCTCGTTTGGTACCACCACCTCGGAGGGAGGCCAGAGACGTCCTGGTTGCTCAGTTTGATGTTGGACCGTCAGATCCGAGGTTGTTACATATTTCATATGAACTTCATTGTTATCTGCATCGTCATGAGGCAGAAGAGGATGACGATGATTTTGCTGAGGTCTTTCGAGCACTACGTTTAGCTCAAGTTGGACCGGTACCTCAGGGTGGACCGACACGTTATGTTAGTGACGATGATTTTGCTTGATGTATTATTTTATATTCAGACTTATGTATTATTATACATACTTATATAATATTATTTACTATTTAGACTTATATAGTATTATGTAGATTTATGTTGTATACAAACCATAGGTAATCGTCAACACAAACCAAAAATATAACATGATGTCAATCGTCTATAAAAACCAAAAAAATCACATAAACTCACTCGTAAATCCAAAATATAAAAATAAAATTACAATCATAATCTAACATATTTTGACACCACAGGTGTAAGGTGTTGCCAATGTTGTAACCGTCCAGCAAATCCTATCATCCAGGAAGTTCCATCTGATGTGCGATACCTCTTCCAAGATCTAATGTGACCGGTGGCAAGGGAAATTCTTCATTCATATTTACCTGTTAAGAAAATTAATATGTACGACATAAATGATAGATAAATATTTAACATAAAAAACATGAATATTTACTTGAACCCAATGATTTTGCTTTACAAAACCAATACAATAAATGGACACATTAGGATTATGTGAAGTCATCATAGGGAAGTAAGTCAAACTAAGTTGACTTAATGAGACAAGAACAATGTTATACCAATTTTCTATAACATAACCTATATCTGGTAGTGTCATCCATTTATCTACTGGTTGAGAACCTAAATATGATATCAACAAGGATTCTCTCACTTTTGATAAGCAACTTCCAAATAAATTCTCATATAGACTGTTTTTGGAACCTCTGATTTCATTATCCAAATCACGAAAAACCATTGACCAACCATCCTTACCATAACCCTGCAATGATGTAATGGCTATAAACCCACAATTTCGATCAGCCTTAACATCAAGAATGTCATCAATAAATGGTCTGATATGTTTGGAAATTGTACAATGTACCTATAAGATGGTTTCTTCTTTGAGGCTTGGGATAACTGTGAACATGGTCTCTTTGAATAGTTTTTAGAACTGTTGTATGCTTGATCAACATACTCATGATATGAAGGACCACGATAAACATCATATCCCACAGGTTTCTTCTTGTTTCTCTTCACTCCTCATTTGGTCTTTATTTTTTCAGGAGGTGGTACCGTATTTGTTGTAGTGGGGTAAGTTATTTAACACACCCTTTTGTTAGTACTCTCTTTCCTACAACATCTAATAACCTGAACTTTTTCCATAATGCATCAATTTCATTTGTCATGTCCACCTCTGCTCCATCCTCTATGTTTGGATCGTGTTCACCTTCTATACTGACTTTCCTCCAATGGACATGAATAACATCAATTGGTATTGGTTCACCACTCAATGTGTATCTCCCTAACACACAAGCACAAGGTAACCCGTATACTTTCTATGAGTACACCCACACATTTGGGTGTTTGTACCCACCATGTCAATCTTATGCCACTCTTCAGCAATGTGTCTCAAAGCAGCTCTAGATACTGATCCACGCAAATTCCCATAAAACAGACTAGTGTGCACATGCTCAACTTCATAAAAACTCTTCTGAAATGAAGCTTTAATATTTCCTAATTGAACTTTGATGTTACCATTCATAGTCTCCCAACATTTTCACATATCACCTAAACTGTTCTTCAACATCTACTTCAGTTTCCAATACGCAGACTCAACTCTAACAAATAAAAAGTTTAGTATTATTAATATTAAGATAAAACAAACTATGATTAAAAAGCAAACACATTACCTGTTAGTCGTGGTGTTACCCAAATGCAACACTTTATTGATCCAAGCTTCGACAAATCTATGCATGTGAGGTGTCAACCATATGTCTTTCACATAATAAAAAAAAGGTCCAAATTCCACACAGACATGTTCAAGCTGTTGCAACTTTTGATGGTACTCCACCTCATCATTAGCCCCAACAAGTTCATATCAAAACTTCTCTATCGGCTCTCGCATATCATTCATAACATGCTCCTTGCACTTCGCTTTGACATTCTTGTTGATGTGAAATCGACAAAGCAAATTAGTTTTTGTTAGAAATACTATTTCAATTGCTTTCATCAAATCAAGTTCTATATCATTTAAAATCATTTGTGGCCATAACCCTTACTTAGGTAACAACTGTTTCAACTTTTCCAGTACCCAACACAGATTCTCTGTTTGCTCAGATTCCATATAGGCAAATGCAACAACAAATGTTAACTCAATTGATGTCATAACAACCACTTTAAACAAAGGTTGTGTGTACTTATTTGTTTTTTAAGTACTATCCATAATCAACACATTAGATAACATATTCAACAACTTCACTGATTCTGGATGGGCCCAGAATATATCTCACACAACTTCTGACTCATCTTTTTTCCTACTCCAATAAACATAATCACAATCTTCTATCAACTTAAACAACTGTTGCATTTCCGTTCTAGGTCCCCTGATGTTTTTCTGAATCTTACTCTTATGTTTATATATTTGGGTGATCCGAGTCACATTCTACGGATCTCGTTCTTGCAATGACAACAATATGTGTCTTGGTGGAACATGACATTTTGTCAAATCAACAATATGTTGTTGTTCATCAACATTAAGTCGACTTACAAACAAATGACCTTCAAATCTATCAGGTAAACGAAGGTTGTGAAGTCCATATTTTACGTCAATATTCCAACCAGAACCATCTTTTGAAGGTGTTGACCTAACTTTGAATGGAAAATCAAATTTCTTGGTAGCACTTTGTGTTTCACTATCTCATTCTTTGTATTTTCCACCTCTATCACAACCAAATATAACTTTGTCACTTCTTCCTCTCTTGCAAGTTTTGGTGTCCCAACGAGTTATTATAATTGTGACTCTATTTCTGATTCCAACCTCCCTAATCTACCTAGTCGCCTCTTCTCGTGTACTAAATTTTTCTATAATCGAGAATATCTCTGTCGTATCTACATATGTGGCATATATATATATATATATATATATATATATATATGTATATATATATATATATATATATATATATGTATGTATGCATAACTTGAATTTATTTATTATTGATACATAATGCATTTAAACTAATTGGTGATTTATTTACTTTGTTTGTTACACGATCGTGCCCCGCTGAAGGTGACATCCTACGGGTCAAAGATAAAAAGGTTCTCATATATTTTGATGCCTGAACATGTCAGGAAAATTGTTGATAATTATGGTCTCCTGTCATTGATTGACTGCTCCCTGAACATGCTCGATGCTTCACGCCTGGTGGCCTTTGTTGAACGATGGCACAAGGAGATATCTTCCTTTCATCCTCCGTTTTTGGAGATTACATCACTTTGGATGATGTATCCTCCCTGTGTAGTGTGTGGATGGTTACTTGGATTGGTACTTTACTCTATCACACCCTCGCATCATCTCATATGTAGAGCATACAGATGATCTTATAATTTGTTACTTCAAACTCGATACGTCCCATTGTTAGCCTACAATGATATTTTCCCCACCTAGCTTCCATGTCTTCATTAGTCTTCAGCTCAAACAATTGTATTTCACTTTCCCATCAATATCAATTGAAGGGAGGCAAAACTCAATCTTACTCACATTTCTATTCTTTGTGTCAGGCACCATATTATTCAATTTGGATCTTAAAAGAGAGAGAGAGGTGGTGTCCTCCGGGAGCATAAAATCAACTCCAAGTCTTACCCCATTAAAGAATATAACTGCCTTATACGAACAATGAGACATTTTCTACGTTTTTTTTAATAACACATGAACCTTATTTATACAATTTTGGATTCATTCAGAACTACACAAAATGGTCGGTGCAATCACAAATGTACAAAATTGTCAGAAAAATCTTAACCATTGAAAATTTAAACCACCAACAATTTGGATTTTTCTAAATATCAAGTACATTCAAGGGCTTTTCAAATTATATGTGTATTTTGAACTACCGGAATTTTTGTTTTTTCAAAATTTTTGGTATCACATCGTGTTTTTTAAACCAACCTTTTTAAAAAAACAAGTATAATTTGATATTGGAAATCTTAAAATGAACTACCAAAAAATTTTAATGATACTAGAATTTTTGAATGAACTACCAGAATTTCATTTGCATATTTTGATCCAATTTTGTCCAGGTATAGTTTTAGAATTAATGAATTATGTGAGGGTGTCAGGTTAAACTTTGGGGGTGCCAAGTTAAATTCTCAAGATTTTTAAGAGGATTTAACTAGCCACCCCTAAGTTTGACCTGACACCCCATATTTTGCATGCTTTTACCATTATGCCCTTACATAATGTTACTAGTTTTTCATAAAGTATTGCATTATACCAAACTTTTTTGAAAATTTATGAATAAATATCATATATTTTAAATTTAAATGAAGAAATACCAAATAATTTTGAAATATCTGATAAAAATGCAAGGTATAATGGAAAAAAAATTCTTTTATACTGGATTTTTCAAAATATCTGGTGCATTTATTCTAGATATTTCAAAATATCTGGTAGTCTATACAATATACCTGAAATTTTGAAATATCCGATATATGTCAAAATTTAAATTATTTTGAAAAATCCGGTAGATTGTAAGGTTTTTAAAATGTTTTTTGTTTTATACATTAAGATTTTGACTTTTTAGACACAATAGTATGAAAATATAATAATTAACCCGATAAAATATATACATAAGATGCAAAATATACTACAATACCAATACAAAACAAATTATGTTGACTTGTTAACTTCTTCTTCCTATTGTCTTATGTGTCTCACACGAAAACCACAGTTTCCATCTTTACCCACATCAACAATGTCATCAATGTAGTCATGTAAGAAATTACGAAACTAAGACAAGTAAGGATATATCGAAGACTGGATAGACGGTTGTGTTCCGATTGGTTTTGTACATGATCTCTTCATAGTTTGACTTCTCTTCGAGCCCTCAACATACTCCCACTGTGAAGGATCACGATGCACATCATTCTCTTGACCCTTTTATAGCGGTAACATATTTGAGATTAAGCTATTAATTAACTTAACTCATAACGCAAGAGTCGTCACCGCGCTTTTAATGTTTCCAAAGGAAAAGGGAAAAAGAATGAACAAAAACCAAATAAGTTACAAGAACTAATAAAAACAGAGAGATAAGGGTACGATGGTTAGTTATACAAAGGGAAGCTGTTAGCACCCAAATGTCTATAATACTCTATAGGAACCTTTAGAATCTATGCTTTTTGCTCCAATAGCCACACCAGGACCTCCTCCACCTATAGGACCAACCCCACCAATTGGACCACCACCACCATTAGGACCTATAACATCTCCTCCCGAAGGATTGGTATGATTTCCTCCTTCTGGAGGATTAACACCTTTATTTTGAACTATATTCCTCAGCTCTTCCTGCCCATTGGCCATGTTTTGCATAAGGTCCATGAACTGACCCATACACATTTTCATTTTATTCAACTCATTTTGTATTTTCTCCATAATCCTCTATTGGTTTCTCCGAGTCTCGTATCTATGAATACCGGTCTCTGCAATCCTGCTGAGAAAACCAAGTAGAATAAGAAGACTTGTCGCAAACACCTATTAAGAAAAAATGATGATAATGAAATATGCAAATGCCATGTTAATTATTTTCAAGGTATTCTACACCTTGATTCCTTTCTTGCAATAATAGATCAGTAAGAGAATAAATAGATTGCTGAAGGAGAAATAATACAAGAAGTACCCAAAGATATCATCCATACATCAACTCTTGAATAGTTATACAAGAAAATGTCAAGATACAACAAGGAATGATTCCATCAACAATCCAGATGGTAATCATGTTAAAATGGTAATAAGGACAAATACAACAATAAAACTACATCTTCCTTGGTGACCTCCTCGTGCCAACTGCGATTGACCTCCTCAAAGAGCGCTTCGGTGTCCGGATGAAATGGTTTCCTCGTTAACCCTTTTATCAACATGTTTCTCTTTTTAATGGCTTTGTTCAAAGAATGGATGTGCCCCTGATAAAACTCATCATCATCCTCTCCAAAGGCATCCCCAAATTTGGGCTTCTTTACTTCCGCTCTGGCCTGAAGTTCTTCAATCTCTCTCTGGGCCTTCTTTAGCTTGTCGCTGAAGTAAAGTTTTCTCATGTTTGTGCTTAGGAGCTCATCCTATTTTTCCCTCAACTTCTTCTTCAGGTATTGCATCTGAATGTTGAATCATTCCTTGAGATCATCTTCTTTCTTCATTCGAGTGCTTGAGAAATCCTTCCAATTACCTTCCCATTCTAAGAGCGCCAGTGTAACATTCCCTAACTTTTCCTTGGTCACTTGAAGAGCCTTGCTAGTTGCACCAAGAGCTTTGCTAGTCCTTTGGTGAGCTTGGGTGGTGATTGACAGTTTTTCTTCTGCTTTAGCTTGCAATTCTGCTGCAGTCTTGGCTATGTACTCTGCCTCATGCTTGTTGTTGCACCACGTGTCCGGGGACGCGCGCTCCGACGTCTAGCGATTGGCTCGAAAATGTAAACAGAGTCATCATCGATCTTATATTTATCCCACATGGAGGGGAAAGGAAAATATATTGAATAAAACCTTAAAAAGAGAGACAAGGGCAAGGTCATCGCAACCGATGATCTAGGTTCGGATGTCTGTTATGCAAGAGGAAGGTATTAGCACCTCTCACGTCCGTTGTACTCAACGGGAACCGTTTTGTTAAAAAATGGTTTTCGTACCGTGTTGATTATCATGTGTAAGTGCTTCGAAAAAAGTATGAACTTTACAAAGTTCAGGCAGAAAACTTGACGAAGTTTTAGTGAAAAAAGAATAAACTCTACAAAGCGTACAAAGTGATAGACAGGAGAGACTTGACAAAGTCAAAGAAGAAAAACTTGACAAAGTTTTGGTTTCCAGAGTTGGATTCCACTGGGGAAAGTAAACTTAACGAAGTTTGGAAATAGGTAGAAAGAACTTAACAAAGTTAATTCAGGAAACTTAACAAAGTTGATTCGGGAAACTTAACAAAGTTGATTCGGGAAACTTAACAAAGTTTGGAAATAAGAAAACCTTAACGAAGTTTTAATATTATTGTGCTCGCTTAAACTTTGCAGTTTAATGCCTACGTATCCTTATGAGAATCAGAGAAATCGTAGTTCGGACATAGTTTGTTGGTTAATTTTAGCAACGGCTAAATTGTATTAATCAACAATAGAACGTTGTTCTACCTAAAACAGATTGAGGAATGGACATTGTTACAACAAAGAATGGATTTACAATTCATGCCACTTATAATCAACTCAAAGGTTGTAGCTAAAACATTTCCCTATTGTCTATCAAGACAATATAACTTTCTTTTGAAATGCTCTTTCGACCTTAATAGGTGTTTTAATGATTTGATTTAGAAAATAAACTTGATGACAATCAAGGTTTGCTCTGGATATAGATGTGTTTTAAGTTTTATGCATTTTAATGACGATCAAAGAAGATACTCATAACAATGAGTGGAAAGGAGATGTTCATTTTAATCAATGATGAGTAAATGATGATGGTCAAATACTCAAGGACTGGTGTCAGAGTGCTAAACTCTAACAGTTCCTTTGTTCAAAGTTTACTAAGAAAAGTTGTTTGTTTTGATGAGGACATTGATGACAACCAATGGTTTAGAGAGTTGTGAGAGAATTCTATATTCTAACCTCTCTGGCTCCAATGTTTGGATTTAAGTGTTTTAAATCATGAAAAGAGGAAAGACTTGGCTAAAGTGCTGAACTTCAGAAGTATTCCTCCTTTCAGGTTTGTTTTGAAAGGATTTGTATAGAGTAATCAGAGATTACATGGAAATTTGAAGTAATAATCAAAGTAAAATGTGTATGTCATGGTGCTAGACTACAACAATTATTTCATTGAAGATTACCTCAAGGAGGGCTGGAAAGATTCTTGACAAAGAATCAAGGTTTATACTCAAACAAGGGTACAAATTTCCAAAAGTTCAAACCTTCAAAGGTGTATGAAGGAATGCTAGATTCCAACAATCCTCTTAGGGTTTACACTCACAGGAATTTGATAAGCCTTGGAATAAATGTCCTTGATGGAGTGGAATTACAATTCCCTTGAAGAGCTCTCCTGGGTTATGATCCTTAGCTCTTGATTCTTCAATGAATGACCTGCTGGGAGTTGGGAGTTAGGAGTTGATGACAATCAACTGGTGAAGATGCTTCTTTGATAACAATCAAGTGGTATTTGTGATTTTGATGACAATCAAAAACTGTATGGAGGTTTGATAACAATCATAGGTTTGGTATGGTATTTGAAAGATGGGAGTTTTGATGACAATCAAAAGGTTTTGAGATGATTTTGGTGACAACCAGGGGTGAAGAAAGTTTTTGATGACAATCAAAGGTTCTTTATGGATTATGATGACAATCATGTGTGGAATGGGGTGACTTTGATGACAATCAAAGTTGTATTGTCTGTGCTCAAGAGACTTAGGTGATAACCAAGAAGACTCTTCAAGGGTTTCCATGGGATTAATGGCAATCAAGTGGAAGATTACTTGATGAAGTAAAAGAGAGTGAAGATGATGATAATCAACTTGTGTTTTGATTTACAAATCAACATGATGTTTCTTGGTTTGGGAATTAACCAAGGTTGTAATGACTTGATGAAGTCATGAAAGGATTAAGGACCTGAAAAAGTCACTTATCATGACTTTGACCAAAGTCAGGGGTTGGTTTGAAAGTTGGGGATCTATTACAAATGACTCAGGATTACTTAACCTAACAAGATCAAGTTGTAAGAATGAAGAACTTAACAAAGTTTCTACTGAGGATTACCTAATCACAATTAGGGTTTCTAAATAAAATCTTAAATATGACAATCTCTAAGTGCACACACATAAACTCAAACATGGTTTAAAAGTTCTTCAAAATGTTGACAAACAAATTGGAATGATTAAAGATCAGGGATTAATCAAGAGGTTCTAAGGAGAACCCTAAAATATTTTACAAAATATCTTAAAATTGATTAATATAAAAATAAATGTTATAATTAATATTTTTCACAAAAATAAATCTTTTAATAAAATAGACTAGAATAATAGTCTATGTTTAAAATTTGGTGAAAAAATAAATAGATTTGCTATTTTAAAACTAATTTTCAAAATAATAATAACAACTAAAATAAATGGTGAAAACTAGTGATAAAAAATAGGAAATGTCCTCACAAAAAAATTGGTGTTGGCTTTATAAAAAAAATGAATATCACATCTTAGCTAATGATTCGGTCACAGGCTACTGTGAAAATCTTTTCAAAAACATAAAAAAAAACTTTGAGACAAACATGTATGTTGCATTAGCAGTCTTAACATTAACCTTTTTGCTTGTTAGCATTTGCTTGATATCATAAAAACCTATGTATGAGCACCAGTGATGAGCTTAATCTCTTGAGATTTGAAACTCTGATGAGTAGTTGAACAACCATTTCAGAGAATGACCACCCCCAGGGGCATGTTGCTTGAAAACCTTGCCAGACAGGGGCAAATTTCTTGAAGACTATGCTAGACAAGGGCATGTTGCTTGAAAACTTTGCCAGACAGGGGAAGTTTGCTTGAAGACCTTGCCAGACAGGGGCATGTTGTTTGAAGACTTTGCCGCAGGAGCATGTTTGTTTGAATACTTTGCCAGTCAGGGGCAGATTGCTTGAAAACTTAGCCAACCAGGGGCAAGTCGTTTCTCAATTTGTGCTTACACATTCTTATCATCCCTAAAAGGATAAGTATTGAAGACTCATTTGTGCCAAGTACAGTTAATCTGAGGCAGTGACGTCGAGATTCGACGAATCTCTACAAGAGTTTGAAGACACTGAGGCATCTTGAATGCCAAACCTTCTATAAAATCCTCTTGAGATGATCTCTTCTCACAAACCATTTTTGTGGGCGCATGACCACATGTTCTCCTAAGCAAGACGCTCTTGAGATTCGCCTTGCAAGTATTTCCAGATATTGGAGTCCTCACGCCAAGTTGCTATGGTATGTCAGGGGGCATGACTCATTATTTTCTGGTGGATTCGTTTACTACTTAGTGCTTCCAGTGAGTTACTAAGCCTAGTACCCCATTTGAGCCTTGATTCAAGCTTCTCCAGCTGAATGTCATTTTCTCTCCCCAACGGAGTACAAATTTACTTCATCCTAAGCAAACGTAGTATGTATGGCTGCTTCCTCCTGATAGATGTTGAAGTTAGAAGATTTGCCTGGGTTTATTTTCCCGATTGAAGCATCTTTCTCTCCTCGAAGAGATTCGCGCCTTATAGTAAGACTCGTTCCATGGATGGCTCTTTGCCCTATCTCCAATAATTGCGTACACTTTAACAAGATTGGTCGAGTATTCGTTTGTTGTGATGTTTATTTCATCACCAGTGTATCTCTTGTGTCTGTTTTGTCTGTTTGCCAGCATAAACATAACGCATATACATACATGTACATCATAAATGAATTCATATTCATATGCATATTCATGTCGCATTCATTAATGCATACCTCCTTCACCTTGGTCGCGTTTATCCCCAAGTGATGTGTCTCTCTCAAAATAGAGTTGTCAGCCTTAGGAAGAAAATGTACATTCTTTCTAATTCTCCACTGAGTTCTCACCCTCGTGGAATATTTTCGCTTTAGTTCCCCTTTCCACACTTGGATAGGATTAATCCCCAATTGAGTTTATTCCTCATGGGTTAGTGTCTTGCTTGACAGTTTCTTTCCAGCTCGTTCCTGGATTGAATTTTGGTCATTGGTAATTTCGATAATTGAATTCCAGATTGGAAAGTGCATTTATTTTGCACCTTTGGATGCTTAGTTTCCCAGAAGGAATTTGTTGGAGGCTTCCATGGAAGACAAATTTTGCTCTCCAGCAGTATTACTACAATATTCCCTTGGATTACTTATACCCGACAACAAGTGGCCGTCTCTTTATTTGAGAAGCTTGTTTTGTCTTCGAACTCTTGGGTAAATCAACAGATGGCAGTCTCTTTCTGAGCCGTCAATCCATCCCCAATGATTCCATATGGAAAGTGAATTCATTTTGCGCCTTTGAGTACTTTGTCTCCTAGAAGGAATTTATTGAAGATTTCCCCCAGTAAAGACAAATCTGTGTTCTCCAGCAGTGTTGTTGCAACATTCTCTTGGAGTATTTATACCCGACAACAAGTGGCAGTCTCTGTATTTGGGAAGCTTGTTTTGTCCTTGGGCTTCTAAGTGGAATCAACAAGTGGTAGTCTCTTTATTTGAGAAGCTTGTTTTTGCCTTCGAACTTTTGAGTAAATCAACGGATGACAGTCTCTTTCCGAGCAGTCGGTCTATCCCCAGCAATTCCAGATGGAAAGTGGATTCATTTTGCACCTTCGGATGCTTAGTTTCCCAGAAGAAATTTATTGAAGGCTTCCATTGAAGACAAACTTTGTTTTCCAGCAATGTTGTTGCAACATCCTCTTGGAATACTTATACCTGACAACAAGTGGCAGTCTCTTTATTGGAGAAGCTTGTTCTTATCCCTGGATCTCTAATCGGAATCAACAAGCGGCCGTCTCCTTATTTGAGAAGCTTGTTTCTTATCCATAGATTTCCCAGTAAATCAATAGATGGCATTCTCTTTTCGAGCAGTTTGTGCATCCTCAGCAAGGTTTATGTTCTATCAAATGGCATCTCCCCGGTTCGGCGGAGAAGTTTGATATGAATCTCTTATACAATTTTCAACAAATGGAATCTCATCCAGACAAGGTGAGAAGTTTGTTCGGCAAATGGCATCTCATCCAGACAAGGTGGGAAGTTTGTCGTGATTCCAATTTTCAACAAATGGCATCTCATCCAAACAAGGTGAGAAGTTTGTTCGGCAAATGGCATCTCATCCAGACAAGGTGGGAAGTTTGTCGTGATTCCAATTTTCAACAAATGGCATCTCATCCAGACAAGGTGAGAAGTTTGTTCGACAAATGGCATCTCATCCAGACAAGGTGGGAAGTTTTTCGTGATTCCAATTTTCAACAAATGGCATCTCATCCAGACAAGGTGAGAAGTTTGTTCGGCAAATGGCATCTCATCCAGACAAGGTGAGAAGTTTGTCGTGATTCTTCATCTTTCCAACAAATGGCTATCTCTTCCAGACAAGTTGAGAAGTTTGTTGTGAATTTTTCAATTTCCGTCAAATGGCTATCTCTTCCATACAAGTCGAGAAGTTTGAGCGTGAAGTTGTTCTTCATCATATGGCTGTCTCTTTCAGAAGAAGGGAAGTATGATGAATGTTCTATCAAATGGCTATCTCTTCCATACAAGTTGAGAAGTTTGATATGAATCTCTTTTATTTTTCCAACAAATGGCTATCTCTCCCAGACAAGTTGAGAAGTTTGTTGTGAATTTTTCAATTTCCGTCAAATGGCTATCTCTTCCATACAAGTCGAGAAGTTTGAGCGTGAAGTTGTTTCTTCATCATATGGCTGTCTCTTTCAGAAGAAGGGAAGTATGATGAATGTTCTATCAAATGGCTATCTCTTCCATACAAGTTGAGAAGTTTGATATGAATCTCTTTTATTTTTCCAACAAATGGCTATCTCTCCCAGACAAGTTGAGAAGTTTGTTGTGAATTTTTCAATTTCCGTCAAATGGCTATCTCTTCCATACAAGTCGAGAAGTTTGAGCGTGAAGTTGTTCTTCATCATATGGCTGTCTCTTTCAGAAGAAGGGAAATATGATGAATGTTCTACCAAATGGCTATGTCTTCCATACAAGTTGAGAAGTTTGATACGAATCTCTTTTATTTTTCCAACAAATGGCTATCTCTTCCAGACAAGTTGAGAAGTTTGTTGAGAATTTTCCAATTTTCGTCAAATGGCTATCTCTTCCAGACAAGTTGAGAAGTTTGTTGAGAATTTTCCAATTTTCGTCAAATGGCTATCTCTTTCAGACAAGTTGAGAAGTTTGAGCGTGAAGTTGTTTTTCTTCATCATATGGCTGTCTCTTTCAGAAGAAGGGAAGTATGATGAATGTTCTGTCAAATGGCTATCTCTTCCATACAAGTTGAGAAGTTTTATATGAATCTCTTTTATTTTTTTCCAACAAATGGCTATCTCTCCCAACCAAGTTGAGAAGTTTATTGAGAATTTTCCAATTTCCGTCAAATGGCTATCTCTTCCAGACAAGTTGAGAAGTTTGAGCGTGAAGTTTTGTTTTCTCCATCATATGGCTGTCTCTTTCAGAAGAAGGGAAGTATGGTGAGAGTTCTGTTCAATGGCATCCTTAGTTGAATCTCGGCAGAAGATTTGACAACAGGTGATTCCTTTTATTTCTGGCAAGTCTCGGCAGAAGATTTCCAGTCTACCTCGGCAGAAGGTATTTACTTTTATAAGCTAGATGATGGCATCCTTAGTTAAATCTCGGCAGAAAATTTGGCGACAAGTGTATCCTCAGTTAGTCCTCGGCAGTAGGAATTTTATTTTGATACCTCGGCAGAAGGTATCTCATTCTTAAATTCTCTAGTAATCTCGGCAGAAGATCTCCAGCAGATTTTCGATAGAATTTGTTTTCTTACCAAGGTCTCGGCAGTAGATTTTGGTTCATTTTGATACCTCGGCAGAAGGTATCTCATTCTTAGAATCTCTGGTCATCTCGGCAGTTAGATCTCCAGTAGACCTCGAAAGATTTGGTTTTCGTTTCAGAATCTCGGCAGTAGATTTCTGTTTCGTTTTGATACACCAACATAAGGTATTTCCAAATGAGGTTTTAAATCTCGGCAGTAGATTTCCTCAAAGCGGAATTTTGTTTGAAGATTTCGAGCCATCTTAGGATTTGTAGACAATTGTCGTCTGGCTTCGCTCGAGAGAAATTTCCTCGTGTGAATTGTACTCCGGTCATGTGCGTCTAATCCCCAATAGGGTCAACTTTCCTTCCCAGCAACGTTATAGCTTTTGTCTTACATCTTCGCATCGCATATCATATCATTGTCATCTGCATTTTCGGTCAAAATTTTAGGTATTCTGATATTTAATCCTCTTCCACCTTGAATGTCCAAAAAAAATCTTTGTTACTCGTACATTCAGGTTCAGGATGATTAAATAGGGGCAGCTGTCATACCCAAAAATTTGACCAGAAATTTTCATTTTTTTGTTCACTTCTAGACGCATTTTGTCAATGTTCGAAATCAAGCATTTTTTGCATTTATTAAGTTAAACATTTCATTAATCATACATTCTACCATTTCATGTTTCGTTTTATTTTAGAATTTTTGTTTCGATTTTTGAATTAGAAGGATCGTCTCTCTTATTCATTTTTAATCTATACTTTGGAATTTGATTCAATTTTAGATTTTATTTATTTCGCCTCTTTTATAATTATTGTCTTTCTTATGTTTAGGTAAATAATTCATTTCAAAAAGACTTAGTTTTTGTTTAATGTTATTAGATAATTTTAGAATTCTTTTTTTATATTTAATATGTAGACTAAGAATTTGTTTAAAAAAAACTTGGATTTTTTTTATTTTTAACTAGTTATTATTCAGTTAAACTTAATTTTTTATTTAAGATTGATTTTGAGTTTTAGTTTATAATTTCATTAGTCAGTTTAAATTTTGTTTATAACTTTTATTAGTTAATTTTTTTATTATTTATTTTATTATTTATTTTATTTAAATTTGTTACAAAGTTTGATTTTATTTGAACCAAATATTTAGTTGATTTAACAACATTTAGTTCATATGTAACTAGTTTTCAAACTTGATTTACATAACCCCCAAATCTACACAACACTCCAAACTCCTTCCTGCAACAACATGCCAAACACCCTGCAACACTCCATCTTTTTCCACTATTTTTAGTCATTCAAAATCTGCTGCAAGTAAAGCATAAGGAGGACAATACCAAAGACCACAAACAAGAAGCCTATCTTGCATCAAAACAGGAGGACCCTGCTATTATCCTGTGTTTCAAAACTAAACCAGCATAAAAGCAAACAAGACCAAGCTTTAAAAGGGTGTGGTAACCACAAAAAGAAAAGGGGGGGGGGAAATCACCAAGACTCAAAAAAAAATCACCACCGACTCACCATTATACTTTGGTCTAAAACCTTTGCCACGATTTATAGACAAAAAGGGTAAACAACATAAAACGAACCCGCTGGAAACTCACACTTTCAAAAAAAAACCTGCAACAACAAACCCTTCTTTTTTCACATAACCCGAGACTTTCCACCCTTTTTGAAGCCTTCTTTTCTTCATAAACAAAAACAACAACATCAACCAACGGAGACTCTCCAATACCACACTTCTCACAACCATAAACATCTCCAGCCACCAACAAACTCTTCTTGACAAGCCCAGCACCTAGAAAAAAACTTCCTCCGCCATCATCCGAAACACAACCACCTTCTTTAAACCTTCAAACTCATCTATACAACTAAACATTAAAACCTTCCTTTTCTTCTGCTCCCACATCTCGCCGTGACCATAATAACAACCGTAAGTAAAAAAAAACAAAAAAAAAAAACATACACACTTCAGCAACACCTTCAAAAGAACCAGAACCTAAATCACACCGGCTGGACCTTAAAGCTTCAAACATTCTCACTTTTCCTGGAAAAAAATGGAAGTTACCTCATAATCACCGCACGACTTCCGCTGCAACACAACCCTTACCGCAAACCCACCGTCAACTCGTTAACCTCAGACCCCCACCATCGGACAACCTCAACACCGCCACCAACAAACTCAAACACACAAACGCCGAACCTTCCGAACCTTCCGCACCCTTCGTCACCTTCAACCTCACTGCAAAAACTTCACCCTCCATATCTCACTTTCGTTCCTCTTCGACATTAACCCTCTTACCCTCTTTTATATTACTACCGCCACCGCGAACAGATCCTTTTCGTCATCGACCAAATTCCCCTTTTCGCGGAAACCCTTGACCTTCCCCCTTTCAAATCCCTCACCTTCAACAACCTTCAAAGAACCTGCGACCTTCACCTTCGCCGTGACCGCACATCCGAAACCAAACCCTCCATCGCAACCTTCTCCGCCGCTATCTACCGGCATCAAACCTCAACCCAAATCCAAACCGAAACCCCGCTTCACCAACAACAACCGCTCATCATCAAGGGGCCGTCACCGCTGAGTTAGGCTGAGATGCCGTGAGTTTTGTGACAGCTAAACAAGAAGGAGGTAGATCGTTCGGAAACATTCGGGACAGAGAGTTTCTTTGACAGAGGTTGATGAACCGATTGGTGGTTTCCTTTATGTTTTCGTTTTTTTGTTTTTTTTTTTCAAAAAAAGAATGTGATGTTGAACCCATTTTGGGGATTTAACGTTTATATATATATATATATATTATATTTGTTTTCTGCCTGATATTATGTTTTTTTACTTAGAAGATCATATTTTTTTTGTATAGTCATTGTTGATTTGGGCTTCTAAGCCCTAACCGCCAGGCCCTTACACGATCTGCCATACACACACTCACAAACCAGCAAATCCCCTTTTGTTCATTTTTTTTCCTTTCTTATGATTTTCTTTATTCTAGTATAGATTAATTAATTATTAACTCCTTTAATTAAATTTTGTTAAAAGTTTAGAAGGTATTAGAATTTGGTTTTAACTTTGTTTAGTTTTGATATTAGTATAGCTTACCTTTTATTTATTTATTTTAGTTCCAATTAATTATTTTGGTTTAATAGGATTCTGTTTAATCTTGTTTTCAGTTTGTGTTTGAAGTGTTGTAGGTGGATGATAATGACTTCGTGATTAATTGTTCGTTTATGGGCTGTCGACTTGTTAATGAGTGTGGAATTCTTAATGCAATTTGTGAAGAATTGTGGATTATTGCCCGGGCTTGAAGATTTGCCTTGATAAATATTCTTGTTGATTCGATTGTTGATTTGAGATGTTAGGTATCGGGGTTTCACTGGATTAATCGTGTGAATTTTCTTCTTAGAGCTTATGCTTGATTTCTTCGTGAGTATTGAATAGGCAACGGACCTTCTCCGTTAGGTACTATAAAAACTCGATTTTATCTCTTTTGTGCTTTATCATAATCTTGATTTTCGTTTGCGTTTATCTGTTTATTCGTGTCTCACCTCGATCTTAAAGCGTCTAAAAAACATTTATTTATCTTATTAATTTAATACGAAAACAGAACTCCGGAGTCTAGCATTCCGCACGTTCTGGATTGGACCGCAACTGGGCTAGCCTCACGCGATGGTTCAATCACCATTCGTATATCAAAAATATTCAAATCTTATTAATTAAATTACGAAAACAGAACTCCGGAGTCTAGCATTCCGCACGTTCTGGATTGGACCGCAACTGGGCTAGCCTCACGCGATGGTTCAATCACCATTCGTATATCAAAAATATTCAAATCTTATTAATTAAATTACGAAAACAGAACTCCGGAGTCTAGCATTCCGCACGTTCTGGATTGGACCGCAATTGGGCTAGCCCCACGCGATGGTTCAATCACCATTCGTATTCAAAAACAATTCAACAATCTTAAAGGATCAGGCGTGATTCATCTCCATAGGAAAGTTGTTCCTCCTATCCCCACAAACACAAACAAAAATCTTACAAACAATTACTTTCAAAGGAAGAACGTGGCATTGCTTGTCGATACTTATATCCAAGTTTAAAGCTTCTTCCGATTTTATTTATTCTCAAAGAAAGAATGTGGCATTGCTTGTCGATCTTATATCCAAGTTTAAAGCTTCTTTCGATTTCTCATTTCTCAAACGTTTGTGGTGATTTAGGTGAGATACTTCTCTTAAAGATGATGACTTGTCTCTTTCTTTCAAATACAACTTAAAACTCACCAACCAATTTAAACTATTTTAAATTAAATCACGAAAGACAGAACTCTGGAGTCTAGCATTTCGCACCTTCTGGATTGGACCGCAATTGGGCTAGCCCCACGCGATGGTTCATTCGCCCTTTCGTTTAAAAGATCCTTAACAAAGATCAAATATTTTTTCTCAAAACGAACATTGTTTAAATCTTTCTATCTCACAAACAAGCTAGCGCTTCAGCCTCCTATCGTGAGCAGATAAGCCAACGCTTAGCAGTAGAATGCATTTTCAAACAATCGTTCAATTAAAAATCACAAATAGTAGTAGCATCGAACTACGAAGCTCTGACTTTCCCATTGCACAAGGGAATACGTAGGCACGGGGATTTTAATCCTTCGCGAGCATAATAATAAAAAACTTAACATTTCTCCATAACAAATAATAACTAAAACATTTCCTTAAAAGCAATCTTAATCATTAAAAGAAGACAATAATAACAAGTTAACATATTAAGCGCAAACTAGACTAAGAGGTTCCCGTTGAGTACAACGGACGTGAGGGGTGCCTAATACCTTCCTCTTGCGTAACTGACTCCCGAACTTAGATTAGTGGTTTCGTTGACCATTCTTATCCTTTATTTAGGTTGTGTCTATATCTTCCTTTTCTCTCCTAGAATAAATAGAATTAGGTGGCGACTCTGTTGTTTATTTTTAGGATTATATTTTTTCGAGGTGCGACACAGTGCAAGAACAGAAGCTCCTTGGAGTTGAGCTTATGGTTACTCTCTCGTGCAAAGATGGTGTTGCAAATGATGCGGTGAAAGTATCTGATCGTCGGGTTGTGGATATGTGTAGCATTAAGGCTCTGAAAAGCTGATGCACGGGTGTTGGTTATGTCGTGCCATAGGGTGAAAGCGGTTTCATTGAAATTGTCCGGCACGCGGAGGTGAGCTTCATTCCCGTGATCAAAGCCTAGCAACTCGGCTATCCTGTTTTGCGAAAGATTGAACTCCCGGCCAAGTAATCTGAACTTAGCGAAGCCGGTAAGTTGACTCTGAGAACCGGTAGGAGTGATGTAATGGAATGAGCTTAGGAATTCCAATGTCAGAAGCTCGAATGTGGGCTGGGGCTGACTGCAAAGATCCCACAGACCGACTTTTTGAAGTAGGCTCTTGACACTGTTAAGCATTCCCAGTTCTCTCAAACAGACAGTGTCGACATATCGCGTGGGTTGCACACCACGGTTCTAGAATCGGATGAACCTCTCTCTCTGGTTTTCTCCATACTCACCATCTCTAAATTTTATAGCTTCCATTGCATGCAAGAACAAGAGTGGGAGATGAGGAGTTTTGATTTTTGTGAAAAAGTGATAAAATGAGAGAAATAATGGTTCGGATAAATATTGCAGGGTGAGAATGTGATAGGTGTGGTGATAATGGAGAGGTTAATGGGGTTTAATTTGGTAATGGGAGGTTACGGAAGTTGGGGGAGATAATGGGTGGTTTTGAAAGTTATGGAAGAAGAAAGATGAAGAGGTTTCGAAGAAGAAACAGTTATGTTTCTCACGAATCCTATAATTAGGGTCGTCACGGTCGTGACAATGGGATGACGGTCGTGACGCGCTAATTAGCCTGTCACGATCGTTAGGGGGGTGTGACGACCGTGAGGGCTTAATTCCTTGAATAATTTCTAGAAAGCATTATCTCTCACGCTTCATATAGTTTATATAATATTTTTGATCACTTCTCACTCAATATTAAATATAAATACCATATAATAATTAATATCAACATAGTACTTGTAAATTGCATCACACGAGATGTTGTATAAAATATGAATCAATTCATGCATAACAGTATATAGATTGAAAAACATATAAATTGATTAAAATGGAAAAATTTGTAAACTAGAAGTGCTTTGCATTTGATAATTGAAATGAAATTACATTAATGAAAATACGATACGAAAATGTTTGCGAAAAGTAAAATTAACTAGAAACGAAAACAATAAGTAAAATAAGCTAGATCACTATAGCATTTTCAAAAGTGCTTCTTCAAATCTTCGATTGCGGAGTTCAGGTGGTAGAATTGCTCACAGGTTATGTCAGTTAGACCTATTATGTCCAATCGCATGCTTTTAATCTCATCCTTAACAGTATTTATATCAGTTTGGTAAGCTTCAAGAGTGTTCATGATATTCTTTAAGTTGTTAGCATAATCTACCTGATTCACTTCAGGGGTTTCAATCACTTCGTCAGTGCGGTCAATGTCATGATAACCAGGAGGTGTCTCGGGGTCACTTTCTACATCGGTCATTATATCATCTTTTATCTTGTAAGACTGAGGTGTTTCAGGAGTAGATGGATAGTCCGATAGGGTTAACTCATAAAGCCAGTTATCCTTATTATGAACACTTACTCTAGCATGGTTTGGTAGTGTGAACAGGGTTACTACTTCATTCCGGATTAGGTACTCGAAAGGTGGATGTCCTAAATTCCTTATGATATGGCGATTGAAGCAAAAGTTAAGATTCATAGGACGGATGGTACCTAAACGGTTACACCTGTGCAATTGGTATCTAAGTCCTAAGGCATCAGCGATCATGGTTACAAGACCTCCTACTAATATAGGTAATTCAGGTTCTTCTTGGATTCGGGTGAAGGTTTGCATCATGAAAGGCACACCATTGACAGGCTGTCCATTAGTGAAACATGAAATAATGAATATCTCATCTTTAGATACTCCAATAAGGTTTTCTTCTTTTCCAAAGAAGGTGTGGGCAAGAATCTTATGGAAGTAACGGATATCTGGGTTATGTATCTCATCATTGTTCATGCTATTTGGTTCAGGGTGATAGTTTCCGGTTAATGTTCCCTGATGGGCTAAAGACGTATCTAATTATGTGTCTAGCGGTATCTTAACTGCAAGTGCACAGCCTATCGAAGTAATATTTAAGATTATCGATCCACAGGGACTCTATGGTTACTTAGTGCTAGATGAACTTCTAGTTTAGCTAAGGTGAAGGGTTGTCACGATTTTTTGTTGTTTTTAAAGATTAAAAGCGGGAATTAAATTTAAGTTTTAATAAAATAATACTAAGGCGGTCGGTATGTAATTATGCTAACTTAGGCGGGTCAATCTAACCTAGGCTTATAAAGGTGTTCACTTAATCTATTCTGTAGAGGTTACCAGTTTAAATACCTTTAACTCACACTCTCGTGGTCTTATCTCGGATCTTACCCCTAAAGCCCTATGCCTGCTCTCGCTAGCCCATAAGTGTTTAGAGATAATTTTTGGAAACTTAGTAATTCTAATTTATTTTAAAGCGCTCTCGCTGTGTTTAATTTAAGTGCCTAACTTTAGCTATCTGGTTAAAATCTCACACTCTCGTGGTCTTGACCTAACCTAATACACTTTCCTTACTCTCGTAACAAAAAGGTCGATTTTAAATAAAAAGTATCAGCCAGAATACTAAGCTATTAATTATTTTAAGCCTATAGTTGATTTTACCGATTTAGTTTGTTTTAATTACATACCGCCCTAAGGTAATTAGCTACTCATTCTTGTTGAACCAGACAGAGGCAGAGAAACAATAAACGAAATATTCATGGCAGAAAAATAAATATTCAACATAAATATAAAATTGCAAATTAAAATAAACCTGGTTAACAATAAAATGGCAGACTCCTTCTTCCACAGACCGGAAAGCTCGGAGAATTTGGCGGAATCGAAAATAAACTAAAAATTCTGAAGGCTTTGAAACAAATAATTTTTATAACAATTTCCTGATGTTGGAAATTGTTATAGGTTGGGTTTGGATACAATAAAAATAGAACAATGAAAATAATGCTGAAACAAAAATAAGGTTGTAAAATAATTCGGCAGAGCTTCCGCAGGAAATTGATAAAATAATGCTCTGTAAATTGTTCATAAAATTTAAACTATTTATAGAAGATTTAATGGGCTGGTGGTTGAACTTGTTTGCTTGGGCTTCGGAGAGCATTTGAGGAAATCCAGGAACGTGGATACAGGGTCAGCTGGAAAGTAGCAGTTTCACATGCACGTAGCCTTGTGACCAAGTCTCAGTCAATATAACCTATTTTTCCCTTGTCACGGTCGTGACAAGGGCATCACGTTCGTGTCCCTTGAAATTTAAGTGTCACGGTCGTGAGTGATATGTCACGGTCGTGATTGCTCCTTTTGGGGTGTCACGGTCGTGACAATTAGGTGACGACCGTGAGTGCAACAAAATATGCAGGTTTTGCAGCATTCTTCATTTCTTCATCTTTTTATGGTTGTTTTCGCTCCTTTTGCTCTTGGCTCATGATTTAGCTGTGTATACGATGTACCTGCAAAATGGTAAGGAAAACTCGAGGAATCGGGTGTTAAAACGACGATTATGCGATAAAACGGTAATGAAACTTAGCAATATAATCGATACATTTTCTCGTTATCAAACTTCCCCAAACTTAAACCTTTTCTTGTCCTCAAGCAAATAGTCGGTTGAAAATTGTCGGACAAGTTTTTATGACGCACATACATAACAAACCGTACGAGGGATCATTTTGTCGGATAAACCGATACTTTGATAAAACACTAACGATACACTAATGACACAAGCAACAAGCTAAGTCGTCGACTTCGCGTTAAACGAAACATTCGGCAATCGCTTTTCGATTTCACCTAGAGTTTTTTCGATCTTATTTCGCCCGGTTTCATTCTAGCGCAATCACATTAAGCCCTTTGCCTTAGCACGCACGTAGTGGAGTAGCCGGTTAGCGAATTTGATCCTTTAAAAGCACGGGGTCTGGTACACGAGTGCGGTAACCCTACATACATTATCCGTTTTGGAGGTTGTGGGGGATCGAGCCGTAGCACGCCCTACCAAGTTCAGAACCAGTACCTCTGAACCAACCCGCAATGGACTCCTTCTCATATTTCTCGTTTCTTATATGCGACCGTGTACTTTGGTGCAATTTCTTTTCATTTGCATCGAGATATGAAGGATTTTTTTTAGATTAGGCATCAAATGCTTATATTCATCGGCTCCCCACGTGGTTTGTGTTCAGACGGTGCTGACTGCTAGTATAAACTACTAGGGGTTACTTTTGAACTGAAACTTAAGGTGTACTCGTAACGATAATCGGAACGGAATCGCTTAAGTGGGAAGTCTAAGGTGTCAAGACTGTATTGATCTTGTTGAATCGTTCTCAGCTTCCTGATTATGATTTCGTAGGTAAGTCGGGTAATGCGAATAATTAAAGATTTTTTCGATATGGCTAAATAAACGGGGAAAATTCGAAACTAAAGAAAATAGCACAAAAATCGCTCGTTTCATTAACTTACGAAAAGGAAAATACAACGGAATTGAAAAAGTGCGAAAAATGAAAGGTACCTCTCCCACACTATATCAGACATTGTCCCCAATGTTGTGATATAATAGCGGTAAAGGTACAATACAAACTATGAAAATGAAAAACAAACATAAGCAAAAACTAAAACTAAGGCTGCTGATTGCCGCGGCCTCGGCTTCTGGTGCGGGAGCGTCTGGTTGGAGTCGCTTAAGGATCAGAACCGGTACCGGTGATAGCAGTGATGTCAATGCGTAAAGCCTCTAGCTCGCTGAAAATTTCTCCGAGCTTTGTATCAGTAGCTGCCTGGTTGGTTGCAATAGTGCGGAGTAAAGCACCATGCTGCTCCTTCTGCCTTTGCTCCAGTGCGGCGTTCAGCTGGTTTTGCTGATGAATCGCACGGAGGACTTCCTCAAGTGTATATTCCTGTGCAGGAGGCTGTCGGGTGGATGCCTCGGGAATGTCCTGGACAGGCTCAGCTGCATCCATCGCGTCCTGCATCTCATCCGCTGGAGGATCGGCCTGATCATCATGAATGGGGGCGTGGCCGGCAGCATCCTGTAAAACAAAGAGCCAGTTGGCTCGGCTAGATGGATCGATGCGGTCACGGGACGGCAGAATGATATGGTTATAAACAGTGTCGTGGATAATAGGGTTATACCTGCCATCCTCTCGCTGTGCAATCAAGTGTGCGGACCTGCAATAGTTCTTGGTGAGGAACTCGGCGTCTCGGAAAGGCTGATTTACGACCAAGTCACCAAGCCCCAACTGAATGGCGAGGGTGGTGACAATGCCACCTATGAAAAATGGGGTTGAGCCTCTTTGCGCAATGGCCTGGATGTGAGATAGCATGAACGGGGCAGCGTTGATTGGCTCGTCATTTAGAGCGCAGTATAAGAACAGAAGCTCCTTGGAGTTGAGCTTATGGTTACTCTCTCGTGCAAAGATGGTGTTGCAAATGATGCGGTGAAAATATTTGATTGCCGGGTTGTGGATGTGTGTAGCATTAAGGCTCTGAAAGGCTGAGGCACGGGTGTTGGTTATGTCGTGCCATAAAGTGAAAGCGGTTTCACTGAAATTATCCGGCACGCGGAGGTGAGCTTCATTCCCGTGATCGAAGCCTAGCAACTCGGCTATCCTATTTTGCGAAAGGTTAAACTCCTGGCCATGCAATCTGAATTTAGCGAAACCGGTAAGCTGGCTCTGAGAACCGTTAGGAGTGATGTAATGGAATGAGCTTAGGAATTCCAATGTCAGAAGCTCGAATGTGGGCTGGGGCTGACTACAAAGATCCCACAGACCGACTTTTTGAAGCAGACTCTTGACACTGTTAAGCATTCCGAGTTCTCTCAAACAGACAGTGTCGATATAACGCGTGGGTTGCACGTCACGGTTCTGGAATCGGATGAATCTTTCTCTCTGTTTTTCTCCATTCTCACCCTCTCTAAATTGTATAGCATCCATTGCATGCAAGAACTAGAGTGAGAGATGAGGATTTTGGATTTTTGTGAAAAAGTAATAAAATGAGAGAAATAATGGTTCAGATAAATATTGGAAGGTGAGAATGTGATAGGTGTGGTGATAATGGAGATGTTAATGGGTTTGAATTTGGTAATGGGAGGTTACGGAAGTTGGGGGAGATAATGGGTGGTTTTGAAAGTTATGGAGGAAGAAGAAGAGGTTTCGAAAGAGAAACAGTTATGTTTCTCACGAATTCTATATTTAGGGTTGTCACGGTCGTGACAAGGAGATGACGGTCGTGACACGCTAAATTAGCACGTCACGATCGTTAGGGGGGTGTGACGACCGTGAGGGTTTAATTCCTTGAATAATTTCCAGAAAGCATTATCTCTCACGCTTCATATACTTTATATTATAATTTTTGATCACTTCTCACTCATATTAAATAGAAACACCATATAATAAATAATTTCAACATAGTACTTGTAAATTGCATCACACGAGAGATTTCTATAGAATATGTATCAATTCAAGCATAACAGTACATAGAATGGAAACATATAAATTGATTAAAATGGAAAAATTTGGAAACTAGAAGTGCATTGCATATGGTAATTGAAATGAAATTACATTAATGAAAAAACGGTACGAAATTGTTTGCGAAAAGTAAAACTGACTAGAAACGAAAACAATAAGTAAAATAAACTAGATCACTTTAGCATTTTCAAAAGTGTTTCTTCAAATCTTCGATTGCGGAGTTCAGGTGATAGAATTGTTCACAGGTTATGTCAGTTAGACCTATAATGTCCAATCGCATGCTCTTAATCTCATCCTTAACATTATTTATGTCAGTTTGGTAAGCTTCAAGAGTGTTCATGATATTCTGTAAGTTGTTAGCATAATCTACTTGATTCACTTCAGGGGTTTCAATCACTTCGTCAGTGTGGTCAATGTCATGGTAACCAGGAGGTGTCTCGGGGTCACTTTCGACATCGGTCATTATATCATCTTTTATCTTGTAAGACTGAGGTGTTTCAGGAGTAGATGGATAGTCAGGTGGGGTTAACTCATAAAGCCAATTATCCTTATTGTGAACACTTACTCTAGCATGGTTTGGTAGTGTGAACAAGGTTACTACCTCATTCCGGATTAGGTACTCGAAAGGTGGATGTCCTAAATTCCTTATGATATGGCGATTGAAGCAAAAGTTAAGATTCATAGGACGGATGGTGCCTAAACGGTTGCATTTGTGCAATTGGTATCTAAGTCCTAAGGCATCAGCAATCATGGTTACAAGACCTCCTACTAATATAGGTAATTCAGGTTCTTCTTGGATTCGGGTGAAGGTTTGCATCATGAAAGGTACACCATTGACAGGTTGTCCATTAGTGAAACATGACATAATGAATATCTCATCTTTAGATACTCCGGTAAGGTTTTCTTCTTTTCCAAAGAAGGTGTGGGCAAGGATCTTATGGAAGTAACGGAGAGCAGGGTTATGTATCTCATCATTGTTCATGCTATTTGGTTCAGGGTGGTAGTTTCCGGTTAAAGTTCCCCAAAAGAAATCCAGCTCAATGTCCATCAATTCTACCTGTGTGGTAGTAAAAGCAAAGGGTCCACTAGGGAATCCTAATAAGTCAGCTAGTTCTTTATGGTTAAAGTCATATTCTATTCCAAATAGGCGGAAACTGATAAATCCCTTCCTGAATCCAAAACCGCGCTCGGGTAGGTAAACTAAGGAGCTAAGGAACTCAAGGGTGAGCTCGCGGTAAGTCACAAACTTATGTCGAATCAGTGCATTCTCCCATCCAATTCGGTTAAACAAGTACAGGATGCTATCATGTATACCTAGGGTTTCCATAGTCAGATCATCCGGGTACAGGGTCAAATCCATTGGCCTCTGTGATAACTCTTCAAATTTCATTCTTTGGTTCCTACCTCTAAATTTGGTTTCCATATGGTTTATCGGTTGGTTAGCCATGGTCAGTGCAAATACGGAGGAAACAAATCAGGGGGAGAAGGAAAGTGGAAAAGACTTTTAGAAAATCTGTAAAAGTGATTTAAAATTAAAATAAGTAAAGATAAGAAAATAAAATGCATAAATAAAAAGCAATAATAGTAATAATGAAATAAAACTATAAAATGACAAAACAAATAAATGAAGAATAAAACAATAAATGACAAAATAATAGAATGATAAAAATGATTAAATAATTAAATGAGTAAATGGGTTGCCTCCCACTAAGCGCTGTTTTTATCGTCAAAAGCCTGACGTAATGCTTAGGTGTAGATTAATCAGGGGAATTAGTGGACAACTCTAAAAGTCTTAGACTATTCGCATAATCTCTATTTTCAACTTTATGATAATGTTTTAAACGTTGTCCATTTACTGTGAATGGTTCACTATTCCTACCCTTAATTTCTATTGCTCCACTCAGGAATACTTTAGTTATTTCAAAGGGTCCTGACCATCTAGATTTTAATTTTCCAGGAAAGAGCCTAAGTCTTGAATTAAAGAGGAGTACAACGTCTCCTACACTAAATTCTTTCCTAGAGAGGCGTTTATCATGCCATCGCTTAGTTCTTTCTTTATATATCTTAGCATTCTCATAAGCATCTAGCCTTAATTCTTCTAATTCGTTAATGTCTAGGATTCGCTTTTCTCCTGCAGCATTATAGTTTATATTGAGAGTTTTGATCGCCCAAAAAGCTTTGTGTTCTAGTTCTACCGGGAGGTGACAAGATTTTCCATAAACTAATTTGAAAGGTGTAGTTCCTATGGGTGTCTTGTAAGCGGTCCTATAAGCCCATAAAGCTTCATTAAGTTTAGATGACCAATCTTTCCGAGATATGGCTACAGTCTTTTCTAAGATTTGTTTGATTTCTCTGTTTGAGACTTCGACTTGTCCACTTGTTTGTGGGTGATATGGTGTTACCACACGGTGTCTTACTCCATACTTAGATAGTAATTTGTCAAAGATTTTTGAAATGAAGTGCGAGCCACCGTCACTTATGACGAGTCTAGGCACACCATATCTGGGAAAGATTATATTTTTGAAAAGCTTTATTACTACTCGTGTGTCGTTTGTAGGAGAAGCTATAGCTTCAATCCATTTCGAGACATAATCAACAGCTACGAGTATGTAATTGTTACCGAAAGATGATGGGAATGGTCCCATGAAATCTATTCCCCATACGTCAAAGATTTCCACTTCAAATATTCCTTTTTGAGGCATTTCATCTCTTCTTGAAATATTGTCGGTGCGTTGACACCGATCGCAATTTATAACAGCGATGTGGACATCTTTCCATAGATTAGGCCAGAACAGGCCGGCTTGCAAGATTTTTGCACAAGTCTTGGAGGTGCTTGCATGTCCACCATAAAGAGATGAATGGCATTGAGCAATGACATCTTCTATTTCTTCTTCGGGAATACATCGACGAAAGATTCCATCGGGTCCTCTTTTGAACAATAATGGTTCATCCCAATAATAATGTTTTAGATTATGAAAGAACTTCTTTTTCTGCTGATAGGTTAGATCAGGTGGAAGAGCTCCTGCAGCTAGGTAGTTAACAATGTCAGCGTACCATGGCAGTCCTACAGTTGTCTGGATTGTTTCCACGGGTTCTGGTTCATTTATGTCTAACTGAACTGGGTCGCTTCCTATTTGTGCTATCAGCTGTTCATACGGAAAATCATCGTTAATCGACACTTGTTCAGGTTTAATACCTTCTATTCTAGATAAATGGTCCGCTACGACGTTTTCAGTACCTTTCTTATCTTTTATTTCGAGATCAAACTCTTGTAAGAGTAAAATCCATCTCAAGAGTCTCGGTTTAGCATCTTTCTTAGTTAATAGATATCGGATAGCAACATGGTCTGTGTAAACGATTATTTTCGCTCCTACTAGGTAAGAACGGAATTTGTCAAGCGCAAAGACAACTGCTAACAATTCTTTTTCAGTAGTGGCGTAGTTCATCTGAGCAGAGTCTAAGGTTCTACTGGCATAGTAAATCGCATGAAGTTTCTTTTCCTTCCTCTGGCCTAGAACTGCGCCTACAGCATAGTCACTCGCATCGCACATGATTTCGAAAGGTAATCTCCAGTCAGGGGGTTGCATGATTGGTGCGGTGATGAGGGCTGTTTTTAGAGTTTCAAATGCTTTAAGACAATCTTCATTGAATATGAACTCAGCATCTTTCATTAATAAACCAGTAAGAGGTTTAGTGATTTTCGAGAAATCTTTGATGAATCGTCGGTAGAAACCGGCGTGTCCTAAAAAGCTTCGTATTTCTCGAATGGTTTTAGGGGGTTGAAGATCTTTAATGACTTCTATCTTAGCTTTATCTACTTCAATTCCCTTGTCGGATATAACGTGGCCTAATACGATTCCTTCTCTGACCATAAAATGACATTTCTCCCAATTAAGAACGAGGTTTACTTTTACACATCTTTCTAACACCATTTCTAAATTTGATAGGCATCCTTCAAAACTTTGCCTGCATACAGAGAAGTCGTCCATGAACACTTCCATGATGTTGTCGATAAAATCTGCGAAGATTGACATCATACATCTTTGAAAGGTTGCAGGAGCGTTGCATAATCCAAAGGGCATTCGTCTATAAGCGAACGTTCCATATGGGCATGTGAATGTAGTCTTCTCTTGATCATCTGGGTGGATAGGGATTTGGAAAAATCCTGAGTAACCATCAAGATAACAGAAATAAGAATGCTTGGCTAATCGTTCTAACATTTGATCTATAAAGGGTAATGGAAAATGATCTTTTCGAGTGGCTTTGTTTAGTTTACGATAATCTATGCACACTCTATGTCCTGTCACTACTCTTTGCGATATCGATTCGCCTTGAGCGTTTTTCACAATAGTGATACCTCCTTTCTTTGGCACTACATGTACTGGACTAACCCATTTACTATCAGAGATTGGATATATTATTTCGGCATCTAGTAGTTTCTTAACTTCTTCTTTCACTACAGTGCTAAGGATTGGGTTAATTCTTCTTTGAGATTCTCTGGAGGTTTTGCAATCTTCTTCTAGCAGAATACGATGCATACAGATTGAAGGGCATATTCCTTTGAGATCAGATATGTTATATCCTAATGCAGTTGGATATTTCTTCAAGACATCTAAAAGTTTCTTTGTTTCGATAGTTCCTAAACTGGAATTTATTATAACTGGTCTTTTACATTCAATGTCTAAGAATTCGTATCTTAGGTTATTAGGTAAAGTTTTTAATCCTAATGTAGGTTTATCCTTACTTGGCATGGGATCCGGTGTAAGTGCTAAACTTTCGCTTAGACTATCATCTTGATACGGTGCACGCCAATTATCATCTTCGAAAATCGGAGGGATTTGAATTTTCATAATTTCAGAATAGGTAGTTTCTTTCAGTTCCATTTCTCTTACACATTCGTCAATTACGTCCAACAGATAGCAGGTATCCTCTATGTCGCTCCCGATAAATGGGGAATGGCCCAGATAAAGGTACAGACGCGAACGGTCGACGAAAGGAACAATGAGAACACACAGCAGTGAACTCACTGGAGATGATTAGAGTCGCCAGCTGGGCATTTTCATCCCGGAGGAAAGGTAATGCTGCATAGACCTAGAAAGATATGGATAAGACGGTTGCGAACCAGAGAGACTGAGAAAGGGGGTTGGTTACAACCTGGGAAGGTATTAGCACCCAGATTGTCCGTCGTACTCGACGGGATCCACGCTTAAAAGATTTGTGTTTAAAAGGGGTAGTGTCAGTGCAATCTGTGTAAAAGAGCTGGAAAAGGATGTACAGGTGTCAGTGTAAAAGAAGTGAAGTGTAATGTATATACAGTGTCAGTGTAGGGACAGGAGTGAAATGCTCATGACTATGAGGCTTAAAGAATAAAGCTGGAAAGAGGGGGAATGTACAGAGACTTTTGTTCGATAACTGTTAAGTTATGCCTACGTATCCTCTCGTGCAATGAGGAAGTCAGAACACCGTAGTTCGACCCAAAGAGACTGAAAGGTAAATTGACTTGTGAACTGCTTACTTGTCTATGCTCAAGTGTATGACCTGTCTGGCTCAGGTGCAAACTGTCTTGCATTAGACGGAAGAAGCGAGCTCTCGTTTGTGAGTGAATGAGATGAGAAAAGAATCCCGGAGGAGACGATTATTGTTTGTTTTTGTGTTTTCAGTCTTTTATTGTTTTTGGATTTTGTCATAAGTTAATGAGCTTAAGTCTAAACCAATGGATTTGGTAAACTCATCACATCTTCCCTCTGATTAGGGGTAATGAAAATACCTTAAGTGTGAAGTCAGATTCTCACACTTAATCACCTTGGTGTAGAATTAAGATCATTAACCTACTTGTGATTATTTAGATGTTTTTGTTGTTTTTGTTTAGTGTTAAGTAATGAGACTAAGCCATAATCAGGGATTAAACAGACTCATTACACCATCCTAATAGAAGGATAATAGATGAGAATGTTTAAGCTGAGGAAGGCTCCTCAACTTAATCCATGATTAGGGATTAAACCCATGACAAAACAAAGCCTTTGGTTAAGTGGATTTTATTTAATGATATGATGAAGAAGTGAGTTTTATGATTTGTAAGACAACATGAGGGGGACTTGTCCATTAACACTAGGGTTAGTCCTTCTTAACCAATTAAGGAAGAATTAGAACCCTAATGCAAGGCCCAAGTTACAAGCTTGATGTCTTGATAATTATTAAGTGAATTGATTAAGGGATTTAAACACATTAAGGGTTTAACACTTAGGATTAAAGTTATAAACTCCATCCTAATAGAAGGATGCAGGCATAAGCTTAATCACAAAGCCTTAAAGCCTTTATGGTTTAGTCCTTGATTATGAGGTGAGAAGAGAAGACTCAATGAGACACAAAGGTAAAAACTAAGTGGGGGACTAATCAAAACCTAATTATTGTCATGCATGGTTGTTCCTAAGGTTTGTGAGGTTTTCAAGAGAAGTCTTCAAAGGAACCACCAGGAAGCAGATGAAAAGATCAGGAGAAGCAAAGTAACTTGCTTCATTCAAGAAGTCAAGTCACTTGAAGAAAGAAAGTGGGAAGAAGAAGAATGAGCAAGCTCAAACTCAAACACATACAAAAATGCAGCATGGATGCAAGAGAGAGATGAGAAGAAAGTATGAGAAGTGAAGGCAAATTCACTTCTCAAAGTTGCTTACCACCTGAAAAGTTAGTGAGAAAGATGCAATGCAATGTCAAATGGAATGCAATGACATGATGAGAAACAAAACCAGAAGCACATACATGATGCTAATGATGCTATGAGATGCTACAAACATGAAACAACACATGGGGATGATCATACAAGCTTATAAATGAAGCAAGTTAAGACACATGAACATACATGAAAAGTTATGGAATGCATATGGCATACAACATGACAAATGCAAGATGCAATGATCAAACATGATTTCAATATGTCTTATGATGTTCAATGAATCAAATGGAGGCATGGAATGTCATGGCAAGTCATGTTATGCAAGAAAATACAAGGTGGATGCATATGGAAGCCCAAATTAGGGTTTATGAACAATATATCAAACACAAACCAAAATCAGAAGCAAACATTAAGATAAAAAATTGAAAATGCACTCAAAGGACCCCTAATCCTATACTAACCCACTGCCCAAAGGAGAGGTTTCAACTCCTAACCAAATTCAAGTTATGATTTTTCTAAGTTTTCTAGGGTTTTAGGGTTCCTTAACAAGAAAAATGTCAAACAAATGGAAAATGAAAGATCAAATCATGGCCATTTAATCTCACAAACTACATGCTAAACACAATGCAATGCAAAAAGAATCAAGGTCCAACTCTTCATGGTTAGGCAGAAATGATTTTTGGAAGTTTGGATCAAAATAATGCATCAAAATGATTTTAATTCCATGAAAAATTCTCAAAATGCATCAAGATCAAAAAAGAAATTCAGTTTAAGAGTTGGACAATGTTTCTAAATGTTTTTAAAGGTCTAATGAATTTTTTGGTGATTTTTAAATACCTAAAAGTATTTTTAATTAATTAATTCTTATTAATCAATTAAAAATAAACTTTTAAATATTTAAAAATACTTTTTTAATGCTAAAAATAAAAATAAAAATATTTTTGTGCTCTGAAATTAAATAATAACTTGTGTAAAAAATTTCAGAATTTTTGAATGGATTTTACTATTTTTAAATAAATGTACAAAACAATGTAATTAAATGAAAATAAAAATGAATTTAAACTGAAATAAAGAAAAGTCAACAGATCCAAGGGCCCTCATTTAAATCTGCTGCGCGCGCGTTTGACTTGGCGCCAGATCCCATGGCTGGAATTCAAACTCACTAACCCTAATTAATTAGCCCTAATCAACCCTTAATGACTCTCAGGTGACCGGAACAGTGTTCCGGTCATCTTCTCCGATCAACCAAAATCACAAACTCCTTCTACACGCATCTAAAACGAATTCTAATTAAACAGAAATGATCCCCACCCAAAAACGAATTAAAACCCCCATTCAAACAACATTTATCATTCCTAAACTGGCTGAATCGAATCAAACAAATCCTAGGGCAAAAAGTTTTAGAAACAGATTAAACTCTCATCTCTCCACCATTTTCAAAACTAAAGGCATCAGAGTGATCAGGAGAACATATAGAATCTATTTAGAACTTAAAAAAGGATTTCTGGAAAAAATGTTCTTGAGCTACCTGAGTTTTGAAGCTTTCAGTTCACAGCTTTCTGGGTGCTTTCCTTTGTGCTATCCACTCCTCTTGTGCTCCTGATGAACCCTTGATGCTTAGAAAAGATTGATGTTGGCTGGTTTGAGAGTTTGAACAGGTTCTGTTCAAGCTCAGGTGAGAATCGTGTTTGGCTTATGTGGTGTTTCAAGGGTGAATGAAGGCAGGGAAATGATCAGGAGGATGTGGTGATGAGTTCTATGAAGTGTGTTTGTGAGTTGGTGGCTTGTTTTCTGAGTTTCGAAGGTTTTTGCTCCAAGGGTGGAAAATGGGAAAGTGATGCTCTTGCTGGTTTTAGGCTTGCTGGCTATATGAAATGTCTTGCTTTTTGTTTGTATAAACAAATGGGATTGGTCAGAAGATGTGACCTGTGCTTTAGTGATAGGTGTAGCTACTTTTGCAAATATGTCAACTTCTTGTAAGAGAGGGCATGGGCAACTTCTAGCCAAGTACAAAGGGCTTGTCTGGCGCAGCATGGTATGAGGGAAAGGCTAGTGTGATTCAGCAGGCTAGGCAGCAAGTGGATGAAGTGTGATCATTGGTTTTGCAACTTGCTTGCTTTTGAATCTTCATGAAAATATCTTGCTCCAAAGGCCAAACAAATGAGAAACCCTTGGCCCATTCTGATTTTTAGGTTACATGTGATGTTTGTGTAATGGTTAGACAATAATTAGAAGTCACAAATGCCTTTGGTACAAGATTTTGCAAGTTTCTCTTTTGGTGCATAATTTGATTTTTAGTGATTTTTGCCAACTTTGATGCACCATAACTTTTGATCCAAAATGAATTAGGTCATGTTCTTGTACTTTTTGAAAAGGGAAAGATCTAATATACAACTTTCATGACCAAAGTTTTCCCATTTGAAGCATTTTTGGATCAAAAAGTAAGGGTTGAAAAATTGCCTAAAATGACAAATTCCTTAAAAGTCAAACTTGCCCTAAAAAGTCAACTTTGCAAAAACTTGTAATTCTTGAATTTTGTGAACTTCAAACTTCTTCCATGATTAAATAAAGATCATATGCACTCAAAATGATGAAGATCACCCCTTGGTTGGGTCATTGGGGGCCTCAGATGCCCTGATTTTGCACTGACTTGTCTGAAAAGTCAACTCTTGATCAGATGACTTCCCCATGGAATTTCTTCATGAAAATTGATATGCATACTCCCTATACCATATAGAGACCAATAGAAACAAGAATGACCAAAAAATTTGGAGTTATGGCCTCTGAAACCAAAACCCTAATTTTAGGTCAACTGTGCAGTCAAGCCTGGCTCTGCCTTCACACCAATCCCAGTTCTTGTGATTCTTTGACATTCTTGACTTTGAGAGGATATAATATGATGCTTGAACACACATGGACCTCCTTGAAGTGATTGATGACCCTTGGAGTGGCTCAAGAGGCTCTTGGATTGCTCAGATCACAAACCCTAGATGCAGATGACTTAGAACCTATGCAGTGAATCAAAAATGTGATATGAGATGGTATGATTGAGTTTATGCATATGAAATGATCACAAGCCATGGTGTGAATGGGTGAGGGCGAATTTGGGGTGTTTACAGCTGCCCCTATTCAAACATGAGTTAGCTGTGCAGGTTGTAAGTGACGGCTTAACAGGCAAACAAGATAACTTGTGGTTGAATACCAAAAACAGTCCAAAATTTGCACTCACAGAATGAAGAAGAAAAGGGATATAGATTGCAAAAGAAAAAATAAAGTATATTGTAAAGTGTGGGCGACGGAGGACGATCGTCGAGCAGAGGACGACTGCTGGGTAAAGAGCAATGACGGGGACAGCCGACATGCTGGGAAAAGGTGCGGAAAACAAAGCAATGACGGGGACGGCCGACATGCTGGGGATAAAAGAATTATGATGGGGACGACCATCAAGATAAAGCTGTAAAATTCTCTGGGGATTAATGAAACATGACGGGGACGGCCATCAAGTTCATAAAGTAAAGTAACCAACGATGGGGACGGCCATCGGGTTAAAAAGAAAAGGGACCACGATGGGGACGGCCATCGGGTTAAAGAATAAATGAAATAAACAGATGATGAGGTACGGTCATCAAAGGTGAAGGACGATCACCTAGCAGGGGACGGCTGCTCTGTTGGGTATAAGATGAGGGACGGTCATCTAAGGTGGAGGACGACCAGTAAGAGGTTTAGTGATTTTCGAGAAATCTTTGATGAATCGTCGGTAGAAACCGGCGTGTCCTAAAAAGCTTCGTATTTCTCGAATGGTTTTAGGGGGTTGAAGATCTTTAATGACTTCTATCTTAGCTTTATCAACTTCAATTCCCTTGTCGGATATGACGTGTCCTAATACGATTCCTTCTCTGACCATAAAATGACATTTCTCCCAGTTAAGCACGAGGTTTACTTTTACACATCTTTCTAACACCATTTCTAAGTTTGATAGGCATCCTTCAAAACTTTGCCCGCATACAGAGAAGTCGTCCATGAACACTTCCATGATGTTGTCTATAAAATCTGCGAAGATTGACATCATACATCTTTGAAAGGTTGCAGGAGCGTTGCATAATCCAAAGGGCATTCGTCTATAAGCGAACGTTCCATAGGGGCATGTGAATGTAGTCTTCTCTTGATCATCTGGATGGATAGGGATTTGGAAAAATCCTGAGTAACCATCAAGATAACAGAAATAAGAATGCTTGGCTAATCGTTCTAACATTTGGTCTATAAAGGGTAGTGGGAAATGATCTTTTCGAGTGGCTTTGTTTAGTTTACGATAATCGATGCACACTCTATGTCCTGTCACTACTCTTTGCGATATTGATTCGCCTTTAGCATTTTTCACAACAGTGATACCTCCTTTCTTTGGCACTACATGTACTGGACTAACCCATTTACTATCAGAGATTGGATATATTATTCCGGCATCTAGTAGTTTCTTAACTTCTTCTTTTTCTACAGTGCTAAGGATTGGGTTAATTCTTCTTTGAGATTCTCTGGAGGTTTTGCAATCTTCTTCTAGCAGAATACGATGCATACAGATTCAAGGGCATATTCCTTTGAGATCAGATATGTTATATCCTAATGCAGTTGAATATTTCTTTAGGACATCTAAAAGTTTCTTTGTTTCGATTGTTCCTAAACTGGAATTTATTATAACTGGTCTTTTACATTCAATGTCTAAGAATTCGTATCTTAGGTTATTAGGTAAAGTTTTTAATCCTAATATAGGTTTATCTTTACTTGGCATGGGATCTGGTGTAAGTGCTAAACTTTCGCTTAGACTATCGTCCTGATATGGTGCACGCCAATTATCATCTTCGAAAATCGGAGGGATTTGAATTTTCATAATTTCAGAATAGGTAGTTTCTTTCATTTCCATTTCTCTTACACATTCGTCAATTACGTCCAATAGATAGCATGTATCCTCTATAGCTGGTGATTGTAAGAATTGTGTTAAAATAAATTCAACTTTCTCTTCACCTACTTCAAAGGTTAGCTTTCCTCTCTTTACGTCTATTATAGCTCCGGCGGTAGCTAAGAATGGTCTTCCTAGTATGATAGGTGTAGTGGAGTCTTCAGAGATGTCCATGATTATGAAATCAGTAGGGATGTAGAATTGTCCTATACGCACTGGGACGTTTTCTAGTATGCCTACATGATATTTAACAGAGCGATCGGCTAGTTGAACAGACATTTTAGTTGGTCTTAGGTCTCCCATGTCTAGCCTTTTGCAAATCGTTAAGGGCATAACACTGATACTGGCTCCTAAATCGCATAGAGCTTTGTCAATGACGAATTTTCCTATTACACAGGGTATAGAGAAACTTCCTAGATCTTTTAGCTTAGGAGGTATATTATTCTGAATTATGGCGCTACACTCAGCAGTAAGTGTAACTGTTCCGTTATCCTCTATCTTTTTCTTATTGGATAAGATTTCTTTTAAAAACTTAGCATACGAGGGCATTTGAGTAATAACTTCTGTAAACGGAATAGTAATATTCAACTGTTTCAGAAGTTCGACAAATTTCTTAAACTGGCCCATTATCTTGGAATTTGTTAATCTCTGAGGGTACGGAATTGGTGGTTTATAGGGTGGTGGAGGCACATAAGGCTTTTCTTTCTCCACTGCCTCTTGATTATCATCTTCCTTTTCTTCTGGATCATTCACCATTTCAGTCGGTTTATCCGGTTTTTGGTACATGGCTGGATTGTCAAGTCTTGGATCGGTAGGTCCGTCAAGTTCCTTGCCACTTCTTAATATCACAGCATTGGCATGTCCTTTCGGATTAGGTTGAGGTTGTCTAGGAAATACTCCAGCTGGTGCAGCGGTAGGTGCTTGTTGTTGAGCTACTTGTGAAATCTGAGTTTCAAGCATTTTGTTATGTGTAGCTAGTGCATCTACTTTGCTTACTAATTGCTTAATTTGCTCACTAGTGTGTATGTTTTGGTTTAAGAAGTCCTTGTTTGTTTGAGATTGGTTAGCTATAAAGTTCTCCATCATCAATTCAAGGTTCGATTTTCTAGGGACATTAGGAGCAGTCTTTTGATATCCTGGTGGTGTAGCTGGTGCTTGACCTGGTGCGTATAAAGCATTGTTATTCTTATAGGAGAAGTTCGGATGATTCTTCCAACCTGGGTTGTATGTGTTTGAGTATGGATTTCCTTGAGCATAATTCACTTGATCTGTGGGAATTCCTGTTAATAGTTGACAATCAGGAACTTCATGTCCTGGAACTCCACATAACTCACAGTTAGGTGTTACTGCAGCCACGATGGCTGTTGGTGTTATGGCCAAGTTGTCGATCTTTTGGTTTAGTTGGTCAAACTTTGCATTGACTTGGTCCATACTACTCACTTCGTACATACCTCCTTTTGTTGGTTTCTCAGTTGCGGCTCTCTCGCTTCCCCATTGGTAATGGTTTTGAGCCATACTTTCGATAAGTGCATAAGCATCATTATATTCTTTGTCCATTAGTGCACCGCCCGCGGCAGCGTCAATTGTCATTCTTGTATTGTACAAGAGTCCATTATAGAAGGTATGGATGACCATCCATTCTACTAATCTGTGATGTGGACAAAGTCTCAGCATATCCTTATAGCGTTCCCAAGCTTCGAATAGTGATTCGTTTTCCCTTTGCTTAAATCCGTTGATCTGAGCTCTCAGCATAGCTGTCTTGCTAGGTGGGAAATATCTGGTTAAGAAAACTCTCTTTAGTTCCTCCCACGTAGTTACTGAGTTCGAAGGCAGAGATTGAAGCCAGACTCTTGCTCTGTCTCGAAGTGAAAAAGGAAACAAACGTAGTCTAATAGCTTCATGGGTAACTCCATTGGCTTTTACGGTATCTGCGTATTGCACAAAGATCGATAGATGAAGGTTCTGATCCTCGGTAGGATTTCCGGCGAATTGATTTTGTTGCACGGCTGATATCAACGAAGGTTTTAGTTCGAAATCGTTTCGGTTGATAGCCGGTGCAACAATGCTAGAATGCGGTTCAGCTTGCGAAAGACTAGCGTAATATTTGAGTGGGTGATTCTGTTCTTCAGCCATCTCTGCATCCTTTGATATTACGACTGGTTTAGGTGGATCTAATTGAAGATCTGGAATATTGTAACTTTGTTCGTAATCGAATATCCGTCTTCTTACGTGTAAGAAGCGTTCAGATTCCGGGATTAGAGGTTGCAAGTCTTCGCCTTGAGAGCGAGTACTTGGCATACACTCGGGAATTTAAATTAAGAAAAGAAAATAGTTGTTACCTTAGTCTAGACAATGCTACCTAAAGTGCACTAGTAACTAAATTAAGGTCCCCGGCAACGGCGCCAAAAACTTGATGGGCTAAAGACGTATCTAATTTTGTGTCTAGCGGTATCTTAACTGCAAGTGCACAGCCTATCGAAGTAATATTTAAGATTATCGATCCACAGGGACTCTATGGTTACTTAGTGCTAGATGAACTTCTAGTTTAGCTAAGGTGAAGAGTTGTCACGATTTTAGTTGTTTTTAAAGATTAAAGGCGGGAATTAAATTTAAGTTTAATAAAATAACACTAAGGCGGTCGGTATGCAATTATGCTAACTTAGGCGGGTCAATCTAACCTAGGCTTATAAAGATGGTTCGCTTAATCTTATTCTGTAGAGGTTACCAGTTTAAATATCCTTAACTCACATTCTCGTGGTCTTATCTCAGATCTTACCCCTAAAGCCCTATGCCTGCTCTCGCTAGCCCATAAGTGTTTAGAGATAATTTTTGGAAACTTAGTAATCCTAATTTATTTTAAAGCGCTCTCGCTGTGTTTAAATTAAATGCCTAACTTTAGCTATCTGGTTAAAATCTCACACTCTCGTGGTCTTGACCTAACCTAATACACTTCCCTTACTCTCGTAACAAAAAGGTTGATTTTATAATAAAAAGTATTAGCCAGAATATTAAGCTCTTAATTATTTTAAGCCTATAGTTGATTTTACCGATTTAGTTTGTTTTAATTACATACCGCCCTAAGGTATTTAGCTACTCATTTTTGTTGAACCAGACAGAGGCAGAGAAACATAAAACGAAATATTCATGGCAGAAAAATAAATATCCAACATAAATATAAAATTGCAAATTAATATAAACCTGGTTAACAATAAAAATGGCAGACTCCTTCTTCCACAGGCTGGAAAGCTCGGAGTATTTGTCGGAATCGGAAATAAACTAAAAAATTCTGAAGGCTTTGAAACAAATAAATTTTATAACAATTTCCTGATGTTGGAAATTGTTATAGGTTTGGTTTGGATACAAGAAAAATAAAGCAATGAAAATAATGCTGGAAAAATAATAAGGGTGTAAAATAATTCGGCAGAGCTTCCGCAAGAAATTAATAAAATAAAACTCTGTGTATTGTTCATCTGAATTAAGCTATTTATAGAAGATTAAATGGGCTGGTGGTTGAATTTCATGCTTGGGCCTCGTAGGAGCATTGAGAAAATCCAGGAACGTGAGGATACAGGGTCAGCTGGAAATAGACACTTCACATGCAGCGTAACGTTATGACCAAGTCTTCAGTCAAATAACCTATTTTTCCCTTGTCACGGTCGTGACAAGGGCATCACGTTCGTGTCCCTTGTAAAATAAGTGTCACGGTCGTGAGGGATATGTCACGGTCGTGATTGCTCCTTTTGGGGTGTCACGGTCGTGACACCTAGGTGACGACCGTGAGTGTAACAAAAAATGCAGGTTTTGCAGCATTCTTCATTTCTTCATCTTTTAATGGTTGTTTTTGCTCATTTCACTCGTGGCTCATGATTTAGCTTTGTATACGATGTACCTGCAAAATGGCAAGGAAAACTCGAGGAATCGGGTGTTAAAACGACAATTATGCGATAAAACGGTATTGAAACATAGCAATATAATCGATACATTTTCTCGTTATCACAGTCTTTCAAAAGAAATAACGAGTCACAAACCTCTTTGTTATTATGTAATGAACAATGATTGTGATGAAAAAGAAAAAGGTATTTTTTAAAAGGCTTAATGAAGGGATGAAACAACAACTAAAACCATTGTTTATTTGGGTTATGAAAAATGGAGTATGCGTTAGTAAAATGTTACTTGATAGTGGAGTGACTTTAAATTTGATGTTGTATTGTCTATTAAAGAAAAATTGGAAATTTGACACAGATTTGCGACCCCCACAATATGGTATTATCAAATTATAATGGTAAAACAAGTTACTCATTAGGAGTTATTGAGCTTAACATCTCTGTGGGGAAAATAACAAGACCAAATTTATTTGTGGTCATTGCGTCCAATGAGAATTACGTTGTGTTTTTATCACGAGAATGATCTATGGTGTATGAGTGGTGCCTTTGACTATACACTAAATGATTTTGATATGGATGGCTGATGAGATTGTTAAAAATATTTAGGCCGACCAGAGTTAGTTTATGACATATATCAACAAAGTAGATAAAAGGATGTTTAACAAGAGTTTGGCTACTATTTTCCCTTGTATTATAGGGAAAACAATGCTTTCTCTATAGGAATATACTTTTTTGCTCCATGAAGTTGTATCCCACCCATGGTTTTATGTGGAAGCAAGGAAGTATGGGAGGTGAAGGTTCTACCATAACTATTAGGTGGTCAAGAGATAACAATTATGACTAAGTCCAATGCTTCAGCTTAGATTTTGGCCTATGTGGCTGAAAATAGAATCAAAGCGGGATTATAGTCTGATTTCCAACAAAGAATAGTTGTTGAAGCCAGTAAAATTGAAAACAAAATAAAAATGGAAGTTGGTCAAAATCCAAAGCCAGACATTCAAAAGCTTAATTGCATATAAGATGACGAGCCTTTAGGATTTAAAAAGGATCCACTAACTTTAAGTAAGAAGGTACATGCTCAAGATCCTTTAGAAGAATTCGATATAGGAGGTGGAGGAATAAAAAGCCAATATATATAAGTACACAGATCAACCAAGCATGAAAGTCCATATGATTGAATTGTTAAAAGAATGCATATAAAGTTTTGCATGGGACTATGATGAAATGACAAGACTCAGTCGAGAGTTGTTGGGGTGTTACCAGAATTGATGTTAAAGATAAAAAAAGGAAATCGAAAGACTTACGAGGAACAAATTCATACAAACTTCCAAGTATGTCGAATGGTTAAAAAATATAGTCCGTGTCATTAAAAAGAATGGAACTTTTAGAGTTTGTATAAATTTTGGGGATTTAAATATTGCTACTCCAAAAGACGAATATCCAATTCCCTTGGCGTAAATGCTAGTCGAGAAAACAACAATGTTTGAATATCTAAGTCTTATAGATTGATATTTCGGATATAACTAAGTTTATATTTCAGAGGAAGACGTGCCGAAAATGGCATTTTGATGTCCTGGGGCCTAAAGTACATATGAATGGGTGGTAATGACTTTTGGCCTGAAGAATGCTGGTGGAACTTATTTAAGAGCAATGAATCATATGTTCCATAATTTCATTGATACCTTTATACAAATATACATTAATAATATATTTGTTAAATCCTCATTGAGAAATGGTCATTTAGACCACATTCGACAATCCTTTAAAAGGATGAGGAAATATGAACTGAAAATGAATCCATTAAAATGTACTTTTGGTGTTCATGCATGCGATTTTCTAGGCTTCGTGGCTCATAAAAATATATAAAGATAAACCATAACAAGACTAAGGCTATATTCAATACATAGTCTCCATTTAAGAATAAGCAACTTCAATATCTGCTAGAAAAAATGAATTTCTTGAGGAGATTCATCTTGAATATTAGTGGCAAAAAAGTGTTTTCACCATTGCTACATTTAAAGAAAGAAGAAGGATTCATATAGGAACCAGAATATCAAAAAGTGTTTGATGAAATTAAAAGTTATCTGTTGAATCCTCTTTTTCCTTGCCTCCTATAACAAATAAATCTATGAAGTTGTATATTTTTGCATCTGAAATGATAACATGAAGTATGTTAGCCCAATAGGATGATAATGGTGTCAAAAGAGTCATTTATTACCCTAGTCTTGTTTTAAATAATGCATAAACTAGGTATATCCCAATAGAAAAGTTGTGTCTTTGTTTGTACTTTTCTTTAAAAAAATTGAAATATTACATAAAATCTATAAATGTTTATTAAGTTGTTGTTAAACACACGGTGGCTTTGTTTGTTCTCTTTTCTTTCTGATCAACTGGGGTGTTCCTTTTATCCATTCCTTTTGTCATCAATAGTAATAATCTTTTCTTTTCTGAATTTCTCGGATCTTCCCTCAGAAGTATGTTTTCCGGTTTTGTTTTTTTCTTCCAACTTTATGGGGTTCAAATGTTTCAACAGGTATTTTTCTCTTCTTCTATTCTTTTATTCTAATAGCCACATTGGTTTTATATTTTGTACATATGGGATGAGTCAAAACCAAGATTTTGTCACTTTCAACAATGGATTCCTTTTCTTTACTTCCTTCATGAGGTAGTCATAATTATTAGTATGATAAAGGAAAAGAGGAGGAAATGAAAAGAAAAAAATCAAGTTAAACTTGTGTCCCTTTTCAGTCAGGAAATCCATTCTCTTTGTTTTTCTTAGTTTTATTCGTAAAAGGTGGGGCAGTAATAAAGGTGTTTCCTCTCTTTCGACCCTGAAAGATAAAAGCAAAGAAGAAAAAGTTTTGAAAAAACGGTGTATAGTCTCAATAGAATAAAGGTATAAAAACTTACATGTATTGTTTCCCTCACTTGGTCTTCATTGTTGGTTGTCACTTTTTATTTCTTCGATACTTTTGGATTAACAATGATGGTTGAAATAGTTTTACATAAGTGAGTAAAAGGGAAACATAAAGGAAAGTTTAGAATTTTCCTAAAAGTGTTGTATTTCACATTCTGAAATGGGTTTCAAGACTTGAACATGTTCTAAATCAACATGAAGAAGGCCTTTATGATTGTCCAGATAATACTTAGTCGAAATTACTCTATGACGAGTTTTTTCAGTTCATTATTTAAAACTAATAAAGACCCACATGGGAGCCAGTCTGGAATTGGTGGTCGAAAAGCCAAGCCAAATTCATAGTTTGACAATGGTGGTAATTTAGATAAATAAAATTTTAAAGCAAAGTTATACTTATCTTCTACATAGGGAGAAATTTCCAAATTTGGAAGATTTTCAATAACTTTATGTTTTAAAGTACGAATTGCGTCATAGATCGTTCTACGAACATCACAAGGATTATATATAATTGGCTTAAATAGTCTTTTAGTCCCTGTAAGTTAGCAAGTTTTTGGTTTTCGTCCCTGAAAGTTTTTTTTTCCGGGTTAAGTCCCCACATTTCCAAAACGCGTTGGTTTTAGTCCCTACTGTGAGTTAGACGTTAAAAAAAAAGGATGTGGCAGACGGCGCTGATGTGGCAGGTCGTTTGGCATTTCTCAATAATCCAAGTGGCATTGTCATTTACACATGTGGCATTGTCATTTTCCTATTTATTCTAGAGGGACCAAATCCAAAATTTTGAGTCACAGTGTTCAAGCTTTCTTCTTCAAGCTTTCTTCTTTCTTCCCTATCGTCTCCAATGGCATCTTCTTCTTCTGCACAATCTCATCACGTTCAAGCACCAGTTTGTGGTTGCAACAGAAGAATGAAATTGTTTATATCAAAAACTGTTGAAAACCCTAATAGAAGATTTTGGAAGTGTCAAAACTCAGGGTTAATGTGTGGATGCAAGTTGTTCATTTGGGATGATGAAATAGAACGAAATCCGGCCAGTGAGCTTAAAATTTCAAGTGGTTGTGAGTGTTCTGAAATGTTGAAGGAGTTTGTTAAGGATATTGAGGTTAAAAAAAAGGAAAAAGTGAAGATTAAGTTGGAGAAGGAAAAAAGAAAAGTGACATTGTTGAAGTTTTTGTTGTTTGGGTCATGGGGGTTCTTCCTTGCTTATCACAAATGGTGATGAATCCCATTTGTTTGTGTCTGTATTTTTGTTTTTGGTTTTTAGTCCCTGTAATATTAATGTATTTTGACATTTGTTCATTACCAAATGATTAATGAAATAGATGTTATGGTTTTGGCTAGTTTATGTATGCAATTATCTTACTCCTCTTTTGAATTGTGCATAAAGTACACCAATTACTTATCACAACAATGCTTTAACTCAAAATACACCCATTGTCATTTTGTTTTTTGTTTTTGTTTTTAGTCCTTGTAATAATAAAGTATTTTTTGAGTTTGGTCCTTGTACATATATATGTGTGCAAAATACTGTAATCAAAATACACCATTTGTAATCAAAATACTGTAATCAAAATACACATTAATGTGTAACATTGTATCATAAAGCACACCATTTTTAATCAAAACATAATACAAAACAACATTTGTAATCAAAACATAATGGTTCAACTGTAATCAAATTACATAATACAAAACAACAAGTCCATTGTATCAGTCAAAACATATGTCTACAGTTTCCATGGTTGTGCAGGGCTACTTCCTTCTCCCTTGAGGTTCTTGCACCTGAGTACCCTTGTTCTATCACTTCTCCTCAACTCTAACTTCCTTGCAACCTTTTGTTTGGGTTGTTTGGGTGGTTTTGCCTAGAAAGACACAATAAACACAATAGAAACAGAATATATTAGGCCAAAGAAAATACATAGATGCCAATTTACAAAACAGAAAACAGACACATTAATAACATTAATAACAGACTCACCTTTTGTTTAGGAAGTGCATTAACATGTTCTTTAGGTGTAGGAACAACCTCTTGAACAGGTGCAGAGAGAATGTAGTTTGGTTGTGAGTCACTAACTCCTTGTGAAGCCATTACAGGTGGAACCTCAACAGTTGGAGGCTGGTCACTAGCAACTTGAGTTGGAGATGGAATTTTGGAACTGAGATCATTGAGATTGGGTTGAGGTTGTGTTGTATCAAAAGCTGCACAAAGATCTGCTGCAAGCATTTCAAAGTCTTGGTCCATATCACATTGTGTATCTTGCTGTTGTTGTTGTTCTGAAGGAGGTTCATCTTGAGGCTGTTGTTGTTGTTCTGAAGGAGGTTCATCTTGAGGCTGTTGTTGTTGTTCACTTGGAGGTTCATCTTGAGGCTGTTGTTGTTGTTCACTTGGAGGTACATCTTGAGGCTGTGGCTGTTGCTGAGTTGGAGGTTCATCCTGAGGCTGTGGCTGTTGCTGAGTTGGAGGTTCATCCTGAGGCTGTGGACCTTTCTTTGGTTTTTTCTGCAAACAGAGTAGCACAATCAATACATATATTAAGAAAACATGATTCATGTCTGTAGCATGAATACATACCTTTCTTTTTCTAGCTTGAGGGTCAGGCACCTGAACTGAACTTGGAGGTACATCTTGATCCTGTGGCTGTTGCTGAGTTGGAGGTTCATCCTGAGGCTGTGGACCTTTCTTTGGTTTTCTCTGCAAACAGAGTAGCACAATTAAAAATTAAATTGGGGGACCAAAATAAAAATAAAAATTAAAATAGAGGGACCAAATTTGGTACCTTTCTTTTTTGAGCTTCAGGGTCTTGCACCTGAACTGAACAGCTTCTTGCATTGTGTCCATTTCCACCACAGTTGGTACAACAATAAGATGTCTGTGTCCTTACCTTGTTTGGGTCTTCATCAGGTTCCCTCCTCCTTAATTTCTTTGGCCTACCAGGGCCTCTTTTGTAGGATGGAGGCAACATTTCCTCAGTTTCTACCTCAGGCCACATGTCTTGGCCATTAATTGGGCTAACATTGAAATCATAGCATGCCACATATGTTTCTTTAGAATAACAGTCATCTACATAGTCTTCTGGTGGTTGGTTTCTATAGCCTAAGGCAGCAACTGCATGTCTACATGGTATGCCTACCAATTCCCAAAAGTTACATGTACAAGTTCTTTTAGAAGTGTCAACTATGAAACTATGTTTGCTATGGATATGTTCAACTTGCCAAATAGTATCCCCAGACCAGTTTGGAAGCCAATTACCAGCATTTTCTACCTCTTTATCTAACCTAAATCTAGGTCTTGGCATTATCCTATGTTCCCACCTATCAACTTTTTCTCTTAAGTTAGAGTTTCTAGTCATAAGGTAGTTTCTAATCCATTCACACATGGTTAAGATTGGTTTATCCCTAGCAACTAGTATTGTGCTATTAAATGCTTCAGATACATTATTCATTAGCACATCACATTTGGGATAGAATGAGAAAGCATGCTTACACCATGATTTTGTAGGTATTTTGATCAACCACTCCCAAGCCTTAGGATGTAATACCTTCAACTCTTTCATTTTTGCTTCCCATGCTTGAATGTATGTGGCCTTTGCTGCAGCCATCATAAAATCCCTGATTTGTGTGCCACCACCAAACTTCTTTTTGAAATTGGCATATAAATGCCTAAGACAAAGCCTGTGCTCAACCCTCTCAAACATCTCTTCAAATACTGGAATTAACCCCTTGAAATCATTACAAGAAAAATAATAAGGGACCAAATCAAAACACAATTACATGACTTAGGGATGAATTTAAAAAAACAAACATTACTTAGGGATGAAGTTAACAAAAAAAGGAATTGATAAGGTACCTTTTGCTGGTCTGAAATGAATACCCATCTTTTGTCTTGTCCAATGTCTTCCAAAAGCAATGTCAGGAACCACCTCCATGACTCCTTTGTCTCAGTCTCACATACACCAAAAGCCAAGGGGTAATATTGGTCGTTAGGGTCCCTTCCAACAGCAACAAGCAAAGTGCCTCCATATTTATTCTTGAGGTGACATCCATCAACACCAATGAATGGCCTGCAAGCAGTAGTGAATCCCTTCTTTACTCCATCAAAGCAAAAATAAAAGCTGCCAAATCTGGGTTGAATTGTGGCACCAACTCTGGTGACATTAATTTTGCAGGTATTCCCTGCATTGACCCTCCTTAATTCTGCAGAATACCTCCACAACAGAGTATATTGCTTTGTTGCATCACCTTCAACCAAACCTTTTGCAATTTGCCTTGCCCTCCATGCCCTGTTCATACTTATACCTACTGAGTAAGTATTCCTAATATCAGAGACAATATCACGAATCTTAATTCCATCAGATGAAGCCATCCTAGCCGCCACAGTCTTTGCAATCCACTTGGAGTTAGCAGTGGTGTTGTTCAAAACCCTACCACACGTGTGAGCACCATACCATTTTTTCATTCTATATGTGTGCTTATTCCCCACTTTACTAACAAGAGCCAAAAACCCACAATTGCCCTTGCAAACTACCCTCACTCTAACCTTGTCATTTTTCACATACTTTATCTCTCTTCCATTTAATACTGACCATTCAGTTATTGCATCCTTAAATTCATGCAAGGAAACAAACTCCAAACCAACTTTGAACTTGTAATCCTTGTGCAATTCCTCCATCTTAAACCTAGGATAATTTGGTCCATCCTCTTTATCTGATGCATCAGGATCACTACTGCCTAGATCTTCACTTAAATAATTAGTGTCAACCAAATCATCCTCAACACTAACTCCACTTGATGAACCCCTAGTAACACCAACATTTCTTATCTTTTTTGGAGTAGCCCTATGTTTCCTTGCAATCTGCTTAATCCTTCTTGATGGTTTCTCTGCAAAGAAAAAGCCATCATCTTTGCCAAGGGCCCTATCTTCCTCACTGTCCTCAAATGATAAACAATTGAAATCACTATCATCATTGTCATCACTGTCATCACTGTCATCACTGTCATCAAGATTATCAGCATTAGCATCAACCTTGGCAGTTTCATCAGCATTTCCTTCATTGACAGCAGCATTATCATTGACAGTTTCATCAGCATTTCCAGCATTATCATTGACTTTTCCAGCATTATCATTCACATTTCCAGCATTAGCATTAACTTTATGCTCAACAAATAAATCCACACTACAACAAGTTTCAACAGCATGTTCATAAATATTAGCTGCATCCCTATCACTAATTAGCCTTGCATGTTTACCCGATACATTGTTATACCACCATAGAGAATAATCAGTGGCCTCAAGGTTGCAAATATCTTTCACAATACCAGTTGCTTCAAAATAGCTCCACCTATCAGGGTCTATCTCTACTTCATCTTTAACCCCACCTAAGTAATACACCACACTATCCCTAACCATCCTTCCCCCATAATGAATGTTCAGTATAAATGTCATACCTGAAGTTGATCAGTCCCGATGGCCTTTGCTGCAGGTCAGTTCCGTCGTCTTCAATGTATGAAGTTTACTTGACAGTTTCCTTGAAAACTCTTCAATGGCTGAAAACCTAACTTTGTAGGGACGATAGTGAGAATGCAAAAATTAACCTTTCATGTTCCATTTTGTGGAAGGAAAATGACAATGCCACATGTGTAAATGACAATGCCACTTGGATTATTGAGAAATGCCAAACGACCTGCCACATCAGCGCCGTCTGCCACATCCCTTTTTTTTTAACGTCTAACTCACAGTAGGGACTAAAACCAACGCGTTTTGGAAATGTGGGGACTTAACCCGAAAAAAAAAACTTTCAGGGACGAAAACCAAAAACTTGCTAACTTACAGGGACTAAAAGACTATTTAAGCCTATATAATTTCTAAATAACAATGGAAATCTTGAATTTCTTTGATGTGCGTACCTCTACTTTTCCTCTCATAGTTCTGCAAAATTGAAAAAGTATTTGTTAGGCACTAAACCATAGCTAAAAAATCTACCACACCACGGTTGTAGGCGGACCGCCACTCTTCATACTCTTTAGTGTAATGGAAAAAGGGCGTGAATTCGAAGAGGTTCAGGTGTAAAACTTTTTTAGTGTAAAAGTTTAGGTCCTCTTGATACCATTTATATCTAACTCACTCGTAGCCAAGAAGATTGACTTTTTTTTGGCAATAAATGACTTAGGTAAAAATTGGTTGAATCCAAACTGCCTGGCCACCAAATTTGAGTAGTAGGTAGTCGCCCCAAAAATTGGTTTTGCAGAACAAGTTTTGGACGACAAAATGGTAGGTTTTAAAAATCCATCAAAGCATCATTAACCTCTCTTTGGTCTTCACATGAGGAGGTTGGGAATGGCAGGTTGAACAAATCTAGTCTGCGAATTCGACTAACAAATAGTGCCATAGTCAAAATAAATGATTTAGAGAGGTGGAACATGTAGAAGTAATTTTTGAAGACTTCTTTCGATGGAGCATTTCCATCATTTAGTATGCCCATTGCAAGCCTTGGGGATTCAATGCTCCTCTTTAAGTTTGGAAAAATGTTGACATTGAGAAAAGGTTCGAAAGTGGCACTAAGTTATAACTCCAAAATCTAGATGGGGCCAAAAACCAATAAATTCTCCTCATGGTTTTCTCGTTCCTTGAGATCACGAACGACAATTCCTACAGATTTATATAAGTTATCCCATATTAGTTAGCTCATGAAAACATTCCTTTTCTCATGAAGCTAAGTGGCCAGAGGCAATATTGACCCAACTGTATATTGTGGATTCTTGTATTGGATAAGCATTTAAATATCCACCAATAATATTGACATAAAGAAGCCATGGAATCATGGGCAGATCCAGACATTATATATTGGTCTGGCTAAACAAGAAAGAATGTATGAACTAAATTATATTCAAAATAAGAAATAATATTTGTTTAATAAAATACATTTACAATGAAAATTGTCTATTATCCATTTCTTAAAAACGAGCTAAAATAACATCATTTCTAATAGTTCTTGTAACGCCCCATTTTAAATTATTTAATCGTCGAGTTATTTTTGGTGTGATTTACTTCGTTTAGAGTACTTGTGTAGTTAAACCTTGGTTAAGGGTAGTTGGAAATAACTTAATAGCGGGTACTTAGAAGTGAAATTAATAATAATAGTATAAGAGTTATTATTATTATTATTATTATTATTGGGGTCACTGCTATTATGTTACTAGTATTCTTATTAATATTGTTATTATTAATAATTAATTGGCCATATTGATTGGGTAACGGGTAATGGAGAAAAAGAAGGATGAATAGGTTATAGGAAGACTTGGTGGCTAGTTAAGAAAAAAGGAGAAAACATTTCACGTAAGGGAAACCTAGAAGAGAAGAACGACTGCTAAGGGGAATTGGGAGAACCGTCTGCCGCAGAAATTTCAGAATGAATTCAAGGTAAGGGGGAGAAACCATTTCAATATGGGTATTTTATCATGAAAAGGATTGTGAGGGTACCCTTCTCTCATAGAGATTTATATATGTATGTTGTTGTGGGTGTGGATTTAATATGGTATGATTGTGTGGTGTTAATTTTGCATAAGAATTTTGTATTATGTTATGAATCGTGGGCTATATTGTTGTTGTTGTGGTTATGTGAATGTGAATGTAAGGGATAAATTAGCCGTGTAGTAATGATAAAGATAAAATGTAATTGTGGAACTATAAGTCTTAAAATCATAACAATAAGATTTATAGGAATGATACATAACTGATTACATAGTAGAACGTAGCAGGAAAACAAACACAAAAAGGGAATTCTAGGTGTAACGGGCGCCATGGGTTTGTGGCAACCGTCAGGAAGGGCAATGAGGGTGACAACCGTCACAGGGGGGGGGAGGGAATGACGAATGTCACAAAGAGGAATTTGGTAATTGTTTTTGTCCTGTGTATTCCATTTGTTTTCTTTTCTAATCCTTGGTCTGAGAGGTTCATAAAAAGGCCAATGGTAGTGCATCACGGGATCAGTAATGGAAATAATTAATTAAAAAACGTTTAGGAATTAATTAGTAACTATTAGTCAATGAGTGAAAGTCTAGTGGATCTGGTTGAATTGCTTGGTGTGGTGTGTACTGCTTGTGATAACAATAATAAATTAATGGCATATGTTGTGAATCATACACATGTATGTTTATTTGTCTGAGCAGGTGTGGTGATACCATTGAGTATTGCGGTAAGTATAAGATTTACAGGTGATCAGGGGATCATTTGGTGTAAGCATGTCTTGTACATGTGACTATATGCATAGTTTATCATGTATTCATGGTGTGTCTTGTGACAATAGATCATTGCTCAGGTGGAGTGGATGCGATCAGTGGTGAAATAGGTCATTGCTCAAAAGGAATGTATGTGACCAGTGGCATAGATAAATCATTGCCCAGTAGAGGTGTATGTGATTTATATGGATTCTAATGTGAATTCGGTTCGATTGAATGAAACTTGATGATTGGTGCCACATGCATTGTGTCAATATTGGGTCACATTGCATTATCATAATTATATGTTGATTGATTGATGTTCTTGTGTGAGTACTACTCTTAACATGATTATTTCACTATTAACTTATTGAATGTAGTTCTCACCCATTTGTTTTCATTGTTTTTATGTCTATGCTTCTTTGGAAGTACAAATAATCCAAGTACTTAAGTGTGCATGGAGTGTGTAACACCCACTTTTCCCAGTTTCAAAAATAATACGAGATTTCACAAAAATCAGAGTTTACTAATAAAGTGAGTGATTACTCATCAAAACCAAACAACCTCTCCAAATTATTTCATTATACGCAGCTTTCAACAATAATGTGCTCAAGGCAAAATAATTCAAAGTATAACATAATGCTTCTAGTTTATTAACTTGATACGTAATTAAAAGAAATTCGGAAAAACAACATAAACAAAATTGATTGAAATCCCCATTCTCGTTACGTATCAGAGCGCCTAGGACACGGACACTCAACACCAAAGCACTTCTCAGGTACCTGGGTTATCTGTACTTCCGAAGAAGCACAAACAACAACAACACAAATAAAGGGGTGAGAAACAATTTCATATAATAACGGTACAAATAACATATTTGAAGAAGTAATCACATACTAACCATAACATACAACACCAATCATACATTCAATTATACATATATGAAATGTGACTCTATACACAATGCAAATGCGGTACCGACTTCAACAAATATCCATCGATTCAGACCGGATGCATCGCTTACGCTCCTACTGAGACACGATCATCCCCCACCAATTGATTCCCAATGAATTCGAATAACCATTTACGCTCCGTCCGAGACATGGTTATTCCCCTGTTATGTATGCGTATGCAAAACTCGATTCATACATACAATATCAACAACATGCATAGATATAATTATGCTCACCCGATCCTCTTGATCCTCATCATTCATCAATCATCATATAAACACAAAGCGTACATTTCCATAATCAACATAAGTCAATAGTCATTAGCAAAGGCATACGATTCAAAACAATCACATAAAACTCATTTACTAATTGTTGGTTGTCAGGTCCTATAGTTGCTACTAAACATTATCCTCAATGCCTAAGACTGATGGTACGAACCCCAACTAAGAGAACAAGACGAATTCGATTTAGAACATCACAATTTTTCCAAATACAGGGGCCTGACACGGTCGCCCGTGTCGCGTGACACGGCCCGTGTCACACCCCTGAAACATACTCCTCAAAATTATTCTCAAACCATGCTCCCGTAGTCTGACACGGCCACCCGTGTCGTGTGACACGGCCCGTGTCAGGAGCCCTGCGTAAAATTCCACTTTTTCACACAAAAATCAGTTCTCTTTCCACTTCCATACCAGTCCCAATTCAGTTCTTTTTACATTGATTCTTCATACCCAAAATAGTTCTATTATGATTCTCAAGATCAAGTTATGTCTCTAACACTACCTAACTTATTAGCCTAAAATTTTACTAATCAAATTAAGGAATTTCTAGGTTCTATTCTTCTCCCCTAATTACTCTGTTAACAACAACATTCATAACCCAATTCGTATAATACACATACATACATGAGCAATTCAATATCAAAATCCAACATACACAATCAATCATCATATCATTCGTACTCATATCATGAATTCACCAATTCCAATCATAATTCTTAAATCCCTAAGGGAGTAAGGAACTACCAATTACCCTTCTATGTTAGATCACCAATATAAAACCCTTTCTCCCCCTTACCTCAGATTCAATTGATCCTTGGAGAAATCTTGATCTTCAAATCCTACGATTTTGGATCTCCCTCTTCTTCTCCATTTTCTCCAGAGCCCTTTGTTCTTCGTCAAAAAGCACGATAATGAGAAATGTATCATGTTCTCCCTTTTTCATAATATAACCAATTACCACCTTACCCCTTAGACCTCCAACTTACTCTTTTATTTTATTAAATAATAATATTATAATAATAATACACATCATCATATTATCATTATTTAAATAAAATACCTTCTCCCCTATAATTCCAAATATCTCACCATAGTCTTAATATTTATTTTATAAAAATAATTTATAAAATCGGGGCGTTACATGTTGCATGCTACTTGATCGAGTCTTAGGAGTCGTTCTAATATGTAACACGAGATTGTGGGTGTATGTTTTTTTTTTTTGTTTCTTTTATCATTTTGTTACGTATCGTTCGTTATTTTGGAGATTTGTTGAACCCCAATGTTATGGGAGATTTTGGTGTTTTAGGCATATTGCCAAACTGAGATGAAATGATGATTTTTCACTTGTTTTGATTTATTAATAAAAAAGGTTATGTTGGTTTGTTTTTAATGTGACATTCCACTTTATGGCGAAAAACTCTGATTATTTTCTTAGTATTGTGTATCTTTATAAATGGAAAAGTGGGTGTTATAGTTCCAAAAACATCTCTTTATATAAAAGTTACAAGACGATCATATAGTCATCGATCATTCATTTTGTTACATAGCTGACTCTTCACAAACTTCCTAGTTGAAAAAACATGTTTCACGCTTGCAGTTGCTACCAGTAAGACTAAAGCCAACTTCAAAAGCTTATAAACCATATCAAACATGTTGCACTTATTTATTTCCACAAGTTTTGCACAAAGATTTGAAATTCCTTTTAAGTTTGCAAATATTGGGTCACATCAAACATTTCTAACATAATTATAAAGTTGATGTCACACTGCCACATCTATAAGATCATTTGGATAAAGCTTAACCATCCTCTATAACTTTTCACATCAAAAGCTATAAATGACGATGGGGGACTCGAACATGAAGCCCATTATAAAAGTACAATATTCTCTTCATCAAAACTATCATTTAACTCATTCAATTGGAAATCTAAAACACTAAACAGACAAACATGCTTATAATGATGCAAATTAGAAATACTAGAAGTTGTAACATGTCGTCTAGGTTTCTTCTCTTGCACATACGATGCTTCTATATCAAGCACATTAATATCATGCTTATTGCAAATTTCCACAACCCTAGATATAAGTTCTTCTAATCCATCATTCCTCGTTTATTGTAATTATTGTTTGGTAGCATTAACAAATGTCAAAGCATTCAAAAGATATTGATCATGCTTTTGTCGCACCACACTCAAATCATTTGTAAATCCTAAAATCTCAACCATCATATGTAACATGAAGATAAAATAAAAGACTGAAGCACATCTAGCAAAATCATAGTTTCACCATATTTTTCAAATGACATATCCTTTCTGACTTCTTCAAGTACCCCAATAATGACACCTTACCAAGTCATCAAATTAGTGAGAGTCCTAAAGTGGAAATACATATAAGTGTCACATGCTATAACAATATATGATTTTTGATTTAATCCATTACCAATATTTATTTGGCCCTCTTCAATCAATTTAGCAAAACAAGTTACATACTTGTCTCGAAACAAGTCTTGTCTTTTGTTAAAAGATCGTATGAAATTAAAAAGAATATTAACCTTGGGGAAAAAATCACTAACATCTATGTGAGTCTTAGAACATGCAACAAGTGTCAATTGAAGTTTATGGACGAAACAATGCACATAATAAGCAAATGAATTCTCATTTTGGATTAAAGTTCTCAAACCACCAAACTTACCTCACATATTTGCAGCTCCATCATGTTCTTGCCCCCTAATGCCCTATAAACTCAAGCCATTAATAGACAACAACTTCTCAAGTGCCTCCTTAAGTGAATTAACACTTGTTTCTTTGACACTTAGAATGCTAAGAAACACTTCTTTCACCAAACCTTCACAATAAACATAGCAAACAACTATAACAAGTTGTTCTTTACCAAAAACCTCACCAGATTCATCAATCGAAACACAAAACACATCATCCACAATATCACATACAATTTGTTAAGTTATTTCTCATGAACAAGCAACAACAACATCCTTCTGAATCTTAGGGACAATCATAAGGTTATTTTATGGAGCATAATTTATTACACTAGCGATCTCTAGGGTAATTTTCTTTAGAGTGTCTACCAATTAAAGAAATGACCCTTTATATAAAGAGTTAATCGACTCGTCACTCCCTCTAAATGACATACACACCTTAAAAGAAATTTAGAATATATAAGAGATGTGTTTACACGAACATGATATTCAACATTCGTTTGCTTAGTTTGATTGAGAAACACAACCTTAATACTTTGGTTTGGGTTCATGAAAGCGTAACTTATATGCACACAATCAACATGACTATTGGAAGAAGTACCATGATTAGCCAATCTTTGAGCATTTTTCCAATCACCAAAATCCTCTCCCATAAAGTGATCTCTCTTTATTTAGAGACATTTTTAAACAAAAAATATTTCAAACAAAATGTTAGGTCCTTAGATTCACCATAATCAATCCATTCATACAAATAAAACCAATATTTGCAAAATCAACGTATTTGTTTATCTTGAACAAAATAAGGATAAACAAAATTATGAGGTGGTTGATGATGACCTATTTTTAAGTAAGCTTTTCTGACCTCATTTGGATATGAGGAGGATATCTTGAAATTGGAGGCCTAATTTCTGGATCCATTTCTAACAATTTATAATCAACAACTTTAATACTCTCACTTGAATGCTGAGTTTCTGATGCTTATAGATTTTTCGAAAAAATAACTTTGTCTCTAAAAAGCACATGAAAATTTTTTTTCATCTTAAAAAGAGAAAAATAAAACTATTTAAAATAGTTATTCATATTATAAAGAGAACAGTAAAATCAATTGATTATAAAGAATATCATTAATGAGAAATTGATAAAATTGATATTTTAACAAATTTTAATCCAACTTAATTGAATACATGTAAAAAATTTACATTATTATGTACATCTGGTTTTCTTTTCTTCCTTTCCCATATGCTTTTAGTTTTTATTTTTGGATTTTCCCTTCTTTTTTTTTCAACAAAGAAAGAGTTTTAAAGCTCATATAACTCACAAAATTCAAGACTGTTATCATGTGCATAGTTGGTAAGAAAACCACTTGTTGAAATCTTAAAGCGTGCCCTTTTGCCAAAGTCATAGTCACACATTCGCACTCATAAACACATAATTTTGAGTATAAATTCACAACATAAAGAGAATCGTCACCGGAGATGGCGGCACCGGGAGGCGGAATGTTAGACGGCGGAGTCCCAACGGCGCAACCACCAGGAACAGACATGACCGGAATATGCTTCCGAGACCAGTTATGGCTAAACACTTACCCTCTCGATCGTAACCTCGTTTTCGATTACTTCGCTCTGTCACCGTTCTACGACTGGACTTGCAACAACGAACAAATTCGAATGCGATCTCTTCACCCACTCGATCCCTCTCAACTCACGTGAGTTTTTTAATCTGTTATTCACTTTGAATCAATCTCTGTTTTCAATCTAACGATTATTAGGGTTTTGGTTTAGGAAAATGACGGGTATAGAGTATGTGCTGAGTGAAGTTATGGAACCTCACCTTTTCATTATTCGGAAACAGAAGAGAGATAGCCCTGATAAAGTTACTCCAATGCTTGCTTATTACATCTTGGATGGTTCTATTTATCAATCTCCGCAGTTGTCCAATGTTTTTGCTGCTCGAGTTGTAAGTTTTGTTGTCAGAGGTGTCGGTGTTACAATGTTTTCTATGCTTTTATTCAACAAACTTCTTGATATGAAGTAGGAACCCGAACCACATACATGACACTGACACGTAGACAACCGTAATAATTCAAGACAATGAAAGTAATTGAATATAATTACATGTGTATGATTAGTGTTATGCCTTTGTAAGACATGTTGCAATACGCCCGGATCACTAGACATGCCTTCAATATGGAACGTCGGTGCTTTGAATAAATCTTGAGCGGTATTTTCAATAATGTTTGTGTGATATTGATCTTGTAGGGAAGGGCACTTTATTATATTCAAAAGGCATTTACTACAGCTGCCTCTAAGTTGGAGAAGATAGGATATGGTAAGCTCGACTTTTACATCTTCTTTTGGTTTTGGAAAAATTAGATCCTATTTGTTTCCCTAGGAGACTAGGTTTAACTTTGCGGCCGCATTGTGATTACTTATATGGATGAGAAGTAGAGTAGAAAATGTAGTTTTAATTGAGGCCGTGTTGTTGTCGGGGAGACGACAAATATTTTGCTGTCCAGACCTATATTGTGGCTGTGGACCTTTTTAAACCCTGTATACAAATGTGATAGAAACATGGCAGGGTTTGAAGAATTGTATTGTGGCTGTGGAGTGTGGACCTTTAGTTACAAGAAACTTAGTTGAAGTTTAGGTTATTTCATTTAAGCCATTTGATTTGTCACGAGTTTCTTATATCTTATGTTCTGTTTGCTTGTAATTCATGTTCTTGTTGAAATTTTAAGCAAGGATGTTTTATTGATTCTGTGCACATTAACTGAATTGTGTTTCGTTTTGCCTGGGTCAGTTGATTCTGAAAAGGAGACTACATTGCAAGAACCGAAGGCAGCTAAGGAGACAATTGACTTAAAAGAAATTAAACGAGTGGATCATATTCTTGCATCTTTGCAACGCAAGGTGAGTTGATATACAACTTTCCGCTGTTTCCTTTTCAAACAATTATGTAGCACATCATTTGAAGTTTATAGCAATTTTAATAAAAACAATAAAAGGGTAAAATTGAATTAAAACCTGAATCTCTAGTCTTTTATATAATTGTTCATGAAATAGATTGAACTATTATAGAAGACGGTTTATTTTACAGATTCTTAACATCCACGAAAGATGTGGTGATATTTGCAAAACCAAAATTTACATTTTCTATTTTTAACTAATATCTATTATTAAGAAAACAAATAAAAACATTTGTTTTTTTGCATTTTGCGAGGTTTGTTGTCAAGCCATTGATATAGCGGTGCTATAGCATTATCTCAAAGCGGAATTTTAGCAATCTGCTATTTTTTCGCCATACGCAACTGACAACACTACCGTACAGCGCCGCTCAGTATATATATAGCGATTACCTTTTACATTCTGTGTTTTTTTTTGAGTAATTTGATATATTCCCATTAAATCCTTCCAATTACTCAAAAAATCTAGTATTAAACATGATTTCCATTTGTGTGCTATTGTGTGAAGCAGAACATCATGAAAAGTGGCTTCTATTTCCTGGCATTGCTTTGTGTTTTCCAGTTGTGGCTGATATATATCCGGGAATAGTAGCAAATCACGCCCTTTCATTTTATATGAGTGGATAATAATATTATTCAAGCCTTTTTTGAAAAATTATTTTCCTGTTTTTGTAAAGAAAAGTGCAGTGAATGCTGAATAGGGTTTTCCTAATCTTTCTTTCCTGAAAAGAACATGAATATTGTTTCTCCTTTTGCTAATTCATTGGGGGTATAGAACTATTATTTTCTCTATGCCCTGTGTTGTCAAAAATTTATTTGCTGGGTAGAAAAAGTGCTTAAAAGATTGTGATCCTCTTTATGTTTTATTTTGTAACAACAAATGAGAGGTTTTGCCCAACATGGCTAGTCATAAATATAGGAATTTAATCAAAGTAGCTGTGATTAGTTGATAAATGTAAACTAAGGTTAAACCTAAAATATTATTATAATTTTACTACATTTAACTATCTAAGACTAAAGAAATAGCTGATTGTAAGTGAGTGTTTGCTTGCTGCTGCAGCTTCCACCAGCTCCACCTCCGCCACCATTTCCAGAAGGGTATGTTCCGCCTTCAACAGCAGAAACTGAGAAAGGCCCTGAAACTCAGGAAGCAACTGAGTCGCAAGCACCTACTGTTGATCCGATACTCGATCAAGGACCTGCAAAAAGAATGAAATTTTGAGAAAGAAGCATACAGCAATAGCTATCGAGAAGAGAAGTTGATTAATATTTATAGGCCTAGCCGAAAGATGTTAACTCTGTTATTCTCTGGTCTTCACCATGAATGTACATAATTCTCTGTTGTTAGGTTCAGTGTGGATGGTATCAAATTTCAACTTTTCATTCTAATCAATATATAGTCTGACAGTGTAAACAATATCAATTTTCATTGATAATTTTCTATCCACTCCCGAAAAGCCTCATGAAAATGCATTCTTGTTCAATTGAATAAATGGAATTATATATGGTTCTTGATGTAATAATAACCTCGTGGGAGCTGGGGTATCATTTCAATCACTTGATTTCAAAGGATGTATCAATTAAGATTTTAGAAAACTTTTTATCATGAATTCTTTTAGTGTTCCATCAATAATTTTGTTTAATTAAATCAATCCCTCGATATAGAATTTGGATAATTCATACTTTTTTAATTGAGTATAGTATTCAACCAAAACTTTTCTTTCCAACTTATAAAATGCACTGTGATATTAAAAAAAAAATATTAATTTTATAAACTGGATTTTGTAATTTTTTTTGGGTGGGTGGGGGGGGGGGGGGGGGGGGGGGGGGACTTTTAAATAATTTTTATCTTTTAAAAAAGAAAATTCTCCAACACTGAGATTCTTAGCCAATAAAGATTTAGGACCATTTCTATGGCACTCACCATACAATTCAAAAATATCCGAGGCACCATACAATTCGGAAATATATTTGTTTTCGAAGAGATATATCCAGACGCATTTTAAGGGGGGGGGGGGACTTTTAAATAATTTTTATCTTTTAAAAAAGAAAATTCTCCAACACTGAGATTCTTAGCCAATAAAGATTTAGGACCATTTCTATGGCACTCACCATACAATTCAAAAATATCCGAGGCACCATACAATTCGGAAATATATTTGTTTTCGAAGAGATATATCCAGACGCATTTTAATACACACATTTCGTTCGTTTTTGAATAAAAACCCCAAATTTATAAATAAATTTATTCTGAAAATATATCTTCGAAAAAATTCTACATATATACTTCCGGAAACAACTTTTCCATATATCTATATTATCTCTGTTTCATCATTTCTTTCTCTTCTAATAAGTGTTTTTCTATTGAATTTTTTATTCATTCGCAAAAGAGACGTCTGATCATCAAACACCGGTAAATTGACCAATTTATAGTCCACCATAAACATTAATGTAATCATAGATTCTTGTCTCCAAAGAAAACCCCTTTAACATTAGCATACTTACAAATTTAAGAGTTGTTTCATCATCATCATCGTAGAAAAATAGCCTAAAAAAGTTGTTTCCTGAAGTATGTTTTTGGAATTTTTCCGAAAATATATTTCAAGAACAAATTTATTTGGAAATTTGAGGATTGATTCAAAAACGAATAAAATACATATATTAAGGTGCGCCAAGAAATATATTCCCGTTTGTAAAGAGGGGATATTTTCAAAAGTTTACCTGATACCTAAGAATACACTGGTGGTATAAGAGATGGTCTTTACTTAAAATGGTAAGGTCACGTTTAATTTGTAAATCCAGCCATAAGTGTTTGAATTCTTCCATAGCATTAAGGTCCAACCTATTACTGAATTTCTTTTTCCAATATGCACAGGGTGGATTTTTTATGCCCTTATATTTCAAAGATATATCTTCTAGCGTATCTAATTTTTCAATAAACGTTAACATATTCGGAAGATATATTTCTAAGCGCACCCAATTTTGGAGATATATCTCTGGAATTATTTTAAACCTTAAACCCTCAGAATATGTCTCAAATAATCCATTTTCATTTGAATATTTTCAAAGATATATCTACGAGAAATTTTCAGAGATATATATCCAAAGTGTATCAGAACATGTTTTTTTTTTATAACGAGTTGTGTATTTTTTACAGTTGTTGATGTCAGGCAGACTATTGCAGGAATTCCACATACAGGGTCCCCAGTCAATCTAACCGCAATTAGCCTTCATGTCCCGATTTAAATAGAAGTCTAAAATTCTCCAATCGAGTCGAGGTAGAAAAAGCTCTACAATCGTTGTCAATTACAACTACCAGGATATCTCACGGATAAGGCCATTTCTCTGACATTAGACGCTCAAGCAAAACTTAAGAAGACCGAGCCCTGGTGCATTACAAATGCTAAACACATGTGTACCGTCACATTCACGTGTGGATTGTCTTAGTCCACAGGCGACTAAATTTTTTTAAACAGATCAACCCTTCTCCACCGTATTGCTCCACCGCATCAAAACTTTATTTTCCCTTCATTTTTAGTTCCTTAATGAAAAACTTGTCAAAATTAAATTTATTATTATTATTATTATTATTATTATTATTATTATTATTATTATTTATTATTATTATTATTATTATTATTATTATTATTATTATTATTATTATTATTATTATTATTATTATTATTATTATTATTATTGTTTAGTTTAATGGACTTTCACTAACGTTATATATTAGTTTACACCATCATTTAATAAATAAATCATCAAATATCCTACTTCAAAGTAATTTTTAAAATATATCTCAATGTAGAAAAACATATCAATAACAACCTTGTTTATTGAATATTAGTATAAAATTATGTTAGGTGTATTTCCTATTTTCTCTAAACACCATCTTATCTTCTTTATTAAATGGTTAAATGAATACTCATCATCATAAGACAAAATGACAAATAGAATATTAAATTTATCTTAAATTAAATTAACGATGGTAATAAAAAATTCAAATATCTACTATCAATCAATTAAAAATCAATTATATTAACTTCCTAAATTGTTCTTTCACTATAAATTATTTACACTAACAAAAAGACATTTATGTAATTAAATAATATATACATTTTTCATTCTTATATTGTAACACTTGGATAGCTTCAATCAACTTTAGCTTTTTCATTTTTTCTTTTAAATTTTAAATTTTCCCTACTTTCTCGCTTTCATTTAAAATTTTTTTTCTCGCTTTTTCTCATATCTCTATTTTTCTTTTTCCTCTCTTATGTTTTTTAGTGGAGTAGAAGATTTACCTTACTTAATTAATGAATCAGACATACAATTAATTTGATATCTCACAAATTATTATTAGAAAAATATCTATTTTATTTTAATTAATTATTTTTAAATGTCAAAATTTCAATTTTTTTTACGGACCATATCAACAACATATACCTATTTTTTTAATTAACAATTATTTTTATTTGAAGGATAAAAGTATTATTTTCAAATACCAATTTTTTTTACGGACCACTATCAACAAAATATCTATTTTTTAATTTTAATAAATAACACTATATATTTATCTCACGGGTCACTATCAACCAAATATCTATTTTATTTTAATCAATTATTATCTTAATTTAATAGACAAAATCCTTATTTTTAAATGTCAATTTTTTTTCTTTTTTTATCTCACAATTTTTTTAATAATTATTTAATAGAATTAAAATTTTATAATTATTATTCATTTTACAATTAAGTAAATCATTTTTAAATTTTGTATTTGTACACATCAAATAATATTTTTATTTACAGGTCATTATAACATCAATTTTTTTTTGTCTTTCTTCATATAACTAATCTTTTTTTTTTGCATCATTATTTAATACAATTGGAATTATATAATTATTTTTTATTTTACAATTAAATAACTAATTTCAATTTTACATCTGTATATAAACATGTTTTATATTGTATCAAATAAAATTTTTATTTTATGAATCACTATAAACACAATACATATTTTATTTTAATCAATAATTATTTTAATTTAAAAAATAAAATCTTTATTTTTAAATATTAAATTTTTTCATCTCACAAGTCCTTTTTTTTTCTTTATATTTTAATTTAATTGATTTTACTTGTTCATTTTAAATTAATAACTAACTTTATAAATTTACATATATAATTTAAATATATTTAATATTCTATGAAATGATTTTATCAGTACGGAGTACGTGTATATTATTAGTTCAAATATTAAGATAGACTAGAAGTTTACTTGTACTATGAAATGAAAAACCTAACGAACGACGTGTAATGGCACACTTGCTTTCAATCGCACGTGTTGAACCAAACTATTAACACGTGTGAGATTTGAACGCTAACAAAAACAATGACTATTCTATCTTCACTTGACTTGGAACCACGTCACTGGGTCCCACTTACCTCAGATATTATCATTTCCAGCTCATCCTGACTCACTCATCAATATACGGCTAATGTCGGTCCCAACATTGAATTCTATGTCCTTTTTGTCCTCATATCATCAAACAAATCCAAATATTCAAACTTTTATTCATATCTATAAGTTTTTGAGTCCTCAAAAAATAAAAAGTCCTCAAACCTAATTTACATAACTTGGATTACATGAAACTATAACGACATGTTAGCAAGATTGATTAAACTAATCTGTTTGGTTTAATAAAGTAATTATCAGATATATGAATAGATTATGATAATATGCTAATATGCTATTATATTAATCAAAAGTTAATGACGATTGTTCTTGTTTGAGATTGTCAACTTGTATCACACTTTATCTTTGGATAGAATTGATTAATAGTTATTTAAGTATAATAAAAATGGAATTTCAGAGAAGGACTTGGGAAGTTCCAAATCTCAGGGAAGGACTTTCCGGCCAGTTATAAATAGCCACCATAACATACTTCAACTTTTCAATTCTCTTTCTTTCCTTTTTTTTTTCTCTTTCTTTTTTTCCTTCAATTTTCTCAGAGTGAAACATGACTATCCTCATTGATCAACATGATTGTTTTGGTAATTTTTAACCTTTCTTTATTTTTAGCAAAATTTAGTTTTTTTTTCTTTGCCGCAGAAAATTCCATTATTTGGCGAAAAATAGTTTATTTTTCTAGTTTTTATATATTTTTAAAAAAAGATGAAAAGATGTTCCATGATTCTGCACCGTTTATGTTTTGATAGTAACCTGTGCGTAATTAACTTAAAATAATTGTGCATGATTCTTTTGTTTGTCTATGGATTTAGATTTTTATTTTATTTTTGAGATTTTTTTATGAAGATGGAACTATTGATTAATTTTGTACTCTTAATTGTGATTTATAAAATAAGATCATGAGGGGTTGAATAAAGTTTGAATTGCTTGACCCAAGTCAGTTAATTTGATGATTCTTCAGTCAAATTGAAGGTGGATCTATGGAATTGGGTTGATTTTGAAGTGAAAATGTTGTAAAAGATTTGTGTATTTTTTTCTTTAATTAATTAATTAATTGTTTTCTATTATAAAAAATGACAGGATCTGAGGTAGAGGCAAAGACAGTGACAGAGAATGAGACAGAACTTGTTTTGGACGGTGGATTTGTTATGCCACAGGCTAACTCATTTGGTCACACTTTTAGGTTCAATTCATATTAACCTATCCTTATTCATTCACTTCAATTAATTTACCCCTTTCTATTTTGCTTAATTTTTTAATTGATTCTTTTTAATGTGAGGGATAATTTTTTTTTATTCTTTTTTATCATAAGAGTTGGTTCACCCACCACTTATGTATATAAAATGAGAGGGTTTGCTTCCCTTGAGGTCCTGGGTTCGAAGGAGTCTATGATCAATTCTCAGAGATTACGTGAGGAGTCTAGGATCAATTCTCAGAGGTTACGTGAGGCGAAAACTCTCGGGTGAATTAGTTGGTACGGAAGGAAGGATACCACTCTATAAAAAAAACAAATTCTAAATCGTTTTTTATTGTGTCAGTTCAGTTTATTTTTTTCTCTTTTATTCTTTGGACCAGATCCGTAAGTCTTTTAGGGCTGATGTTTATTCTTCGTTTCAGGCCCATCAAACCTTTTGGGCCAGGCCAATCAAACATTTACAATTGATGTTTATTCTACGAGTCAGGTCCATCAAACATCTATAATTGATATTTGAGAATTTCTCAATCCACCCCTTAAGTCTCTCAAACACCTAACGAATTTTCTTTTATGCCGTTGTTTTCGGAGATATACATATTTTTCTTCTTCTTTTATTTGGATTTTTCCGGAGTTACATCTCCGGAAGCACCTTAAAACACATATTTTATTCGTTTTTGACTGTTCTATGGGGCTTCCGAAGATGTATCTCCGGAAAAAATCAACGTTAAATTAAAAAAAAAGGTGCTTCCGGAAATATATCTCCGGAAATGAGGGATATTTTCGAAGACACGTTAGATGCTTGAGAGACTTAAGGGGTGTGGTAAGAAACTCTCATGTTGTTTATTCTTTAGGCCAAACACATCAAGCATCTACGATTGATGTTAATTTTTCAAGTCAGGTCTATCAAGTCTTTTTGGTTAATGTATATTATTTATGGTCAGACCAATAATTTTTTTTCTGATTGATGTTTATTCTTTGGTCAAAGCCACCAAATCTTTTTTTGTTGATGTATATTATTTAGAGCCAAATCCCATAAAACCTTTTTTGGTTGATATATTTATTCTTAGGGACATGCCCTTCAAGTTTTTTTTTTTTTTTTTTTTTGTTTTGATGTATATTCTTAAGGCATATCCATCAAAATTTTTATGGTTGATGTTTATTATTTGGGCCAGGCCCATCAAGCCTTTTTTAGTTGATGGCCCATCAATGGTCATGCCTCTTTGTCTCTTATTTTCTAATAAAATAGTACTGGTTTAAAAAAGAAGTTATAATGACTATCTTTTCTAAAAAAATGAATATAATCCTCTAATTAATTCTTCATGTTAAACACTTTTAGAATTGTTAAACAGGGATTATGCTGCTGAAAGTCAGAGGCAAGAAGGGGTGGAGAATTTCTATAGAAAAAACCACATTTACCAATCCTTTGATTTTGTAAGCATCTACAACTAAAATTTAATATATGTTTCCACCTTAAAAAATGTACAAAAAACACATTTGTCCCAATTTATGTATAGCTATAAATAATGATGTTAATTCTTTATAACATATATATAGGTGAAGAAAATGAGAGAGGAGTATGGAAAATTGAACAGGGTAGAAATGAGTATATGGGAATGTTGTGAACTTCTCAATGAAGTGGTGGATGAGAGTGATCCTGATTTGGATGAACCACAAATTGAGCATTTGCTACAAACAGCTGAAGCTATAAGAAAGGATTACCCTAATGAAGATTGGCTCCACTTAACTGGCCTAATCCATGGTAACACGCAACTCTGATGAACTCTGTAACCAAAATATCGTGTCTATTATTATTTGCGATTTACGATTTTATTTCTTTCTTCTTAATTTTTTGTTTAACCAATTTGATTTAATGTAGATCTTGGCAAAGTGCTTCTCCTCCCTAGTTTTGGAGGACTTCCTCAATGGGCTGTTGTAGGTAAGTGTGTTATTTCATTTTTATATAAAAGAGAATATCTCAGGCCGTTAGATATAAAATCAACCGTGTAGATTGATTCAATATTCACTGTCTTGACGTAGAATTTATTTACATATTTATAAGTAAACTTTTTTTTAAAAAAAATTAATATTTTATTTTGTCAATTTCTAGTTAGAAATTATGTTCTTTAATAATTTTAATATTGGTATAGGTGACACATACCCAGTTGGCTGCAGATTTGATGAATCCATAGTTCATCACAAGGTATTATTAATCTTTCAACTTATTTTTTTATTGAATGGATAAATAAACAAAATTATGGAAACTAAACAAACATCTATCATTTCCAATTACAGTATTTTAAGGAAAATCCAGATTATAACAACTCTGCATACAACACTAAATATGGGATTTACTCAGAGAAATGTGGACTTAACAATGTCTTGATGTCATGGGGACATGATGATTACATGTATCTAGTAAGTTCTCAGAAAAAAATTCAACTGTTTTATTTTTATTTTTTATAAGGTAGGAAATATAATGTAAGGTCTAAAATTTGTATGTTGTTTTCAGGTTGCAAAGGAAAATAAAACAACTCTTCCCTCAGCTGCTATGTTCATTATAAGATACCATTCATTTTATGGTAAATTCAACTTAGAACTTAAAATTATTTTGTCTAATAGTTTTTACTATAAGTAATTTTATTTGATAAATAACTTGTTTTGCAGCATTACATAGGGAAGGAGCCTATAAACACTTGATGAATGATGAGGATGTTGAGAATCTCAAATGGCTCCAAATTTTCAAGTAACATTACATTACATCATTAATTTTTGTTTAAATTCTGTGAGATATAGCGCTATAGCGCCCGCTGTTTAAAAATATTGACTTAATTTTTTTTATTTTCAAACGTTTGTAGTAAATATGATCTCTACAGTAAGAGCAAAGTTCGAATTGATGTTGAAAAAGTGAAACCATACTATCTTTCACTCATTGAAAAGGTTCTATTTATTTTCTTTTCGAATTGAAAAATTAAAAATGTTTTTTTATTTTTTATTTTCTACTTTTAAGTTTTTACTAATGCATTTTTCTTTTCTGCAGTATTTTCCTGCAAAGCTGAATTGGTGAAAAATTGGAGAGTTGAAGTTGAGAGATATTTAGCATGATAATTAGTTTAGATTAGGGAATAAGTTATTGGGATGCATGTACTTTGAATTTACAAGCTTTTATGGTTTAGGAGGATTCTTGTATGAATTAATATATGTAGTCAATAATATCCTGTATCAAATATTTTCATAAAAAATAAAATAATTTCTTCAGTATTAATTATTTTTAAAGGCAAAGAAATATATATTTAATACAAAGATGTTGTTAAATCAATACTTTCCAAAGAATCTTGCAACTTTGGCAAACATATTTCCTTAAGGTGAAAAGATTTAATGGCTTGTAGCAGTGATGTGGTTGAGGTTAATTTTGTCGACCAATTGTCTCAGGCTTGGAGAGGGTAGTAAAATCCTATTTTGGAAATCAAGATGGTTGGGAGATACAACTCTACAATGCTTAGATCCAAAATTATTTCAACAATTCCAATTTGAAATATGGATTTGTTATTCGAATGGGTTTTTGGAATGAAGAAACATGGCACTGGCTGTTGGATACAATTGGTGACAATTTGTTGTTAAAACAACAACGGGATGAATTGCAGCTGTTGTTGAGGGAAGTTATGCCGATAATGGACAGGACAAATGTCATTATTTGGCCATTTTCTGTCACGAAACGTTTAATAGGTTGTTAAGGGCGAAGACGAGCATTATGCATAAAAGTTTTACAATTTCTCAGACCCAAGGTCCAAGTCTTCCTAATTAAGCCTACAACTCAAGACTTATGCTCAGGTTCCATGAACCTAAGACTTCCTTGCTTAAGCCCCACAAACTCAAGACTTCTGTTCATGACCTCAGGCTGAGACTACTTGCTCCAAGCCACACTGACCGAGACTTCTGCTCCAACCCCCTAAGGGCGAGACTTCTACTCCAACCTCCACAAGACGAGACTTCTGCTCCAAGCCACACTGGCCGAGCCTTCTGCTCCAATCACTCAGGGCGAGAATTCATCGCTTGAACCGCATCCCGACTTCTTCTCAATCAATCGACTTGTATAAAAGTTGCATAACTCAAGCACAAAGCATGAGACTTACACGGATCAAACATCTTGGCTTGAGACTTCCTTGCTTAAGTCCTAATGACTTAAGATTTATGCTCAATCAACCTAGTTGATTAAGACTTTCACAACTCAAGCACACAACAAGAGACTTACGTGGCTCAAGCATCTTGACTCGAGTTTTCCTTGATTAAGTCCCAATGACTTAAGACTTTTGCTCAAGCACATATCAAAAGACTTTGACATAAACTTCTAAACAAGTTTAATCTAATAAAGAACAAGGTGTACATGATACCAATTGTATCAGAGGTATGAGAAATCAGAATAACAAAGATCTAAAACACTTAAGATTTCTTAGATATTCAATGGTAAGAAATCTTTAGGCTTTTACAATTACACCATACAACAGAAAATCTACATATACAATAGTGTCGATGAATGCTGATCTTGTAACTCCTTCTTCAGGATAATCCTTGTTAAAGATTCAACTTGAACCTTCAGTCATATTTATAGCCTTTTCATAAACTAGTTGTTGAACATGTAACTTGATCAAAAGTCTTTGCTTTTACTCCATAGTACATAGACATTGACGATAGATTCACCGAAAGATCTTGATCCAATGTGTAGCATGTTTAATGATTGAGTCTTCAAGAGATTATGTACTAATAGAGTCATTTAGAGTAGATATCTGTAAAACATGCAAATCTTTCTTGAGCCTTGCAATCTGTAGACTCTAGCTGACAAATGAATTTGACAATACAACTTGTTTTCTTTAGTACAGACAACTTCAACTTTATCACCAACTCTGAATTGTACCAAAAGCCAATATATATTCACTAAGTGTAGAGACTCGTCTGATGCTGAGACCTTTAGCTTCAGAGTCTGCGCCATCCAACACTTAGCAAGTGTTACTCAAATCTTGCCACCAGAAGCTAACAATTCAACAACTCGCAAGTGCGTCAATGTAACATAAATTTAGACTAATATTTACAAGTATTAGAACATGCACACATGTAACACACATCAAATAAATCATTATGCTTTCAATACTTTGTTATAATCAAAATTCAAAGAGAATATGTCATGAAAATCCTGTTCTAACATGAACAATATCAGAGGTTGTTTGAATGTGTAGCAGCAAAAGTTTTAAAGTGAAATAAGAATAGTTTATGTTTCAGAATATTGTGAAAAAGAAGAATTTCTTTAAAAGTATATAGGAAAATCGTTTTTTAAGAGAGAAGCTGCACAACATATTCTCCCAACCTCCCCTTTTTCACTTTTCTGTTTTCTAATTTTTATTTTAATTTGAAATGGAGAGATTTGATTGGGGCGCTACTTCTCCTCCTCTCATTTTGGCCAATAACTTTTACTATTTATATCATCCATTAGAGTTTTTTAAATTAATGTCAATAGTACTCCTAGACATTTTTGTATGATAAAAATAAGTTTAAAAAAAATAGAAAATCAAGTCAATTTTTAATTAAAAAAAATAAATTAACTTAATTAATTAATTTATCCTTATTTATTTCTTTCAATTATTTTAATAAAATAATAAAATAATAAGAATAAAATGAATAAAAAATCGAATGCACGAATGTGTGAAAAAAATAAAATTAATATACTAAAATAATGTAAGCGAAATAAAGTTCAATTAAACAGACAATTGTGAGTCAAATCTTGCAATTAAAATACTCAAATCAAAAGGTTCTGATCAAAATGCAAAGACACGTGGATGCGAAAAAATTAAACGATCATACTGAACTAAATTGTAAGACACAGATCAATAAAACAAACAGTTGCATGTCTGAACATGAAATTATTTGTTCACTAATTTTACACGCAATTGAAAATTGTTTCAACCGGTTTGTGTATAAAACCAAAATTTTATCCTGGATGACTTTTTTATGCATTATGTTTAAAGAAATACATATCATGATATACATGCAGATTATACAAATGTCCTGTGAAAGAATCAATTTATTGATCTAGAAGTAAAATTAAGATACGACATATGAGATATAATGTGTTATAGAAATTAAATCTAATAGATGTAATAGTTATTATAGAAATTTTGTTTCTACACTAAAACATACATACATCACATTTTATTGTAGATAATTACGATAAATACTAAAATATTATAATAATATTTATAGACATACATACATACATCACATTTCGTGGAATTCCATTTTTACACAATTGGCATGCAAATATTACACAACTGACATGCCACACCATCCTCTGTTAGTGGAAACTAACGAGAGAGACCAAAGTTATTGACAAAAAACTTTAAGAGAACAAAAATTTGAAGGAAATTTTTTGAGAAACCAAACTTAAAAATTGAGATATTTATAAAGATCATATACATATTTAACTCTTTTATTTTAAAACATTTTATCACAAAGATTAAAATATTTATTTATTTTTCTCTCCTTCTCTCCCTCCTCCCTCCCCTAAAACCCTACTTCTCATTCCATCCAAGCTAACCAACAAAACGTAAGTTACTAAGAACTATATCTACAACAAAGCCTAAGTTACTAAGAACTATATCTTCCTATTCTCAAATCAAACAAAGTCTTGATTTTGTATGTTGGCTTAATTAATTGATTATCTTAATTGAATTGGTTCACCCCTTCATTCTTCTACACTTGCGCAGCAATCAATAATACTCAGCTTCTCCTATAATAATTGATGATTACTTATTATAAGAGATAATATCGTATATTTATGCAAAGATATGGGACAAAAGTATGCATGAATTGTTTTTTATTGCAAAAGCCACACAAATGTTGCTTATTATATTATATTTATCATCCAATTGTTGGTTGTTAAAGAATTGGTCGTTGCTCCATCTCCATCCCCCGTAACAAGAGGATAAATTAATTAATAATATTAAATTACTATTACTAAATTTGTCTAATAATATAACAAAATTATTTTAATTATTACATTTTGAATATTAACTATTGTCACATAGGCCTAGCCGCTGGCTAATAGTAATCATTGTGATTTTTTTTATAAATTTTAAATTACTATCTTAGAGCTCATTTAAATCATATTTTTAAAATTCGAAAAAGCAATCAACCAGGTCAAACTATTCGATATTAAGTTATTGGTCATATCAGTGGATCAATGATCAAACATCATGACTTTTAATCAAGGATAACAATGATAGGTTTGGGTAAGATACTATAGTATCCATTTTTTTTTTACTTTGTACCCTTTCTTCTATACCTGTACCCAACAATTTTACAAAAATGTCAAGTTTACCCTTAATTGGTTTTAATCATTTTACTATTTAACTTTTTACTATTCATCAAAAAAATTGGAAATTGCACCCCAACGGCCGTGTTTCCGAACACTTCAAGAAAGTCTTCCGATATATATTATAACAAGCTGAAACAGTTGAATAAAGTTATCCGATGTTTTGAAAATAATGTTCCGGAAGAGTTGGTTAAAATGTTCCGATTTTAAACAGAAAATTTATATTTTGAAAAATCTTCTAGTGTCAAATTTTCTAATACCCGTCCCCATGACCACAATTGGAAAAGATCTCCATATCTGAGCCCATATCTACGTGGGTATCAATATTGACATTCATACCCGTTTCTGATTGATATGTAAGTGTTTGTGCTCGTACCCGTTATCTGAATTTCAAGTATAAAATGTCATATTATTTTAAAATTTTAAAAACATGAAATAATTTTTAAAAAAGTTTAATGTTGAGTTATAAAAGAAATGATCACTTATATTAAATATATAATAGTTTAAAATTGATAGACATTTATTTTTGTATAATAATATAAATTAAATATATAAATATATTTGTGCGGATATGAGGCGAGATGGGTGCTAAGGTGCCCATACCCGTGCCCATTCCCGCTTATTTAAATGAATAATTATCCGAGTTCATGCTCATACCCATTATATGAATTTATTCTATTTGTTGTGGATATTTCTATAGATATCCACTAGGGATGAGACAAATTGTCATCCATACTTTTAATTCATTTAATACAAATTAAAATATTATGAAATATTTTTTTTAATATAAATTTCATAATGTTAAATTAATTTTGCAATTTTAAATTATTTAATTATTATAAATAATAATAAAATCGAATTTTAAAACAAATGGGGTGAGATTGCTGACTTGAGAGTAGATGCTGATAGATGGAGCTATTTTGAACTGTTAGGATATTTTAAGGAATTAGGTTACAATTCTATTGAGAAGATACTATGGAGATCCAACATTTGGGATGAATACTTTGGTAGATGACAAAGGAGCCCTAGAGATTGCTGATCTCTATAGGGTACCCCTTAGTGTTGATATATATATATATATATATATATATATATATATATATATATATATATATATATATATATATATATTAAACACACATTGTCGCAACCTGATTACTATGATGGTCCTATGTATGAAGTATAAGTGGATGAGAATGAAAAAGTACTTGTTGCAATGATTGAGGAAGTTGTTGCTGAGGCTTTGAAGGAGACTAATGTTATGAAAGGTGAGGCTTTGAATAAGACCGAGGTGAATAAAGGTGAGCCTTTGAAGGAGACTGGGGTGAATAAATGTGAGCCTTTGAAGGAGACAAAGGTGAATAAAGGCGAACCTTTTAAGGAAAATTAGGTTATGGAGAATGATGGTGAGGATGATGATCTTAATTCTGATGATAGTGAGGATGGAAGCTTCAATTATGACAGTGCAATGGAAGTGAAATTTGATGATGAATCAGATGGGTATGAAGATGATTTGGATGAGAAAGGTAATTTGATTGACTATGTGAATGGAGATGTTGACCAAGAAGGGAAGAGGAAAAAAGGTAAAGAAAAGTGTGAGGAAAACAAGGATAATCAAGATGTTAGTGATGATGAAAGTGATGATTTACAAAGTGGGTGTGACAATGATGAAAGTAGTGGTGTTATGAGGAAAAATATACCCTATGTTTAAATTACAAAAAGACATATCAAAATCCAAATGGGAATTTGGGATGTATTTTACAACCAAATCTGATTTCAAAGAAGCTATAGCATCATATGTAGTGCAATCTGGCAGGAACTTGAGGTACACTAAGAATGACAAGGTTATGGTGAAGTTTAGATGAAAGGATGTATGTGAGTGGGAAGCTTACTGTGCAAAGTTATCTAATGAAGATTCTTGGCAACTAAGGAAGATCATAGACAAACATAGTTGTAGTAAAGAGTACAATGTTAAAATGACGAGTACCAAGTGGTTAAGCAAGAGGCTACAAAATTAAGTGAAAACCAACCCAAGATTGAAGCTTAGGGACATAAAGGAAAAGACACAAAAAATGTGGAATGTAGGTGTCAGTAAACAAAAGGCCATAAGAGCAATATTTGCTACTAGATATATGATAAATGGTTCTTTCCCTGTGCTTGTGTTGACATTCGACCCTTCCTTCGAAGAACACCCATATAAATGCATTTTTGTTTCATCAATGGAGACGAACCACTGGATTTCATGGCGGAAGCTCGATTTGCACAAATCTTAGACTATGTCGTGAATCAATTTGGGGGCGAGGCTCTATTTACACAAACCCTATGTCGTGAATTATAATGTTACGAAGAAGATGAAATATGCCATGTCTGATGCCATGTGTGCAGAACTAAATGTTCGTTTGTGGGTAGTTGACGTAAAAGACCAACTTGATACCATTTAAAAACTTAAAGGATCATTTTGACACTTTTTAAAATTAAGAGACTAAATTGGACTCTGAGGTAGAATTAAGAGGCCAATTTAAGTATTTTGCCTTCTTAATAGCTTAGACTTCGTTGATTAGTTTGAAGACAATAAGATAGAGAGCTTTGGAGGGAGAGAAGTAGAGAAAAGTAAATAAATATTTTAATTGTTGTGAAAAAATATTTTTAAATAAAATAATAAATGAATGTTGTAACTAATATATACTTTTTATATTTTAAGAGTTTTTTAAAGCAGAATTTGAATAATAGAGTAATATATTTTTAGTATTTTACACCAATTATAATTATTATATCTCCTGGATTTAATTCCTGAAACATGTCATATACCCGAGCTGTTTAATGTTTGTTACAATTAGGGATAAAAATAGATATGATTTAGATTCAATATTATAGTACTCGTTCTCATATCCGAGTTTTAAACAAAATTCTCTTACCCAAGTTCATATGCACGTGAGCATCATATGCACGTATTTGTTACTTGTATTTTTAGTAAAATTAAATCGATCAATTATAAAATATCAATTATTTTAAAAAATTTAACATTTATAAATACTCAAAGATTTTATTGTTGAATTATAAAATAAACAAATATTTTTATTAAAATGTGTGACTTTAATAGTGATATTTATTTATAAAAAAAAATAGACAAGCATATAATAATATAAATGATAATATATAAATATATATTGTGTAAATAAGAGGAGATTGGATACTAAAATATTCATACTTACTTATTTTAGTGAATATTTACCCGTCCCCATGCACTAATCCATTTTGTTGATTTTTATGAGATTTTTTATTGATACCTTTGAAAGCTTGTTGAAGTGCTCAATGCACTCAACATCCTCAATCTCCTTAACATCAACCCATGGTAGAACTCTGCACCAAATTCTGACAGCAATAGGACATTGGAAAAACAAATGTGATATTGTTTCTTCCTCTCTAAAATACAACACACGCACAAAGATTTGAATATTTGAATATTTTGCCTACTAAGAACTATATGTTCCTATTTTCAAATCAAACCAACAAAGATTCTTGATTTTGTGTGATCATGTTGCCTTAATTAATTGATTATGTTAATTGACTTGGTTCACCCCTTCATTCCTATATACTTGCCCAGGAATCAACATTACTCAGCTTCTCCTATAATAACTGATGATTACTCTTTTTTTGGTTGAAAATTTCTGTAAAAAAATTATAAGAGATAATATTGTATATTGCATGAAACATATGCAAAGAGGATGGGGATAAAGTCAACACTTTTTGAATTTCCACAATATGTACGTATTTCAAATTAGAAATGTACTTACGAAATAATATAAAAAAAACATATATTCCAAACTTTTATTATTACTTAGATAATCTAAGTGTGAGTATGTGACATGTTGAGTTATTTAATATTAAGCAACATCTTTTTATATATAAGAGCTACATCTGAAAGAAAATAAAAAGAAATTACACCATTGAATTAGTAAAATATGCATGAATTACGGCATGACTTAGAAATTACACCATTGAATTAGTAAAATATAAATTATACCATTGAATTCGTAATATATGCATGAATTGTTTACGAAAGTCACATGATAGTTGCTTACTATATAATATTATATTTATCATCCAATTGTTGGTTGTTTAAGAATTGGTCGTTGACTTGAGATGATCTTAAAATTTACTCTCGATCTCCATCTCGTAATAAGAGGATTGATTAATTAATAATATTAAAATTAGTAACTTTGTCTAATATTTAAAAAAAAATATTTTACTTATTACATAATGAATATTAACTATTGTCACAAAAGGCAAAAGACGAATAATAATGATGTTAGTGGGGACATAAAAGTGAACTGGAAAAAGACATACATCGATTTTTATGGAATCGATTGTCTATGTCAAAATTAGATGAAGGGACGTGGTTTAAAAATTTGAGTGCTTTTAATTATGCTATGTTAAGTAAACAAACATGAAATCTTATGACCAAGTTACTCGTCTCTATAAGGCAATATACCCTAACTGTGATTTTTCTGGATTCGGTAGCTGAGCACAATCCCAATTATGTTTGACGGAGTATCTGGAATTCAAAGTTTGTTGTACGAGGAGGGAACAAATGGAGCATTGGCTCGGGAGAGATGATTTTAGTTTGGGGGATAAAAATGACTTAATGATGGTTCAACATTGGTCAATCCTTGGCCAAATCACCAGGAGGTGGTAAATTTAAAAGTTTCGAATCTAATTGATGAAAATGGAAAACAATAGAATTCAAACATGGTCATATCTATTCTTGGGGAAGGAAATGCGACTAAGGTTTTCAAAACCTCGCTGTTTGAATCGGTACAGGAAGATAAGTTAATTTGGAAGCTGGAAAAGAATGACATATTTTCGGTTCGTAGTGCTTATCGTTTATATATTAAAGAAGCCATTGATACTACTCATCTTAGGATATATTGATAAGAGATGGAACTTGATCTGGAACATAAAAACTCCTCAAAGGATAAAAAAATTTATGTGGAGACTATGCAGGAAGTGTGTTCCAACTAGAATGAGATTAAAAGATAAAGGGGGTAGACTGCCATTTAGTGTGTGATATTTGTGGTCTAGAAGAGGAGAGTTATGAGCACTTGTTTCTTCAGTGTACGAAGAGCAGAGAGTGTTGGAAAAGATTGAGTGTGTGGACTAGGATGCAACAATTATCGATTTCTGGAGATGATTTTACTACTTTAATTTTTTTATTCTTTCAAGACTCTAATAAGAATGAACTAGCTATGTTCTCATCTGTGTTGTGGAGCATATGGAAGAACAAGAACAATTTAATTTGGAATAACATTGACAATCTCTCAATTTTCATATGTAGACGTACTTCTCATCTTTTGGATGGATGGAGAAATACCCAAGAAATAAGATCTAAGCTTAATTCTCAACATCAAGAGGTCTGTGAGCCCAAATGGAGCAAACCTTCTGCTGGGAGGGTTAAATGTAACATTAATGCAACTTTCTCTAATAACAAAGTGGGAATAGACACTTGTATTCGAAATGATGAAGGGATATTTATTGCTGCCAGTACAAGATGAATCACATCTATTGCTGAAGTGAATGAGGGGGAAGCTTTAGGCCTCCTATTCACTATAAAATGGGTTTGTGAGGCTTGGAAACTGTTGATTTTGAGCTAGATGCTAAAAGTATATTGGATAGTGTGAACATCTAGAATCATAACGATTCAGAACTAGGTGTTATCACTAAAGGGTGTAAAAGTTTGTTAGCTCTTTTATTCAAGAACTCTCATGTTAAGTTCGTTAGGAGACAAGCCAATGAGGTTGCTCGTGTCTTGACAGGGGTGGTCCCTAATCCTGCTAGTTTTCATAATTTTAATGATGTATCAACATGTATCCAAATTAGTTTGAATGAAGTGTTATAAGCTTTTCCCGTCAAAAAAATAAAATAATGATTTTGATATTTCTTTTGATATTTTAAATACTACTCCCTCCGGTCCTTTTTATAAGGAACATTTCATCTTTCTAGATTCATTAAATAATTAATGTATCTGGTCTATAATACAAACCAGATACATTCATTTTTTGATGAGTCTAAAAAGGTGAAATGTTCCTTATAAAAAAGATCGGAGGTAGTACTGTCTTAGAGATCATATAAAATAATTATAGAAGATACAAATATGATGACTTGAATTTAAAAAAAAAACATAAATTATGATAAATAATTAAGACTATACAGCAAATAATAGAAATAAACTACACCGCTATCCATTTTGGGTGACAAAACAAATCGTCTTAAAAATTGTAGTCGTTATTCTAAAAAACATAACATTGTTATGGATGAGACTTTGCACTCATTTTAAAAGATCCTGTTTCTGTTTGTTTCTGTTTGTTTCTGATGTTAGAAAAATCAAAAATATCAAATACAAATTACATAAAAATATGTAGATTTCGATATTGCTAGAAATTTAATCATCAAAAATATTTAAATGGTGTGTCTTTCTACGTATTATTTAACTTTTATTTTCAAATATTTTAAATTCATATAAAGATTAAAACTAACCGAATTAACAGACTTACTAAAATAAATTGTTAAGACGGAAAGTTTATATTATATAAATCTAACATAAATTTTTGTAAATTTATAATGGATTCTTGTTGCTTTTTTTTATTTTTTTAAAATGTGTGTGTTAAAATATTATTTACATTAAAAAAAGAAATAAAAGCACCTGAAAAGTCAACTATGTTGCCAAGTAAACCAACCCAAGTAATATTAATCAGTTTATGCTATACTCATAATTGTATTCCAAATGAAGCAAAAATTGATGAGAATGTCACCTCATTTTCTTACAATATTGCTATGTGTCCTTACTATTTTTGTTTTGATACAAGCTCAAGATCAATCAGGTTTATTTGTTTATCAATTTTCCAACATATAACTGCTTTATCTCACATATTTATTACTACTATGTGCTCCAAAATCAAATTATAGTTGAAGTTATCTTAATTTATTCCTATATATATCTCAGGATTCATCAGCATAGATTGTGGCCTCCCTGAAAAATCAAGCTATGCTGATACAAACACAGACATTAACTACATTTCAGATGCAAAATTCATAGATACTGGTGTATCTATCAGGATACCCTCTGTAGGCAACACTGTTCTTCAGCAACTGGAACATGTAAGAAGCTTTCCTAGTGGTGTGAGAAACTGTTACAGAATAGATGTAACAAATGGTACTAAATACTTAATCAGAGCTTCTTTCTATTATGGAAACTATGATGATCAAAATGATCCACCACAATTTGATCTTCATTTTGGACCTAATATGTGGGATACAGTGAAATTCACCAACTTATCACGCGTCGAAACCAGTGAAATCATTTACACTCCATCACTAGAGTACATACAACCATGTCTTGTTAACACAGGCAAAGGAACTCCTTTCATCTCTGCCATAGAATTGAGGACTTTGAACAATCAAGCTTATGTCACATATTCGACTAAATCAGTGTTATCGAAATTCTTTCGATTTGATTTAGGTTCCATCACAAACTTAGAGTACAGGTAAGAGTTATATATAACTTATCCGATACTTGTCATACATATGTGTCAGATACTAGAACATGCTTAATTTAAGAGGTGTGCGTGATTCACACTGATAAATATTTTGATCATGTACAAACAAACGACAGGTACAAAGACGATGATTATGACCGAATCTGGCTTGCTTTTAAATGGGATGAGATGAAAAAACTAAGCACCAATGAAGATATACTAACTCAGAATATTTATAAACCACCAGGAGTTGTTATGAGCACTGCTGTTACACCATTTAATGAAAGTGCTCCTATACAATTTAGTTGGAATTCAGATGATCTAAGAGACCAATATTACTCATATTTGCACTTCAATGAGGTTGAGAAGCTGGCTGAAAATGAAACTAGATCATTCAATATCACAGTGAATGGAGAACTTATGTATGGACCTGAGATACCTGCATACAGATCAGTAGATACCATATTTAGTACAGTGACTTTGACTGGAGCCAGAAAGTATATATTTTCACTTACTAGGACAGAGAATTCAACTCTTCCACCTATCATCAATGCCTTTGAGGTTTATAAACTAATAGACTTCTCACTATCAGAAACAAACCAGGATGATGGTATGTTAATCTGTTAAATTTTCATGTGATTTTGTGTCATTAAACTATATGTGCAAATTGGTTTGAAATCCTTTTGAACATTTTTTTTTAATGTTGAATATTAGTTGATACTATCACAAACATCAAGAAGGCTTATGGGGTGGCTAAAAATTGGGAAGGAGATCCATGTGGTCCTGTGAAGTATATGTGGGAAGGTCTAAACTGTAGTATTGGTGATAGCAATAACCCTCCAAGAATCACATCTTTGTAAGTTTGCAATCCCTTAAATAAACTATATGCATAGATTGAAAAACTTTGATTTTCCACTCAAATTATGTTTGGAAATGTGATCAGGAATTTGTCTTCAAGTGGATTGACAGGGCAGATAGCAGCTTCTATATCAAAGCTCACTATGTTACAATATTTGTGAGTTCATAACCTTTTCCTCAACTCTCTAAACTTACAACTTTTCCTATTTTCCTACCTTTTGAATAACCATTGGAGACACAATCAACAACCTTACCATTTCAACAACTTTTCCTCAACTCTATCTTTTTTCAGGGATTTATCAAACAATAGCTTAAACGGTCCATTACCAGATTTTCTGATACAACTAAGGTCACTAAAAGTATTGTAAGTCTAATGAAAATGCAATTTATTTTATTAATAGTGTAAAATAAAATATTATATATGTCATACTTATTTGTCATGTGTTTGCAGAAATGTGGGAAAGAATAATCTTACAGGGTTAGTTCCAAGTGGACTAGTTGAGAAATCAACTAGAGGTTCACTATTATTGAGGTCTATAACTCTATATCATACTCACTTTTATATTAACTCAACATTAAAATGATTTCTTTTAATACTTTACTAATCACATCTATGATATGATAACTAATATCTATACACATTTTACTTCTTTTAGTGTGGATGATAATAATAATCTTTGTACAAAGGAACCATGTAAAAAGAAGAAATCGTTTGTAGCACTTATTGCATCATTGCCTGTATTACTTGTAATCCTTTTGCTTTTACTTGGATTTTGGATATTCAAAAGGCCAAAAGGTACTTCTTAGAGTCCTTTTTTAATCTATGAATGGTGTGCTACTTAATTTTTTTTTATATATTCGTTCATTTTTTCTTATTGTCGCAGTACTTATGTCGTCAAATTTTAAGAAAAAAGGTTCAAAGAAATCAAAACATCAAATATTCAGTCATGCTGAAATTCTAAAAATTACTGAAAACTTCAAAACTATTATTGGAGAAGGAGGATTTGGAAAAGTTTATATTGGCATTCTTCAAGATCAAACCCAAGTTGCGGTTAAGAGGCTTTCACCATCGTCAACGCAAGGTTATAAGGAATTTCAATCAGAGGTTAGACATTGTGTTCAAGTTAAAAAAAAAAATTCAATTTTGATTTTATTTAACTTATATTTAAATGATGAATCTTGTATTTATAATAGGCACAACTTCTAACGATTGTTCATCATAAAAATTTGGTCTCCCTCATTGGATATTGTGATGAAGGTGAATTAAAAGCTTTGATTTATGAATACATGGCCAATGGAAATCTACAACAACACTTGTTAGGTAATTTATATTAGCAATATTTTAAAGGCTAACAAGTAAAGAATATTTTTTCCTTAGGAATATATGGCAAATGTTTATTTGATTTCAGGGGGAAATTCAAATATCTTAAAATGGAACGATAGACTTAACATTGCAGTTGATGCGGCATACGGTAATATTCTATCTTTTTCTTGCATTATATACCTTTAGAATGTATTTAATTGGTGATGCTTTTTTTAGGAGTTGATTATATGCATAATGGAATTCAACCCCCTATTGCACATAGAGATTTGAAGCCTTCCAACATATTATTGGATGAAAAAATGCATGCCAAAATTGCAGATTTTGGTCTAAGTAGAGTTTTTCGTAACGATCTTGATTCACATATATCTACACGCATCGCTGGTACATTTGGCTACCTTGATCCTGAGTAAGCATTTACATGAAAATTAAATTAGAATAAACACAGAAGGTTCAATCATAAAATTTATTTGTTTGGTTTGTTTATAGATGTCATAGAACGGGAAACATAAGTAAAAGAAATGATGTCTATAGCTTTGGAATAATTCTATTTGTGTTGATCACTGGTCGTCAAGCAATAGAAAGAGTAGATGGAGAAAGCATTCACATACTTGAATGGATTAGTCCTATAATCGAAGGAGGAGATATTAAAAATGTAATTGATCCAAGGTTGAAAGGAGAATTCAATATCAGTTCAGCATGGAAAGTTGTAGAAATTGCAATGTCATGTATTTTGCAAATTGCTGCTGAAAGGCCAGACATTAGTCAAGTATTGGCAGGGCTAAATGAATGTCTATCTTTGGAAATAGTTCAGAAAAGTAATGCAAGAGAAAGATCTATAGTTGAAGTGCCTTCTGTATGTGTGGAATTAGACACTTTTCCTTCAGCCAGGTAATAGGATGATCCACTCCAAGTTTCTTTGTATAATAATCCTTGTTTGTATGATATGTAAATAATAATGATTATTTAAAAACATATTTAAGAGCAAAAAGTGTTGTATCATATAATTATGTATGTATTGTATGAATGATGCTTAATTAAAAGCAATATTTTTCTCCTAGAGTATTAAGAAAAATAATGTGCATGAAATTATATATATATATATATATATATATATATATATATATATATATATATATATATATATATATATATATATATATATATATATATATATATATATATATATATATATATTCTAAATTATGTTAACTCAGAATGTCATGATGATAGCCTAAATTTTTTTTAATAGTTACTATAACTTCTTTAACCAATATTATATGTATATGAATAAAATCATAATTGATATTTTGTAAAATTAATTGAAATGTATTGATAATGTAAAAAATTCTTATACTATCAATGATTATTGACTGTTTAAAATATTTTATATTGACAGTGCATAATAATTATTCTCGTATGGAAATCTTAAAAACATGCTCCGGATTCTAAAATCTATAGGTTTTTTTTGGCCAATTCCAAGAGTTTCAATAAATTCAACCGGTGAGAAAATATTTTACAAAATAAAATGATGGATTTCTTTAAGATTAAATCTTCACAGTATTTCCTTGTACAAGAATCAACATAATTCGACATCAATTTTAAACAAAACACAACCCATATAACCATCCAAACCTAGTACTATTATTTATCAAACCCGGTTATAAAGATTGAATCTCACCCTTACCGTAATCGATGGCCTTCGAATCTTCGATCGATTTCGTTTTCCGACGACAACTTCTCATAATCGCGTTCTCCCAATTTTTCTCGTTCTCCCCAATTTTCACGATTACTCTTCTTACTGATATTTCCCTTGACTAATTCTTTTTATTTTCTTTTTATTAAAATAATAATAATCCAATATAACAACTAATGGACCTAAGTCTTATACCCTTAATTGCTAATTCCGACGCAATCCAAACCCATTAACTAACACGCTTCAATAATCAATAATCACTTCTAATATTATTTTCTCGACTTTTCGATTTAATATTCTGAGTTAACAACTTAACATAAAATCAACCGAATAATAATTTGCGACCAACTACTTACTCCTGACTTAATAGGTTAATTTCCAATTATCAAGCAAATGGTCCAATCAACATATCCAACAATGAATGAGAGAATACCCCATATCATTTTTCACAACTTATATTGACTTAAATAATTAAATTCGACTTAAACCAACTTATAACATAATATTCTGATAAATTCAGCTATCAACACAAATCGACCAAGATATTCAAATCAACGTGAATTACCACAACATACTACAATTATATTTAATTAAATAATTAATTAAATTAAATGGGCGTTACACTTATAGTGCGTTGAAAAAGGGGAAATGATAGTATAGTTAAAAGAGGAGGGCTTTAAGGAAAAAAATAAGACTTCTATGGCGAAATTGACTCTTCTTCGGTCTAAATCGAGGAGGTTGTATAATTTTTTTATGTAAATTAATTAATGATTTTTATGTTTTTTTTTGTTTTTTAAATTTAAAGTTATTTGTGTAAATATATTTGAATGAGAGAAACAATGTGACCATTTAATTCTTTAAATAATATTTTATTTATTTATTTGATGACTAAGTACATAATTCGCATGCCTGACATTTATTAACAACTTAAAATATGAAGTAATGAAAGGAATTATATATGTTGATAGAATTAATATTATAGGATTAAATAAAAATAATTTTTTTTTAATTATTATTGAGAGGCCAAAGCAAAACTCAAAATTAATTTAGAGAATTTGAAGACTAATTATATCCTAATATTTTATAAAATTGTTTTTTTTTTTTAAACACACACTAGAGTTTTCTTAATTAATTGATTACGTTAATGGACTAGTTTGCCTGAGTCAATTTCACCCTTTCATAGCTCAATACTTTTGAAGCAATCAACATTACTCAGCTTTGCATCATTTATATAATTCGCTTATAATTCATGATTGCTCTTCTTTTTGTTAAAATATTCAAAATAATTTTTTTATGTGAGATATAATATTGTATATTACATAAACATATGCAAAGAGGATATATAAAAAATATAAAAATGATGCAAATGGGAGTTGAATGATCTCACATCTTATGTTTATGTATATGCAAAGAGGAGTTGTTTGAATGCTCTCTTCTTTATTCTTAAACAACGTTTTTATTTTATTTTATATAACTGTTACATTGGAAAGGAAATAAAAGAATTTGTTGTTAATCAACTAGAAACTAAATAATTTAAACTACATTGTTGAATTATTAACATGTGACTTGGAATTTACACTATTGAATTAGTAAAAATATGAATGAGTTGTTTACATAGGATATTTATTATTGTAAAAGTCATAAGATAGTTGCTGATTATATCGATTAGAAGATACATCAACTAATAATAATGATAAATGATTAAATTTGTCTAACAAGACTCTCTTGCAGTATAAATAAATCTCTGTATAGCACTCATCATCCATTACTTGTATCTCTAATGAAGCAAACAATGGTGGGAATGTTACTGCATTTTCTTTCACTACTCCTTACTCTTTTGGTTTTCATACAAGCTCAGGATCAATCAGGTTTATTTTCTTCATCACATTTCTGTTACTATTGGTAACTATTATTGTTAAAGTTACCTTAATTTGTTACTATATATATTTCTCAGGATTTATAAGCATAGATTGTGGTTTACCTGAAAATTCGAGCTATGCTGCGACAAGCACGGGCATAAACTACATTTCAGATGCAAAATTCATAGATACTGGTGTAACTAATAAGATACCACCCCCTCTAGGCAACACTATTCTACAGCAACTAGAACATGTAAGAAGCTTTCCTAGTGGAGTGAGAAACTGTTACACAATAAATGTAACAAATGGGACTAAATACTTAATCAGAGCTTCTTTCTTTTATGGAAACTATGATAATCTAAATGACCCACCAGAATTCGATATTCATTTTGGAGCTAATGTGTGGGATACAGTGACGTTCACCAACTTATCACGCGTCAGAACCAGTGAGATCATTTACACTCCATCACTAGATTACATACAACCATGTCTTGTTGACACAGGCAAAGGAACTCCTTTCATCTCGGCCATAGAATTGAGGACTTTGAACAATCAAGCTTATGTCACATATTCGACTAAATCAGTGTTATCGAAATTCGTTCGATTTGATTTAGGTTCCATCACAAACTTAGAGTACAGGTAAGAGTTATATATAACTTATCCGATACATGTCATACATATGTGTCAGATACTAGAACATGCTTAATTTAAGAGGTGTGCGTGATTCACACTGATAAATATTTTGATCATGTACAAACAAACGACAGGTACAAAGACGATGATTATGACCGGGTCTGGTTTCCTTTTCAATGGGAGGAGATGAGAAAACTAAGCAGCAATGAAGATATATTAACTCAGAATATTTATAAACCACCGGCAATTGTTATGAGTACTGCTATTACGCCACTTAATGTCAGTGCCCCTATACAATTGAGTTGGAGTTCAGATAATGTAAATAACCGATACTACCTCTACATATACTTTAATGAGGTGGAGAAGCTAGCTGAAAGTGAAACAAGAGCATTCAATATCACAGTGAATGGAAACCTTTTGTATGGACCTGAGATACCTGCATACCAAAGAGTCAGTACCATATATAGTATAGCACCTTTGACTGGAGCCAAAAGATATGTATTTTCCCTTGATAGGACAGAGAATTCGACTCTTCCACCCATCCTCAATGCCATGGAGGTTTATAAACTAATAGACTTCTCACTATCAGAAACTCAACGGGACGATGGTATGTTAATCATTTTAATTTTCATGTCATTTTGTGTCATTTATGGTGTAAAATAAACTATATGTGCAAATTGGTTTGAAATCCCTTTAAACATATTATTTTGAATACCTTGCACCAGTTGATGCTATCACAAACATCAAGAAGGTTTATGGGGTGGCTAGAAATTGGCAGGGAGATCCATGTGGTCCTGTGAAGTATATGTGGGAAGGTGTAAACTGCAGTATTAATGATGGCCTCAACCCTCCAAGAATCACATCTTTGTAAGTTTACAATCCCTTAAATAAAATATATGCATAAATTCAAAAACTTCAATTTTCCTCTAAATTTATATTTGGAATTGTTATCAGGAATTTGTCTTCAAGTGGATTGACAGGGCAAATAACATCTTCTATATCAAAGCTCACCATGTTGCAGTATTTGTGAGTTCTTCTTAATCTCATTTGATTCAATAAACTATTTACTATACACTAGAGTTTTTCTACATAAATTTAACTACAAACTCTATCATTTCCTTTCAGGGATTTATCAAACAATACATTAAACGGTTCTTTACCTGATTTTCTGATGCAACTACAGTTTCTAAAAGTATTGTAAGTACCATGAAATTTAATACCATTTATTATCAATACAATTAGGATTACTTTGTTTTGATGTAGCTTATTTCTCTATCATTTTTACCTTTCCTTTATTGTATAATTTATTTAATAACTTCCTATTATTAACTTCTATATAACTTTTTTATTATTACTTTCTACATAATTTCTTATTATTAACTTTCATATATATATATATATATATATATATATATATATATTTCTTTAAAATTATATTTTTAATAAAAAATATCATCTATATTTTCATTCATTTGTATTAAAAAAAATGGACAAACGGACATCCGTTTGAACGTTGGTTAATATAAAATAAAAACAATTGTGTGGTATTTACTTTTTGTCATGTTTGCAGAAATGTGAAAAATAACAATTTAATGGGATTAATTCCTAGTGGACTTCTTGAGAGATCAAAAACGGGCTCTTTGTCACTAAGGTATGCCTATACTCCAAGTTATATTAATCTGCATTATATGATAACTAATACTAATTATATGATAACTAATATCTAAATATATTTGACTTCTTTCAGTGTGGATGTGGGATTAAAATCTTCTCCTTAACTAGGAAACCATTGTATGATTACCTTTCTGTCCTATATTTAGTGTCATTCTGGATTTTCTATAGCGTGGTAATCTTCGTTTGTATGATATGTAATATATAAGTTTTATTGTGAATGCTTGATAAGAGTAAAAAGAGTTGTGTGCCAAATAGTAATTGTGTGAGTGATGCTTAGTAAAATGCAGTACTTTCTTAGGAGGAGAAATATGTATGAACATAAATTAATTGTTAATTTTGATTTCACTCTGAGCCAATTCAAAGATGTAATCTTCACCTCTTCAGTAATTTTTTCCAGTAAAATTTCTTTGTTCCTGAAAACATTGTCATTCATGTTCTTCCATATGTTCCAAACATCTGCGCTCCAAATCACCATAATCTTTCTAGCTCGATCACATCTGTTGACCAGGAGATTTACGAATTGATCCATATGACGCCAACCATCGTTGTGCAATGATGTCTTCAGGCCAATCCACCTGTAAATTTCACTCCACACAGCAGAAAATAACGGACATTCGAAAAAATATGGTAAGCCGACTCCTCTATCCCACACCCACACGTATAAAAACTATGCTCTCTTGAAATTAATCCCCTCTTGACTAAGTTGTCCTTAGTCAGTATCCTATTTTGGAGCAATCTCTAGATTAAGCACGGGACCTTTTTCGGAAACTCCTTCTTCCAAATTTTCGACCAATTGTTAGCGGTTGAGGCATTAGTCATATCCCCAAGCTCTTGTAAACCTCATTAACATTATAGTTGTTTATGTTGGCTTGATTTTCTATATCTGTTACAGCCAAATCATGCCACCATATTGAGGCAGAATTTGGAATCTCATTATTTGCCACCCCCTCTCACCATATCTATTCACTAACAGCCTATACCACATACCACTTCTCTCATATTTTAATTTCCATTTCCATTTACCTAATAATGCAACATTGAAAATCCTTAAGTTCTTGATACCTAACCCCTTCCTCTATTGGTCTACACACCAGATCCGGTTTTATCCAGTTTATTTTTTACCTTCCCTCTGGCCCACCCCAAAGGAACCGATTAAACAATGATTCGAGATTAGAAATTGAAACATATCAGAGCCTTGAAAAAGGATATAAAATAGACCGAAAGAGACGACAATACTGATTTTAGCAAAACCACCGACCTCCTATTGAAAGTTGTTTATTATTCCACCTCGATAATATTTTCCTGACTGTTTCTTTGATCGGCTGCCACATAGCTTTCCTTCTCGAGTTATCTCCAACCGAAATTTGAAGATATTTAAAAGGAGCTCTGCTGATTGTGCAGTTCAAACATCTAGCTGCCACATCAAGCCAGTTTTGACAAACATTTACACCAATCAAGAGGCTCTTATGGAAGTTTACTTTAAGCCCAGACATGGTTTCGAACATCATAAGAATTGACTTGATGGTGTAGATGTTTATCCAGCTCCTTTCGCCAATGATTAGCGTGTCACTCGCGTATTGAAGATGGGTGAATTCTTCCTCTCCTTCTTCAAATTTGTAACCTTTCAATCTCCCCATCTCAACAGCCTTTTTCATCATTACGTTAAGTCCTTCTGCTACGATGAGAAAAAGAAATGGAGATATTGGATCTCCTTGTCTAAGTCCTCTTTCCATCTTGATCTCATTGGTGGGACTTCCATTAATTAGTACCGACACTGTCGTAGTCCTCAAACATTATGATATCCCTTTCCTCCACTTCTCATGAAATCCCATCTTTTCCATCACAAAGTCCATAAAGTTCCATTCAACTGAATCATACGCCTTTTGTAACACTCAAAATACTTTCCACGAATTTATATTTAAAATCAGAGTAAATAAAAATTATCATTTCATTCTGAGTGTCACAATCGACAAAACTCATGGTTCAATAGATACGTGTTACAAAAATATTTCATCTTGCAGCAGAAAACTTTCAAAACAACATAAAATAGTATTTCAAAATACAAATTGTTTTCTAAAAGTAAATGAACAAGTAACAATTTTCGTCCCGACACCCAAAGCACGTATCAGAGCCAACTCCTAAAGACGCGAAGTACACTGACTTCACTGACCACCAATCGACTAATCCTGGTCACCTGCACGTTACCAACATAAGGGTAACATTCAAACAGAAGGGGTGAGATACTTACATCATCAAAAGAGAAAAATAATAAGAATAAGCAAGTATCATTAGCTAGATCACCACTTCCAAAACAACAAAAACTACACAACCACATCTCAACTACACATCACACATCATACACAACAACAACAACTTATGCAATGAGACTCTACTTGACTCTATGCATGCGGTACCATAATTCGATCTCTATTTCAATATCCAGTTCCTGTCGGAACTCTCGACCCCTCTTTCATGGTCCAATATGACCCCAATTTCATGATCACACCCATCGACCCCTATTTCATGGTCCAATATGATCCCTATTTCATGATCACACCCTCGTGCGATCCCTATTTCATGACCGCACCATCCACGATGATTATACTCAATCACGCCATCAACAACTATGCATATGTCATGCACCATCAATGACAATATGCAACAACCACAACTTCAACCTCACACAACAACATCATCATCGACATACACCAACAATTATATCATGCATTAGCATCATCAACAACATACAACAACAATTATATCATGCATTAGCATCATCAACAACATACAACAACAATGATATCATGCCTTAGAATTATCAACAACACATAATTGCATCAACAACATATATCAACATACAACAACACCTACCAACTAGCACAACATATGTCCACATCTACAACAACAACTCATAGCAACATCAACAACTTATATTATCAACATAGAACAACACTTACTGTTGTACCCCAAAATTTTCCCTCCCACAATCAAAGCAATGTGTCCCTAGAGTTCTCTCAAGGTTCACAAGGTTCGCAAAGTTCACAATTGGTCAGAAAGTTTGAGAGTTCCCTAAGATAAAGCCTCATCCTAAGCAATGGATCCACAACTAGGGTTTTGAGTTTATCTAACCTAAATGGACTTCCAAGGCCTTAAGTGAGCTTCATAACATCCCAAATGACTTAAAGAATCCCTATGTCAAGTTTCAAAGCTTTCCCAATAAGTTTGACCAGTCAGATGATCAGATATGCAAAAATTTGTCAAGTTGATTAAAAAGTCAAACTGAGGTCAACTGTGGTCAAATTAAAGTAAAACTTCAAGATTTTTTTCCAATATCAATGTTATGAAGTAAAATTCATCATTTGATCAAGGGTTGATCATGATTCATCAAGGAGATTTCAGATCATCAGGAATCAGGAGTTTCTAAATTAGGGTTTTCATAGGAAAAGTCAACTGAACTTTGACCAGCCATAACTTTCACATGCTTCATAAAAAATTTTCGATTCAAATCTAATTTTGAAGGAAATTGAATTCTCTACAACTTTGTGCCTAACAAGCCAAGCCTAAAAATGCTTCATTTGGAAGGTATGAGCTAAGACATTATAGGTCCTTTCAAAAGTCAACAAAAAGTCAACTTTTTCAAAAGAGCATAATTTGAAAATGGTAAAAGATATGGACATGAGACCAAAGAGGTTTGTTAGAGGACTCTCTAAAATTTCTAAAAAGTCCAAGATCACTCTCATAGCCTTAAAATTAAGGGATTTATGCCTTGTCAAAGTTGAGAAATTTTCAAAGGGTGCATTGAACAAAAAAGGTCTCAAATCCAATTTTTTCTAAATGGGCCCATGAAATTGCAATCCAATCTTCACAATAAAATCATACACGACCCATTGATAATTTTTTTAGATTTTTAGATTTTTAGATTTTATTATTTTGGATTTTATTTAATAAAATTCAATTTTAATGAAAATAAAATATAAAAAGTCAAATAAAAAATCTGATTTTGGTTCTAGAATGATTGATATATCATTTAAAGTTGATTGGGAGGATCCAATTTCGTGCACAATCAATTTGGAAACATATCATTTGATTTTTTGACATTTAAGATGATGGAATTTCTTCATGAACAAGTAACCACAATCCTTGGATCAAAAGCCCATTATTTAACCTAGTTATGTTCACTATATATACACAAGCATGAACTAATACAAGAGGACGAAGTTTACAGGTAAAAACATAAGGATCAAGTTCAAGAAAAAATAAAGAAAATTCAAATTCAAATTTTAACTTGGATCCCTTTTCCAAACAAGATAAAGGTTGCAAATCACTCATGGATCATCATTGAACGAATTTGCATCATTCACAACATCAAAAACACCCTCATATGCCATAATCTGAATCATATTTTTCTCATTTTTTGATTTTTTCGTTCTGCATAATCATGTATTATTAATCAAATTTGTCCATTGATTTGTGTTTAGATGAATGCAGTGATGAATTCTGGGCAATTAAACTGAGGTTTCGAAGGCCAATTCGTGAAACACCATTTTAGGGTTCATCCCTTTCAATTAGGGTTTCCAATTTAATGACTATAAACACATTCTAAAACCATAAATCAATTGAATGAACTGTTTGGATCATGTTTGTGTGATCAATTTTACAAAATCATGTGTGTTTGGCATTATATGAGTTTCGCAGGTTTTTTCAAACGCAGGTAAAATCGCAGGAAAACACGTAGGAAAATTCGCAAGAAAACCTGCGAATTCAGAGGAAGAAGATGATGTTTGGGCGCCAAAATCTGAAGTTCAAATTTCCTCTTATTTTTTATTTTACTTATTGTATACTAATTTCAAAAGAAGCTAATGGTTCAGTTGGTAAGGACGCGCGCGTTAGAGTTCTTTGGCCTGCGTTCGATTCTCAGGTCTTGCATCTTTTTATTTATTTATCTTATATTCACAGGTTTTATATATAATACATGTGGTTCATTCCAAAGTCAGGACGCACACGTAGCCCAGCTGGTCAACGCAGGAGTATGGTAATGGGGAGGTCCAGGGTTCAAAACCAGGCCTCCCCTCCTTTATTTTGTATTTCTTTTCTTTTCCATTATTTCTTTTCTATTTTAATTATTATTATTAATTATTATAATTAAATTAATTAGGTTGATTAAATTATAAATCATAAATAATCTCACTTAATTAAAATGATAAATATTAATCTTTTTTTCCTAAAAAAATAAATAATAATATTTTCTATGTAAATATTTAATTTAGATTAATTTGTAAATAAATTAATAGTTTAATTAATATTTTTCTAACAAAAACTCTTAACCTTATTTTATTTTTATTAAATCCCTAGTTATTTCTTTAATAATAATTATGAGCATATTTAAATTTTCTTTATATTGTAATAAAATCCATTGGATCAATTGAGATACAATTTGTAGACCAATTAAAAAAGGAGGGTTGGATATAAAAAAAATTAAGTGCCTTCAACACGACGTTATTAGTGTGGAGAATGTTTCACAATAGATTGCCAACCAAAGACAATCTATTAAATATGGGTATGATCAGTCAGGATAATATCTGGTGCGTCAACAGATGCGATGAAGTTAAGTCGACTTCTCACCTTTTTTTAGTGTCCTTCATATGCAGGTATTTTGTCGCGGGTAGGTGGTTAAGAGTGAAGTCAGTCCTGCCAAAAGAGTGCATAAATCATCTATAACAATTTGAAGCTTTACTCGGCAACAGAAGAACTTCACATGCATAGTCATTGTGATCTGGTTCGCCTGCATCTGCTGCATCTGGAAAGAAAGGAATAAGAAAACTTTCGATAACAAAGATGAATTAGATTAACATACATTTGAAGATGTCCAAAGGACGTCATGGAATTAGTTAAGCATAAATCGTAAATATCAAAATTGTGAGTTGATGCAATGGTACTTGAACCCCAGGTTGACAAAGGATCAGATGTTGACCTCTCTCTCTCTCTATCTATCTATCTATTTATCTATCTATATATAAGGGGATAATTTGACACTGATGTCAAAGGATCAGATGTTGATCTCTCTCTCTCTCTCTCTCTATCTATCTATCTATCTATCTATCTATCTATCTATCTATCTATCTATATATATATATATAAGGGGATAATTTGACACTGATGTCAAAATAATAACTTTGACACCAAATTCTACTCTTTTATTTTTATCAATTCAATGACTAAGATGAATTCATTTAAAACTAACACATGAGTTTTTTTAAGGGAATTTATCTTAATCATTGAATTGATAAGAATAAAGGGGGTAGGATTTGGTATCAAAGTTAATATTTTGACACCGGTTTCAAATGATCTCCTATCTATAAGGGGTAGGATTTAGTTATAATTTATAAATTGATCAATATTTTTTTTTGAAATACAATTATAAAAATTAAAAATAACACAAAAATATAATTATGTATAAATAAAAATAAGATTTAATTATAATTATTTTAACTTAGATCAATCTCATTTTTTTAATGTATTACATTTTTTATAGTATTTTTAATTTATTTAATTAATTTATTTTATAAAAAAAATTATATTTATCAATATTAATATAAAAAAGGACTATTAAAAATTATTTAAAAATTAAAAATAAGTGGAATAAACAACAATTATTAGATCAAATTAATAAGAGAGATGAAAATTAATAGCCATATTAATGAATAACTTTAATCATAGTTGTTGATATATATATATATATATATATATATATATATATATATATATATATATATATATATATATATATATATATATATATATATATATATATATATATATATATTCCAAAACTTAAACACTAAAGTTTTAAAAATGAATTGATTTCATTAATTGACTTGTTTGCCCGAGTCAATTTCAATTCTTCATTTCTCTATTTCTCCATGCTTCTTATGAAGCAATCAACATTACTCAGCTTTGAATCATTTATATAATTCGCTTACAACTGATGATTGCTCATCTTTTTGTTAAAAATTTGAAAACAACTTTTTTTATATGAGATCATATTGTATATTACACAAACATATGCAAAGAGGATATGAACAAATCAACACTGTCTTATTTCCACGATGCCAACCTTTTCCAAATTAGAAGAAATTTGAAAAGTACAGTTACAATTCCTTTTTATTATTTTTATTTGAGATCATTTACGTGTGAGTGTGTGACAGGTTGAGTTCTTTATTCTTAAACAACGTCTTTTATATATAACTGTTGCATCAGAAAGGAAATAAAAGAATCTGTTGTTAATCAACTAGAAAATAAATAATTTAAATACATTGTTGTATTAGTAAAATAGTAATGAATTACGAAATGACGTAGAAATTACACCATTGAATTAGTAAAATTTGAATGAATTGCTTTTATATATATATATATATATATATATATATATATATATATATATATATATATATATATATATATATATATATATATATATATATATATATTTTACGTATGTCACAAGATAGTTGCTGATTATGCAATCGTTGATTGTTTAACAATTTTACAAATTTATTTATTTATTGTATATTGAATTGGATTTAATTGATATGTATTGACCGTGTAAAGAAGTTTTATACTGTGAGTCAATCATAGTTGTTAAATGTTATAATAAATTTGACTTTTATTTTAAAAATTTATAAAATATAGCAAACAGGTAATATTGATGAATTGACGGTGTATATTTTACACTGTCAATGTATATCAATTAATCCCTATTGTATTTTAACTTTTGACACAAAAGCATGAGGGATGAATATGACTTAGATTTTTTGTATTATTACTGTTTTAAATGTCAACACAGATATTGAAATAAACAATTGTGAAAAGAATAAATATCTTGATCCAAATTTAAATTAATAATTTTATATAATATGTTAGTACAGTTTACCTTAAGTTTAAAGTGACTAAAAATATATTTTAAAGTAAAATATTGTATAATAATTAGTATCAGCTTAAGTTTACCTTTTTGATAGAAGTGGTGAGCTTGTCCGGTCTCAGTGATCCGGTTAAGAGTTAGTTTGTTTCAATTTATATAAAAAAAATGATATTATTTTGTATTTTTAAAAATAAATTTTATAAAATTGTTATTCAAAATATTAAATAATATTTATATTTATTTTTATAAATTAAAAAGATTAATTTTGACACCCTATAACATAAATATACATTCTCAATGAAGAGAAAAAAGATAGTCGAAATCGCATTTTTTTTTCCAAAAGGTTTTATTTCAAAAATGATTTTTATAAAAATCTATTTGAAATAGTTTTAAAATTAAGTGAGTTTTTGAAATTTATATAGTGGATCAAGATTAAAGAAACATTACTCCTATGAATCCAATATTCTCACCAATAATTATTGTACTCGTCAAAAAAATACAAAATGTGTGGCACCCCTAGGCTTGTAGGGGTGGATATAGGCTTTAGGTAATTTATGTAGTTTAGGGCTTGCTCACGATGGTGAAAAATCCTATTTGATGGTGTTTGCGATGATGGGAGAGCATGCTCACGTGATCAGGTGAGAAGCTTTGTAGCTTTTGAGGAATATTGTGTATGTTATCATTCGTCCTTCTAAACCCTGGGGTTAAGGTTTTTATTGAGCCTCGTCGGCCTGGAATGACTTTTTTGGAATGATAATCGCCCACTTAGTTAGAGTAGTGGAACATTTTTTTAATAAGCAAAGTTTAATAAAAAAGGATATAAAGGGGTATCCTAACCCATATACATCAAAATCACCAACTACCCGCTACGAGAACTACAAAAATTCGCACGGAAAGTTAATCCAATCATAATAATTACATGTATAAGGATTTCTATATTTTTTCCCACCCACCACCAAGTAAGCATAATGATCCTATTTTTTTACCGAATCTTCGTCCCAAATTCCATCGTTAAACATAATGTTATTTCGACATATCCAAACACACCAACCTATTGATAACCATAAAGCCATTACATTATTGACCTTCACTTTCTTAGGGAGGCATAGATTACCCTGTTAATCCTAAATTATCTCTAACTGAGGCGTGTCTTTTCCCATGTTTCCCATTAAGGGAAAAGTGTGGAGCACTTAAGGCAAGGATGCCCACAAATGTGGGCTATAGAAGGGTGTCCCCTTTACTGGAGGCTATAATCCATTTTGTCGTTAACATGTCTTCACAAATATATCACTACACATTCCCTTAAGTACAAGATCTTTGATAAAGAGTGAAATGCTTTATTTGTTTATCGTCTCTCAAGAGAGGTGATTTGTTGAGCATGTCTAATGAGAATCTAAATCCTTTAAACTTGATAACACATTAAGTATGTCTGATGAGACTCTAAGTCTCTCAAGCGAGATAACACATTGAGCATGTCTAATGACACTCTAAGTCCCTCAGTCGAAGCTTTGAGCCTCTCAGACAAGACTTTGGTAGACACCCTCAGGCAAGACTTTTAAGTTAACTCTCACGGGGAAGAATTTGGTCAATTCCCTTAGGAGAGACCTTTGGCCGAACCTTGTTTGAGGATATTCTAAATCCCCCAAAAGAGGTGTTTAGATAAGCCTAGGTTGAACCTAATCTGAGGAGATTCTAAGTCCCTCATGAGAGATACCACATTGAGCATGTCTGGTGAGATTTTAAACCCCTCAAGTGAGGCATTGAGTCTCTCGGGCAAGACTTCGGTCAAGACCCTCAGGAAAGCGAACAAAAAAAAGCACCAAGTACGGAACAGGTGGCCATAAATAATCGATGATATGTATATTATTTCTAAAAAATCAATAAAAAGTATGTCGACTTCTTTATATTTATTTATCGCATAATTATAAATATATTGCAAAAAATAATAATCATAGTCAATTTTTATAAAAAAATTTTATATTTTTAAAATAATATATTTTATTATATTTTTAATTAAATTATCTTTTAATATTATCAAAAAATAATTGGGTTAAATGTGTTTTAGTACCTATAAATATCTCAATTTTGGTTTAGTCCCTATAAAAAAATATCGATTTTTAGTCCCTGTAAAATTACTTTTGCACGTAAATTTAGTCTCTCTAGACTAAAACTGCGTGCAAAAGTAATTTTATAGAGATTAAAACTCGATGTTTTTTATAGGGACTAAAAATCAAAATTGAGAAATTTATAGGAACCAAAAACATATTTAATCCTAAATAATTTAATAATAAAACTGAAAAAAAAAAAAAAAACTTTTTCATACACTTGATCATTCATTGGCCGACCACACACATATACGAATTTGCTTCATATGCTCATGAAGCATGCAAAGAACATATTGGTAATTTATTTTCAGAATTACGCAGAAAAAAACTCGCAAAGAGGATATAAACAAATCAACACTGTCTTATTTCCAAGATGCATACTTTTTCCAAATTAGAAGAAATTCGAAAAGTACAGTTACGATTCCTTTTTATTATTTTTATTTGAGATCGTGTGAGTTTGTGACAGGTTGTGTTCTTTATTCTTGAACAACTTCTTTTATATATAACTGTTGCATCGGAAAGAAAATAAAAGAATTTGTTGTTAATCAACTAGAAAATAAATAATTTCAATACACTTGTATTAGTAAAATAGGAATGAATTGCGATATGACTTAGAAATTCATTGAATTAGTAAAATAGGAATGAATTGTTTACATAGGATATATATTTTTTCGAAAGTCACAAGATAGTTGATGATTATCCAATCGTTGGTTGTTTAACAATTTTACAAAATTATTTTAATTATTGTACATCGAATTTTAACTATTGACACAAAAGCATGACGGATGATAATGACTTAGATTTTTCATATTATTATTGTTTAAAATGTCAACACAGATATTAATAAACAATTGTGAAAAGAATAAATATGTTGATCCGAAATTAAATTAACAATTTTATATAATATGTTAGTACAGTTTAACCACTAGATTGTTAACAAGTAACATGGTTGTCAATTTAAAGTGAATAAAAAATATTATTTAAAAATAAAATAATATGATAATTAGTATTAGTTTAAGTTCACCTCTTGAAAGAGATGTCGAGTTTGTCTGGTCTCATGATCCACTTAAGTTAAGGGAGAAATATTAGATTGATAACAAGGAATTATATAATTTAAATAAACTCGTCTGATTCCGTGGTTGACTTAAATTAAGGGCGGGAAGTAAATCCGATAATAAACCATCTGTGTATTTGATATTCAAAGAGACAACAATATTAATAACCCTTATATTGTTAAGTTCAGACGAGGGAAATCAATTAATGGTTGTTACGCTCAAATGATGGGAGAATAACATAATTTTTTTTTATAAGCTATATGTATTGTAGGGAGAAACATGGATTCTCCAACCCTTACAAAAAGCCAATAAAAAAAGAGGCAAGGAAAAACCCATCCTAAAACCTATCACAAAAAATCTAAGGGATGGTACATCCATTCGAATAAATTATATTTCCAACGGTCTAATTCTAACAATTTCCATGAAATAGTAACAATACAGTTGAAAATGTCATCGACATCCCAAATGAAACTATTAAACAAAATATTATTCCGGAAACTCAAATGCACCAAGACGTAATATGTAATACCCCGTAAATTATTTAATACTCTGAATAATATTAATTGATATCAATAATGTTCTTGGATGCTCAGAGAGATTTTAACAAAAATAATTGGAGCGGTTAGCGGGACTTATTTATATTAACTAATATTAGCTGACTCAGAGGTTTTATAAAATTGTGGATTAAGAGACATTTTTGGATACTCTCTATTTGGACCCGTTGTGGGGGAAAATAGGTTTTCCCTAATAACCTAAGTTTTTCTTTTTCTTATGTTTCATAATAATAGAAACATAGAAAGGGAAAGAAGAAAAGGGGGAGAAAGAAGAAGAAGAGGAAGTCTTGAAGAAGAAGAGGACTCTTGATCCTTGAAGCTTCCATCATCCTTTCATCACTCAATCTTCTCAATCATCTTGCTAGAGGTGGGTTCTTAGTTAGAAACTTTTGTTTTAGATTTTGGTTGAGTTATTGAGTTTTATGAGTTTTAGGGTTTTGATAGAAAAATCTTAGAATCGGAAGTTTAAACGGTTAGAAATCAATAAAAATGCTTGAGCATGTTGACTTTAGGTGTAGGAACATTGTTGTGAATTGTTTTGGTGATTGATGATGTTTTGAATGAGCTTTGGAAAGGTTTTCACATGTTAAAAATGTGTTTTTCTACCCTGGTTTCTGGTTAACCGGTTAACCCAGGGTGTTAACCGGTTAACGCTGTTATATTTGTGCTACTGAATTTTGTTTCTGGTTTGGTTAACCGGTTAACCTCAGGCGTTAACCAGTTAACGTTGTAGGTATTGGGAAATATTATTTTGTTCCAAACTTTGAAAATTCATAACTTTTTTCTCGGTTATCCGATTTAAGTGTTCTTTATACCGTTTTGAAGTTAAAAATACGTACTATCACATGATGCCGAGAAATATTATTTCTACTTGAATTTTTCCCGACTTTTCAAATAAACCGTAATTATGCTAAGTTAGGGAATTTGTGAACTAAAGGAAATAAAAGGTATAACTTGTGAGGTAGTTAGGTTTACCCTAGGTTGATATGAAACTATTTTAGAGACATGACAAAGCTTAGACACCGATACCCGAATAGTATTCCCGTGTTAAGTAGTTGTGAACAGATGGAGGTTGTGTTCCCATCACGTTATAATCCTAACTTAATTATGTTTAGCTCGTGTCGAGGTCCCATGCGACAGACGGCCGGAGAGACATAATTAATCCATGGATTTGAATCCCTTAATGAATGACTGTGACTCGTGCTTGTTTTCCAAATGGGATGGCTGAGCGGGGAAAGTTATCCATTAGGATAAGTAACGAGTGACCCGTACTTGTTTGTCATGGTATGGCTGAGCGGGGAAAGTTACTTTGTGGTAAGGTGTCGTGACTCGTGCTTGTTTGCCATGTGGGATGGTTGGGCAAGGAAAGTACATTTGGTAGATGATGAGTGAGTCGTGCTTGTTTGCCACTGGTGTGGCTGGGCGGAGAAAGTTATCTACACGTTAAGGATCGAGTAACTCGTACTTGTTTGCCATAGAGTGGCTGGGTGGAGAAAGATGCTTTAAAGCACCTTGTATGCTCCGTTTTTATTTTACCTTGATGTCTCTAGTTGTTTTGTGAACTTGAAGTCTAGGTTTTCCCCCGACTTGAGTAGTGTTTATATTCAAACCTTTTATAGCCGAGAGAACTCTAAGATATGGAACTCACTGAGATTTTTTATCGCGCCTCATGTTGATGTTGTTATTCCAGGTACTTCAGGTTCCACAAAGGGTAAAGATAATGCAACTTGATTATCTTTGCTTGTTTGATGGCTTTCTTCCTGTGGACTTTTGAGATCTTCGGATCTAGTTCTTAGACTTTTTATTTTGAACATCTTGTATTATTTATAGCCTTTTTGTATTAGTACCTTATGTTGTAGTAGCTATATTTATGCAATGTGTTACTATGAACTTGTTATATTTCAATACCAAACTTAAATTTATATATGAAAAATATGCTTTGATGTATGTTATATATGGGTATTACATAATAATCAAAACATAACAGCTCATATCCTCTTTCTCCTGAATCTTTACTCAGCGGTTATGCATAAAGATTGTCTTGTAGTTGATTATGGATCCTGGATTCAGGACATTTGGACTTGGAATTTTGCTAACTTTTGGCTCCCTTGTTCTAATTTATTGCAGACTGATTTTACTATATTAATGAAGACCATAGAAGGTTCCCGGATTTTGCGCAATATAGACGACTTTTCGGTTAAAAGCTCCTACGCTCACTTTATGAATTTAGTCAACGTTTTTATTTTCCAAGAAGTTGAGAAACTGTTCTTGAAGATGGTGTGGAAAACTAAAATTCCTCTTAAATTGAAGATCTTCTCATGGAGGCTGATTAGCGATAGACTGCCGACTTGTCTCAATCTTGCTGCTAGGGGTATTGTAGATTCTCCCCATGACAAGGTTTGTGTGCTTTGTTTCCAAAAGGAAAAGGATACCTCTCATTTATTCCTGTCTTGCTCTAAGGTTCATATTTTGTGGAACAAATTAGTTGATCGGTTAGGTATTCAACTGATTGTTGCTAATTCTTTCTGTAATCATGCTTTGTTGTGGTTCCTTGCTTCATTTTCTAGAGAATAACATAAACTAACATATGTATATTAAGGTTCTGTTTCGTAAAAATAACAGTTGGTTGATAAGTTAGTTGATAGTTTATAGTTTATGGCTGATGACTTATAGTTGATGGTTGATGACTTATAGTTGATAAGCTAATTGAAGTGTTTGGTAACATTAACGTTTTAATTAGTTAATAAATTAAAATGACATAAAAGATAATATATAATTGTTTTATTTAAATTATAAAGGGTATTAGTGGATTTTAGTTAAAATAATAAGGACAAAAGTGGAAGAAAAAAGGGATAAATATACAAATCCCCCTGCCATTAGAGCGTGATTTGATTCCCCCCTCCCCTTTAAGTTTTTTTTAATAGAGACCCCTCATAAAATCAAAAATCAGATTTTACCGCCCTCTATTACCTCAATGCTGACTGAGTTGCTGACTGGATTGCTGACTCTACTTCATCTTCTTCATTGCCCCCTTTCACATTTCAAACACAGTCAACTCAATTAATTTCATGACTAGCAAATTTTCATAGCAGTTCAAGTTTCCAACTAATTCATTAACAGCTCAAACTTCTAACACCATTAATTAAGCTAACTAATTCCTAAATTCAATAACAGTTCCATTTCTAACAGTTCAAACTAAATAACATTTTTCTAAACTAACCCTACAAACATACTAATTGTCACAATTAACATCAACTAATCAATTCCAAAAGTCACTTACAGTTCAATTCAAGCTAACTAATTTCTAACCAATTAATTTCCTAATAGTTAACTAACTGAACTACTAACTGTCACATTAGCTAAACTAATTATTTCCAAGTTCCTTAACAGCTCAACTAACACCAACCAAGTTAATTCAATTCATAACAGTTCATGTGAGTCTAACAAACCTACATTTCCAACTAACCAAATTCAAACTAATAACTGTCAAAACTGATTCACTAACTAACCTAACTTTTTTCAAATTGCAATCACTAACTAACTCCAATTAAACTATTCACTAACCCTAACAGTTAAGTAACATTAACTAACCAATTCCAAAGATGCCATAACAATTTAACTAACACAATCACACAACACTACCTCAAGCCAAACACTAACACATTCAACTATTTCCCCCTAACTGAACCAATTAACTACCAATTAAAATCTCTAATTCACTTAAATGTTCAACACAATCTCTAATTCACTTAACAGTTCAATTAGCATCAATTAACTTTCCAACTGTAAAAACTTTCAAACTCATTAACTTCAAACTAACAATGTTAACTCCTCTAACCAAATTGAATTCCAAACAAGCTAACCTCCATCCATTTTAACAGCTGACCTAAAACTTCTAACAACCTTACCCTAACTACCTAAATTGGTTATGATCTCCCTCCACTTCAATCTCTATTTAAACCAACCTCCATGCAATCATCTTTAACAACATTCACCTTCACACAATTCACTCTGCAAATTTCTCTCCAATTCACTCTCTTCTCACCACCAAACTCACCTAGAGCTCAAAGCACCAATGTTAAGAAAAACTTCACATTGAAGTTTTGCATCAACAGAGCTAAAACTCTATGTTCTCTACACTCACACACTCTACAACAGTCCAGAAACAAAAAAGGAAACAGAGAAGGGGTATTTTGCATCTTTTCTTTCTTCTGCATTTTTCCAAACAACGTTTTCCGGCAAGGCGGTGGAGAGGGCGAGGAGCATGTGAGGGGCAAAGGGGTAGTAAGTTGAGGAGATCATAGGTGGGGAGGAGGAATTCGGGCTGCGGGTGGAGAACTACGAAGGTGGGAGAGCGGCTGTGGTGGAAACCCAGATTTCGTCTACATCCCAATTTTTATTTTTTCATTTTTAATTTATTTATAATATTACATTAAATATTTACCCAGTCATCCTCTAATCATCCAATCACCCATCATCCTGTCAACATTGAGGTAATAGGGGGCGGTAAAATCTGATTTTTGATTTTATGAGGGGGTCTCTATTAAAAAAAACTTAAAGGGAGGAAAATCAAATCACACCTTAATGGCAAGGGGATTTGTATATTTATCCCAAGAAAAAAATGATAAGCTATAAGCTAAAACGCTATTTAAAATAGTGTTTGGAAAATAAGTTATAAGCTAGTATAATTATTTATAAGATCGTGATGAAAAGACTGTTACTAAACAGGTCTTTTATTATCATATGAGCTTATAAGTTATAAGCTCAAAAATGATCGTAACCGCTAGAAGGCGAAAGCGAGGTTGAGGTATAAAAAGTCCTAAGGGTAGCAAAGCAAAGATATATAACCATAATCAATACAAAAACATTCGAAACAATTATTAGCTGCTAATGTGAATTGCATAAATATTAAGAATAATTTATATTGTATATAAAATTGATTTAAAAAATAAAACACAAATTCATATATACTTATGCATGGTAAAATGGTTTTATGTAACATTATTTTCTCATGAATCAACTTATTATGTATGTACGTCTGTATATTATTTGATCAGTGTTGTTTAAGTTAAATATTGAATGGGTCTAAGAAACAATAATTTCTTAAGTCCTTTTCAACACACATCTCATACATACCTAATGTAACATCCAAAATACTCCCCAAAAAATTTCAATTTAAAATCAGAGTATTAAATATAAAAAAAAATTCAAGTGTTACATACAACTTCAAAACACGACTTAAACTGATACGTAGTATAAATGTTTCACTTGCAGCAGAAAATCAAAAGAAACATAAAATGAGTATTCCATAGCAATATGTTTTTCTTAAAAAAATAAGAAATAACAATCATCATCCCGACACCCCCCAAAGTACGTATATGAGTCGACTCCTCTAACGTGAAGTGCACCGACTTCACTGGCCACGGACTTTACTGCTCCTGACCACCTGCACGTTACCAACATAAGGGTAACATTAAAATAGAAGGGGTGAGATACTTACACCAACAAAAGAAAAAAATAATACAAATAAAACCTAGTATCGTCAAATATTCACCATTTCTCATCAATCAAGAACTAAACAAACACACAGAAACACATAATGATATTATGCACACAACAACAACATATACAAATGAGACTCCACCAGACTCAATGCATGCGGTGTCACTTATCGATCCCTGTTTCATGATCCAATTTTCGTCGTAACTCTCGACCCCTATTTGATGGTCCAGTATGATCCTTATTTCATGATCACACCCTCGACCCATGTTTCATGGTCACGTACGGTCTCCATTTCATGACCGCACCAACAACACAACGATTCCCTTTGGAATTCGGATGGATATACTCTACCTTGGTACACCATCCCCAACTATGCACATGCCATGCACCATCAATGACAACATGCAATGTCTACAACAACTACTTCATGCAATCAACATCAACAATAACATAAAACAACAACTAAGACAACACATAACAACATCAATAACATGCATCAACAACTACAACAACATATAACAACATCAACAACATGAATCAATAACTACAACAACATATAATAACTTCAACGTCATGTAACAACAACGACAAAAACAACAACACATAACAACATCAACAACGTATATACATACTAACTTATGTTTCTACTATGTTATGTTCTTTATCCTTCTAAACAAGCACATACCCCTCAATACATGCCTCTAACACCACTACATCAATCCTCATTCATTAATATATTAAATAAAGTATTTTATAGAATTTTTCAGAATAAAATAAATTATTTTTTCACTCCAGGTCTCGCTAAGCGACCTCATACTCGCTAAGTAAGTAACTCTCTGCCAAGAAGGGTCCAAAATTCTCAAACGCTCGCTAAGCAAGTTGTCGCTCGCTAAGCGAGAACTGCGATTTCTGCAGATTTTTCTCTGTGAACCAGCCGACCCTACTACGATCCCTACACTCCAAAACCATTCTTAAGGCCAGAAAACTCAAAATTTTCACCATTCTTCATACCATTAATCACATAACTCAAACAATTATCACAATTTCAACAATTCCTAATTGTTCTAACATGTTTTATATCAAATATTCCTCCAAACTCATGGATTCCTACTCAACAATCATATGCCTATTATTCATATTATAATATCCTTTAGAGATGAAAGAAATCTTACCCTTACCTTAATTTGACGATCGATTTCCTTCTCTTAGCCGAAATTCTCCTCTTCAAGCTCTTGACATATCTCCTTCCTCTTCCTCTATTCACGCTTCTCACGATTAGTTTTCACGAACTCATTCCCTTTTTCCAAAATTTCAAACATAACCCTTAGACCCCAACTAAGGATTTTTTATCTTGTTCTCACTATTCTCTTGTCAAATTACCATCTTATCCTTTTTCTTCATATTCCAATATTTTTATTTATTCAATATAATATAATTTATTTAAATTCATATAATATTAAAATAATATTCTTCTTCCTTCCACATACTACCAACTTCACACCACACAATACACAACAATTTCAATTATTTAAATTAAATAATTAAATAAATAATTAGGGCGTTACACCTAAAGGTAACACATAAGTCAAATCTTGATGTGAGAATTGACATTAAATGTATTTGAGAACAATGAATCTGAATTGAAACCACTCAAAAATATGTACTTACGTGCACCATAATCGTAGTATGGTTATGTCCAACCAATTATCTCCCTTCAAAATATCCAAAATAAAACCCTTTCCAAGTATATAAATTTGACTTGGTTCATGTTTTAATGTCATCACGAAGGTGCCTAACATCTCCTCTACCACCCTTGACAGTCTTTCATGTTATCTGGTTGAGATATTGTGGTGTCAACATTGTTCTATGGGGTAAAACAACTATCAATCATGCTTGCACCATCCAAAACGACTTTCCTAACTATGTCTATCTGATTTAAATTTGGGCGGATGAGTTCACCCATTGATTTCATTTATTGCATCATAAAACAACAACAACAACAACAACAACGTAATACATAAATTTAAATACACAAGCAACAACAACAACATACAACACAACTTTTTAAACCAAACATATCACGAGTACACTTACCCTGCATATCCTCAATCAACTTCTCTCGCTCTTCCTCAGTCAACCTCTCTCGCTCCTCCTAATGCACCATCTCCCGTTCCTCCTGAATCGATATCTCTCGAACGTCCTAGATCAACATCTTTCATTCCTCATGATTAGGAATGACAATGGGTAGAGTTTGGACAGAGTACTATAATACTCGTCTTCAAACTTGCGGTTAAAAAAGTTTCCTCGTACCCAAGCCCATATCCATGTGGACACCAACATTTGTACCCACAATTTTAATAATAAAAAAATATCGATAATCATAATTTTAGAGTAAGACATGTTCTCAACTCCCTACATTCATACATAATTATAAGGTACTAAATTAGATAATATAATACAAGATGACACGAATAAAATTGACAGCGGAACACGACTCTGTTGCAGTATAAATAAATCTCCGTATAGCACTTGTCATTCATTAGTTGTATTGTATCTTTAATGAAGCAAACAATGGTGGGAATGTTACTGCATTTTCTTTCACTATTCCTTTCTGTCCTTATTCTTTTGGTTTTGATACAAGCTCAGGATCAATCAGGTTTAATCTCTATGTATAGCTATTTCATCACATATTTGTTTGTTACTACTAGTACTTATTATTATAGTTAAAGTTATCTTAATTTATCTCAGGATTCATAAGCATAGACTGTGGTCTACCTGAACATTCGAGCTATACTGAAACAAGCACTGGCATAAATTACATTTCAGATGCAAAATTCATAGATACTGGTGTAACTAATATAATACCACCCCCTCTAGGCAACACTATTCTACAGCAACTACAATATGTGAGAAGTTTTCCTAGTGGACTGAGAAACTGTTTCAAAATTGATGTAACAAATGGTACTAAATATTTAATCAGAGCTTCTTTTTACTATGGAAACTATGATGATCTCAATGACCCACCACAATTTGATCTTCATTTTGGACCTAATGTGTGGGATACGGTGAAGTTCAACAACTTATCACGCATTAGAACCAGTGAGATCATTTACACTCCGTCACTAGATTACATACAACCATGTCTTGTTAACACAGGCAAAGGAACTCCTTTCATCTCGGTCATAGAATTGAGAACTTTGAACAATGAAGCTTATGTCATATATTCCCCTAAATCAGTATTATCAATCTTAAATCGATATGATATGGCTTCCATCACAAATTTAGAATACAGGTAAGATTTTATATAACTCATTTGACACGTGTCCGACACTAGGACATGCTTAATCTAAGAGGCGTCTATTATGATTCACATGATAAATATTTTGGTCATGTACAAACTAACAACAGGTACAAAGATGATGTTTACGACCGAGTCTGGTTTCCTTTAAAATGGGATGAGATGAAAAAACTAAGCAGCAATGAAGATATATTAACTCAGAATGTTTATAAACCACCAGGAACTGTTATGAGTACTGCTGTTACACCATTTAATGAAAGTGCTCCTATACAATTTCATTTGGATTCAAATAATGTAAATGACCAATACTACTGGTATTTGCATTTTACTGAGATTGAGAAGCTGGCTGAAAATGAAACAAGATCATTCAATATCACAGTGAATGAAGAACTTTTGTATGGACCTGTGATACCTGCATACCGATCAGTGAATACCGTATTCAGCAAGGTAACTTTTACGGGAGCCAAAAGCTATATATTTTCCCTTTTTATGACAGAGAGTTCAACCCTTCCACCCATCCTCAACGCCATGGAGGTTTATAAACTAATAGACTTCGCACTATCAGAAACTCAACAGGATGATGGTAAGATTCTTCTAAAGAATAAGTTTGTAAAACAATAGTATATGATTTTTATTGTAATTTGTGTTGAATATCAAATACTAGTTGATGCTATCACAAACATCAAGAAGGCTTATGGGGTGGCTAGAAATTGGGTGGGAGATCCATGTGGTCCTGTGAAGTATATGTGGGAAGGTCTAAACTGCAGTATTGATGATGGCCTCAACCCTCCAAGAATCACATCTTTGTAAGTATACAATACCTTAAATAAAATATATGCATAAATAATTCAAAAACAGTAATTGTCCTCTGAAATTATATTTGAAATTGTGATTAGGAATTTGTCTTCAAGTGGATTGACAGGGCAGATAGCATCTTCTATATCAAAGCTCACCATGTTGCAGTATTTGTGAGTTCTTAATCTCATTTGATTCAATAACATATATTTTCCATGGATAACATTAATCATCAAATTAAAGTAAAAAAGCATTCACGGACTTTTGAAAACTTAATAGCATAAGTAAATGCATGTTTTATTGTTTCCTTTCAGGGATTTATCAAATAATAGCTTAAATGGTTCTTTACCTGATTTCTTGGTGGAACTAAGGTCACTAAAAGTATTGTAAGTCTCATAAAATTTAATTTCATTTATTATTAGGGTAAAATAAAAAACAATTATGTCATATTTACTTAGTCATGTGTTTGCAGAAATGTGAGAAGTAACAATTTTACAGGATTAGTTCCAAGTGAACTCCTTGAAAGATCAAAAACAGGTTCTTTGTTACTAAGGTATGTCACATACTCCAAACTATATTAATTCACATTATATTTAATAAACCAACATATTTGCAATAAATATTTTTTCTATTTAATTAAAACAGTAAATCAAGCAATGATAATTGAGTTATTTTCCTCACAATATCAATATAATTTCAAATATGAGTAATATCAACAACATCAGCTTCATTAATACTCATTCTTTTAAGTTTTGTTTCCATCTAAAAGACTTAAACTCAATATTTGAGAGTCTTAGTTTCACTTTTAAATATATATATATGATAACTAATATCTAAACATATTTGACTTCTTTCAGTGTGGATGATAATAGTCATAGTACTTTCCCAACAAAATCACGCAAAAAGAAGAATTTGTCTGTATCTCTTATTGGTTTAATTTTAGCATTACTTGTAATCCTTTTGATTTTGCTTGGATTTTGGATATTCAGAAGACAAAAAGGTATTTCTTGGAAGTCTTTTTTATTCTTTAAATGGTGTGGTAATACATTTTTTAAAAGAAATTAGGTAAATGGGAAATGATTTTTTTATTTAAAATGGCATTAAATGTTCCCATAAAATTTTAGTTACATAATATTTTATACTTGTGACATCTAGTGTACAACGTTCATTGCATTTTCTCAACCTAACTTTTTTCATTCAATTTTTTCACCGGAGTAGTTATGTCTTCAAATTCTAAGAAAGAAGATTCAAAGAATTCAAAACAACAAAAATTCAGCTATACAGAAATTATAAATATTACTGAAAACTTCAAAACTATTATTGGAGAAGGTGGATTTGGAAAAGTTTACATTGGCATTCTACAAGATCAAACTCAAGTCGCTGTTAAAATACTTTCACCATCATCAATACAAGGTTATAAGGAATTTCAATCAGAGGTGAGACAATGTACTCAAGTTTAAAATAACCATATTAAACTTTTATTTTAGTTAGGTTATGTTTATTTGCTTCACCATTAACATTGATAGAGATGCAGGCACAGCTTCTAACGATTGTTCATCATAAAAATTTGGTCTCTCTCATTGGATATTGTGATGAAGGTGAAATAAAAGCTTTGATTTATGAATTCATGGTCCATGGAAATCTTCAACAACACTTGTTAGGTAATTTATATTTTAGCAACAATGATCCACTTTCAATTCATCTACATTTTAAAGGCTAGCAAATGAAAAATATTTTTCCTATTCCTTCATTTTAAATGGTTACTTAAAATTTGATGGCAAATGTTTATTAATATGTAGGGGGAAACTCAAATATCTTAAAATGGAATGACAGACTTAACATTGCAGTTGATGCAGCATATGGTAGTGTACTATTTATGACAACATCTTTCTTGCATTATTTACCTTTATATTGTATTTAATTGGTGATGATTTTTTAGGAATTGATTATATGCATAATGGAATTAAACCCCCTATTGTGCATAGAGATTTGAAGCCTTCCAACATATTATTAGATGAAAAAATGCATGCCAAGATTGCAGATTTTGGTCTAAGTAGAGTTTTTGGTAATGACATTGATTCACATATATCCACACGCCCAGCTGGTACAATTGGTTACCTTGATCCTGAGTAAGTATTTATATGAAAATTAAATTATAATAAATATAGAAGAATGACAATATTATAATTTTAAGGATCAATTATAAAAAAAATTGTTTGGTTTGTTTATAGATGTCAGAGAACAGGAAACATAAGTAAAAGAAATGATGTGTATAGCTTTGGGATAATTCTATTTGTGTTGATCACTGGTCGTCAAGCAATAGAAAGGGCAGCTGGAAAAAGTATTCACATACTTGAATGGGTTACTCATATAATCGAAAGAGGAGATATTAAAAATATTGTTGATCCAAGGTTGGAGGGGGAATTCAACATCAATTCAGCATGGAAAGTTGTAGAGATTGCAATGTCATGCATTATGCAAGATGCAGCTGAAAGGCCAGACATAAGCCAAATATTGGCAGGGCTAAATGAATGTTTATCTCTGGAGGAGGTTCAAGTAAATAAGGGAAGAGAAAGAGTTTTAGTTGAATTTCCTTCTATAAATGTGGGACTTCAATCTTCTCCTTTAGCTAGGTAATCACTATATGATTATCTCTTTATTATATATTCAGTGTGAGTTTGGATTTTCTAGTGTGGTAGTCCTTGTTTATATGTTACTTAATATAATAATTTTGATTTTAACTGTTTAATAAGAGAAAAAAAAGGGTTATGTACCAACTACTATTGTGTAACTATACTTAATTAAAAGCAATATTTTCCTCCTAATATATAAGGAAGAATAATGTGTATGAAACATAAATAAATTGTTAGTTTGTTACATTTATTTTATTAAACTATGTGTCAATTCAAAATATTCTGAAGACAGGTTGATATCCTAATTATCACACCATATATATACAATTATCATGTAAATAACAAATTAGATAGAAGATGATAACTAATTTGTTACACGGGCAACTAGGTAACAATCTAGAATGGGTTGAATAGATCCCTAAATAAAAATGTTCTTATTAAAATTCTATTTTGAAAATATTTTTCTATGACAAGAAAAAGCGAATATGGATCGACTCTTGTCTATTCGAACCGTTATTGGTAGAATCCAATATGCATACAAACCACAATAGAATGTATGCTAAAGATGAGAAAAGTCAGTCAACAAGATCAATATGATTTGTTTGAATATAAACCACACTAAGATAAATGATTTTCAATGAGAAGTAAAATAAAACATGACTAAGGAATTTTATCGAAAACTTTGTGTGCAATCAAAATATCTAACACTTGTGTGCAATACACCAAGCTTAATTATCTTTGTGTTGAAATTGTAACAAAGCAATCACAATTAGTTAAATATAAATTGGTTTTACAAAAAAAGTACTAAACACTTCAACACAATTAGGATTCTTAACAATTCAAATAGCACACATATTTTTCTCAAAATGGAGAGAGAGAGAGAGAGAGAGAGAGAGAGAGAGAGAGAGAGAGAGAGAGAGAGAGAGAGAGAGAGAGAGAGAGAGAGAGAGAGAGAGAGAGAGAGAGAGAGAGAGAGAGAGAGAGAGAGAGAGAGAGAGAGAGAGAGAGAGAGAGAGAGAGAGAGAGAGAGAGAGAGAGAGAGAGAGAGAGAGAGAGAGAGAGAGAGAGAGAGAGAGAGAGAGAGAGAGAGAGAGCACCAAGATTTATTTAGGTAGTTCCCCAATTATCCTTACTATGGGTGCATCTGTTGTTGAATTCGTAGTGATAGGGGGTTTTGTATATCGTCTCTATAGGGATTGTTCTGATATAGATGTTTGTTGATCTACAGTTTGTTAGGTTTTAAGTAAGGTTTTTCAAAGTTTGTTGGTTTTGGTTCATAAATTGTCACGATTTAGTAGCAAAGATTAAATTCTGAGATGTATGCTTAACAAGGTATGTCAAAGATAGGTTTCATCAACCTAACTTATATATATTGTCTTAATCTTACATGTGAAGTCAGATTCGATTAATATCATCACGTATTCTCTCAATACTGTCTATGTTTAGAGTGGTGTCATGAAAAATATTGTATTCATCGCTAGATGATCTCTCCATCTAACAACCAATACAATAAGCTTTAAGTTCAACACAAAGCAAATATCAACCATAAATCTTTTTCTAGAGCCTATGAATTGATAGATGAATATTTTAGATCAAGTTTCATAAAATCTATGTATAAAGTTTTACAAATCAACAATGGATCTCTAAGAATAAAAACACTCACCATATATTAATCATCACTTGTTCATATACAAGGTCAATCAAAAGAAATACATATAAGCTAAGGTAGACTACCTCTACCTTTGATACAAAGAGATTTAGCTACCCATTACACTGGTAGCTAGCTTTACTTAAAATTTGTTAAAATTAATGTATGAGCATCCACGATGAAGAATCAATCTAGGATGCAAATCCATCTTCTACTTGCAAAATATCATTTCTTGATGAAGAAATAAATAAATTAGGGTTTTTCTCTCCTTGAACAAGTTTCTATCTAAAAATATCTAATAAAGTACAATAAAATACATATATAGTACTTCAAAAATATATCTTGTTCGCCTTGCAAACACCTTCTTCGCACTGCGAAGTCCACTTATAGGCACATGAAGTGCCTTTAAATAGTTAAACTGACCCTGGGAAATATATAAGTTTGCAATGCGAACTCATTCTTTGCACTACAAAATTCTTCACTCAGGCTTCGCACTGCGAACTTATGTTTCTTTCCTACTACCATCAAAAGTTTTCTCTTCGCCTGGACTTCGCTGAAAGTTCGCACAATGAACATTCGTCTTGCCCTCGTTGTTGTTCGTACAGTGAACTTGTTGAAACTTCTTCTATTATTTGGCTTCCTTGTCAATTTTACTTGTGTCTTGTTCATTGATGTTTTATGCCTAAATCTTGCGCAATAATACACAAATCAAAATATCCAAAGGTAATTGCAACATAATTGAAGAATCACAATAAAACAAGGAATAAATCCATTTTAACATGAGAAATAAGTTGAAAATTCCAAGAATAATTGATCAAAATAAAGAATATTTAGCCTTCAACAAACTCTCCCCAACTAGATCTTTGCTTGTCCTCAAGCAAAGTATGCCTCTCATGAAAACAAGGGGATTTTCTTAAGCATATAATTCAACAAAGAATGGATTTATGGTTCAAATTAAATATACAAAACCAAGCTCAAATTCATTGATGAACTATCTTTCAATTATATACACAAATCAAATTCATCATTAAAATCGGGATCTAATCTATTTAGGCTCAAAGGGGTTAGCAAATTCTCATTACACGGGTTAGTTACTTTTGGTTATGGTTGTGTTCAATATCAAGAAATTCCTTGATCATTTCTAATGCTTCCACAAAAACACAATAATCAAAAGATTAAGCATGAATAAAAAAAATTAAATAAAGTTATCAGTCATCCTAAGCATATAGTAAATAATAGAGGTTTATAACAATTTGTGGCTTTTGGACCTAAGTGACTCAAGCATTCAAACAAGTTATACAATGAAACAAGAAACATATTTGTATAAAGTACAAAATTCTTAAACATTCAAGCATTCTAAAAAGCGGTAACCAGGTACCTTTCTTGCATTCATGATATTCAAAATTATATCATTATCGTCCAAACTTGGGAGAATCTTCATTGGATACTTTTATACAAACTGCAACCAATCTAGAAGTTCTCAACATTCAATCATGAAAGAAGAAACATTAAATTCAAAACACCATACAATCATAAAAGAAATAACAACTATAAAGAAATAATAATTACATTCGCCCCCTATTTTTCAAAAAGGTTCGTCCTCAGGCCAACTACAAGAGGCAGTGCAGTTGCACTAAAAAGGAAACAAAAGTGTTGTGGAAAAAATCCTCCAACTTCCCAGAATCTGCCAAGTTTGCACTGTGAACACTAGACGAATAATCGCCTTAGGTTCGCACTACGAACATGAAAGCAATTTAAAAAATTATGGTCTTTCACTTTTGTTCCAACAAACACTTTTCCATGAAATATTAACTAATAAGAAATGCAATTAAAAAGTTATAATACTCACAATGTTGGGGTACCTCCCAACAAGCGTTGTGTTTAACGTTGTTTGAGCTCGAAGGTCGGAAGTGACTCAAGGATCGCCTAAAGAAATTGTTCCCACATTCGTTACAACTTCATCACCAAGGTACACTTTTAAACTTTTCCCATTAACGGTCCAACTTTCATTTGATGAAGGGTCTTCAATAACAATTGCTCTATAATGCTTGATTTCCCTAATTCGGAATGGATTGAACCATTTTGACTCAACTTACCCAGAAACAATTTTAATCGAATTAAACAATTAGACAAATTGCTCTTCTTGAAAGTTTTTGCTCGCAATTCATCCAATTCATGAAGTTGCACTTTTCTCTTTTCACCACTTAAAGTGGGATCAAAATTCAAGAATTTTAAGGCCCAAAAAGCCTTATGCTCATACTCTACCGGCAAATGACTAGTTTTACCGTAAATTATTTTAAAAGGTGTGAGACCTATCAGAGTTTTAAATGTCATCTGATAAGCCTATAATGTTTCATCAAGCTTGTTTGCCCAATCCTTCCTAGAAGAAGACACCGTCTTCTCAAGAATCCTCTCAATCTCACGATTTGATACCTCCGCCTAACCATTAGCTTGAGGATGGTATGTTGTTGTCACTTTTTGTTTCACACCATAATGTTCCAAAGCTTTCTCTAATTGAGAGTTGCAAAAGTGGGATCCTCCATCACTTATCAACACTTTAGGCGTACCAAAACGCGAAAAAAATGTTTTTCTTCATGAATTTTATCACGGTTTTACCATCTACTTTAGCATAAGCTACCACTTTCACAAGAAAATGAAGGTGGAAATGGACCAACAAAATCAACTCCCCAACAATCAAATACTTCCACCTCCAACATACTTTGTAACAAAATCTCATTCTGGTTTTGTAGTTCCTCAACTTCCTTGGCAACTATCACAATTTGAGCATGCAAATGTGCATATTTAAACAAAGAAGTCCAATAAAATCCCGATTGAAGGACTTTCGTTGTCGTTCTTAACCCATTAAAATGGACATCATAAGGTGAGTTGTGATAATGCCAAATAATGCTCTTTGACTCATCAATTGTAACACACCTTCTCAAAATATTACTAACACCAAGTTTGAACAAATAAGGTTTGTCCCAAATAAAAGACTTGGCATCAAACAATATTTATTTATTTGATTCAAAGTTAGACCTTCCGGAATTACTCCTACGGCATTGTGATTTGCAATGCCGGTAAACCACGGCCTAAATTGAACCATTAACAACTTCTCATTCGGAAATTCTTCCTTAACCTTAATTTCATTTCTAGTCACCTCCACATTGAAAAGACGGGATAAATGATCCGCTACCAAATTCTCAGATCGCTTTTTGTCACGAATTTCAAGATCAAATTCTTGCAACAAAAGGAATCATCTAATAAGCCTTTGCTTAGAATCTAGTTTAGTTAGCATGGTCTATGTAAACAACCACTTTGGACCCAATGAGGTAGAACCATAATTTTTCCAATGCATAGACTATAATGAGAAGCTTTTTTCTATTGTGGCATAATTTATTTGAGCTTCGTTAAAACATTGCTTGCATAGTGTATAACATGAAAACATTTGGTTCTTCTTTGACCAAGTATCGCACCAATGGCATAATCACTCACATCACACATAAGTTCAAAATCAAGTGTCCAATTGGGAGCAATAATTATGGGTTCCGCAGTCAAACTCTCTTTTAAAGAATTAAAAGAAAGCATGCAAGAATCATCAAATTTAAAAGACTTACCTTTGTTGAGAAAGTTGCCAAGGGATTTGCGATCTTTGTGAAGTCTTTAATGAATCTTTGATAGAATCCTGCTTGACCAAGAAAGCTTATAATTCCTTTCCTATTCAATGGTGATGGCAACTTCTCAATAACCTCCACTTTGGTTTGGTCAACTTCAAGGCCTTTTGAAGAAACTTTGTGACCAAGCATAATTACCTCTGTAACTATGAAATTGCATTTCTCCCAATTAAGCACAAGATTAGTTTCCACACACCTGTCTAGCACAACATCTAAATTTTTCAAACAAAGATCGAATGACGACCCAAAAACTAAAAAGTCATCCATGAAAACTTCAATGGATTTTCAATCAATTTAGAAAATATTGCTTGCATGCACCGCTAAAAAGTATCCAGCGCATTACACAACCCAGAAGGCATCCTTCTATAAGCAATAATTTAGTTTTAACTCGAATAACCATCGAGAAAACAATAGAATTCTGACCGGATAGCCTTTCAAGCATTTGGTCGATGAAAGATAGAGGAAAGTTTCCTCGTAGCTTTGTTTAGCCTACGGTAGTAAATACATATTCTCCACTCTGTCACGGTTTTTGTTGGTATTAATATATTCTTTTCATTCTGAATCACCATCGTCACACCTTTCTTCGGTACCACTTGCACCGGACTAACCCAAGGACTATCAGAAATAGGATAAATCAATTTCGGCCTCAAGCATCTTCACCACTTCCTTCCTAACCACTTCTTTCATTGTAGAATTTAAGTGTTGTTGAGGTTGAGCTACCGGCTTAAAGTCATCCTCCATTAAGATCCTATGCATACAATAGAATGGGCTTATTCCTTTCAAATCGGAAAGAGTCCAACCCATAACATTTTGATTCTTTTTCAACACTACAATCAATTTTTCTTCCTCCTTCACATTTAGTTCATTGCTTATTATCATTGTTTTGTGCCCCCCATCATCAAGAAACACACATTTTAAGGCAGGGTAGAAAAACTTCAATTAAATTTTGGTGTCCTCAACTTTTTATTTTTTCAAAACTTCCTCCAGTTCTTCCAAAGGAGGAACTTCTTCTAAAGCCTCAAGTTCTCACAAACACTTAAGGTTCAATCATTCTAAAGATGAGGAGGAACTTTCTCTAAACCGAGCATATTGCCTAGCGTTGTTTTTTTTTGTAGGACCATGAGGATAAGGTAAATGTGAATTGATATATTTCTCACTTGCTCTTTCCCCTTTCCATTATTTTTCTTTTTCTCTTTCTCCTCTCTCAATTTCTTTTCTACTTATTCTTCATCACCCTCATTTTCATTTTCATCTACAACCTCTTCTTCTTCCACAATTTTCTTTCTAACACCCAAATCAATCTCCTTACTTCTTCTTCAATTGAGTATTAGCCGAAAAAGTTTCTTTATGTTCGTTGGCTAATTGTTTGGAAAATATTCCAACTTGAGTCTCAAGATTCCTAATTGTTGCATTTGTAATCTTTTAAGTGGAGATAGACATTTTCACGAAAGTTTCATATATCTTTGATATTCCACCTTGAGTTTGTGGAGGTTTATTGTAGATTTGGTATTGTCCTTGGAGGTTGGAAGTTCCTGGATCTTGCCTTCATTCTTGTTGGTAACCTTGGCTATTACCTCTCAATTGATAACCTTGGTTATTGATTTGATACTTATCATCCAATATGTTCCAATCTTTCATCTCAAGAGTAGGTTGGCCAAGATACCACTTCTTCACCTTCCCAATTAAGGTATGCAGGGATATTCTCTTAAACAAAGGTTCCTTTTCGACTTCTGGTACTCCTGTTGCACCCTCTATTTCGTAAAACTTCATGAGATGAGTAAACAGATCCTAATGATCCAGCCCCACAAAGGCATTTTCATATAAAAGAGCAAGGATTCTCGTATTCATCTCAGAATGCCTTTCGTTGGTGGCATTGCGAGTAAACTGAGCATTGTGTCTTTGATTGTTGAAACATGGACCTATGGGAGGTGGGTGGAGGTATTCCTGCCATGTTTGGTGTAACAATGGGTGTAGATGTAGAATTTTATCCACATTCTCTTCTTTCTTTGGCTAGTTCCTTTCTCCGCCTAGTTTTTCTATTAAGTCTATGGGCAGTTCTCTCAATCTCGGGATAAAAAAGAAGTTGATTTGCAGGTAAACTTCTTCTCATAAAAAGAATCTGCAACACTAACCAAACAAATTTAACAGTACAAGAAAAATAAACAGAGATAAGAGATGACAATATAAAGATCTTATAACTAACAAACTATTACAATGCTAGCAATATCAAACAACAATCCCCAGCAATGGTGCCATTTTGTTGAATTCTTAGTGATAAAGGGTTTTGTATATTGTCTCCACAAGGATTCTTCTGATATAGATGCTTCCTGTTCTATAGTTTATTAGGTTTTAAGTAAGTATTTTCAAAGTTTATTAGTTTTGGTTCATAAATTGTCACAATTTAGTAGCAAATATTAAATTATAATATGTTTGCTTAACAAGGTATATCAAAGATAAGTTTCATCAACCCTAACTTATATATATTCTCTTAATCTTACATGTGAATTTGGATCTGATTAATATCATCACGTATTCTCTCAATACCATATATGTCTAGAGCGGTGTCATGAGAAATATCATATTCATCGTTAGACGATCACTCCATCTAACAACCAATACAATAAGCTTTAAGTTCAACACAAAGAAAATATCAACCATAAATCTATGTCTAGAGAATAAGAATTGATAGATGGATATTTTAGATCAAGTTTCATAAAATTTATGTCTAGATTTTTACAAATCAACAATGGATCTTTAAAAACAAAAACATCCACTATATATTAATCATCACTTGTTGAAATACAAGGACAATCAAACAAAATACAAATAAGCTAAGGTAGATTACCTATACCTTTGATACAAAGAGATTTAGCTACCCATTAACATGGTAGAATGCTTTACAAGTAATGGAAGAAGATGAATGAGCACCCACGATGAAGAATCGATCTTGGATGTGAATCCAGCTTCTACTTGCAAAATATCACTTCTTGATGAAGAAATGAAGAACTTTGGGTTTTTCTCTCCTTGAACCGGTTTCTATCTCAAAATATCTAAGAATGTCTAATAAAGTGCAATAAAGTACATATATAGTACTTTCAAAATCGACTTAATACTCTTTTTGGTCCTCTAACTATACCATCGTGTCCAATTTGGTCCTCTTTCTTTTAAAAGTTTCAAGTTGCTCTCTTACGTATTAAAATAGTATCATGTTTTTCCTGACCGTTAGAAACGTTAGTCCCATATGTATTAAACTGACAATGTGGCATGCTGACTAAGTCAAATGCTGACGTGTTAAAAACCTTTCAAGATGTGGCATTATGACTAAGCTATTTTTTATTTAACATGTGGCACATTACAATATACATGAAGTGATGATACATTAATTTTTTCAAATAATCTGCATCAACAACTAAGAAGAAAATGAAATAGAAAACATAGAAGAATAAGATCCAGAACTTTGGTCGAAAACTGCATATGTCTGGTCGGAAACTTCATACTCGCTGGAAACTGTAAATACCTTCACAACATGGATTCAACTTCAGCATCAACAATATTTCATCAACGCAACAACAATTTAACAAAACAAGAAGATCCATACACTTACTTATAGCTTTGAAGGGAGTTTGAGACGTTTTCGTCATTTCCGGTCTTTTTTTTATGCATTGTGACAAATCCTAAAATCTTGCTTGCTTGCAGTAAAGAAATAGAAGGCACGTAGTCAAAATGTCTTGAACTCTCAATATTGACGGTCGACTCTCATTATTGACCAATGTTTGATTTCAACCGTGAATCACTCAATCGCCATTACTAAAGCTCACTTTAAATCACTCAATCGCCATTACTAAAGCTCTATTAGCATCTTATTTCAACCCTGAATTTCATACAAAAATTCAGAGTTTGAAGATCTTGACCCCAAACGCAATATCAACAGCAACAAGAAAGAGGAGAAGAAGGAGAAGTAAAAAAAACTATGAAGAGTCAAGGAAGAAACATATCTACATTTCGCCGGAGCTTGAGCGGAAACTATATGTTAATTGCATAGAAATGTCGTTGTGATTGATTTAATTTTTTATTTTGAATTCTAGGGTTTTGGTTTCTGATTTTTTATTTATGAATTTTGGTTGGTATTTTATGGAAATCGTTGTTGAATTTGGGTTTAGGGACGTTTGTTTAGCTAGGGTAGGAATTTAGAACAGATTTTAGGTGGATCATAGCGGCGCCCCTTGATGCTCATAAGCTTTGGTATGGAGTTCATGTTGATTGTCATGGTTAGTTCTTCATTTCCTAGTTTCCAATGGATTTTGATGTTATGTTCTTATATTAGAGAGAAAGTTTAACTGAGAAAGTAGAGTTATAATTTTGTCAAAAGAGAAAGAAAGATAACCTGAGGAAGGAAGTTTCAGTCATTTTCTTCATCTTGATCTTTTTCATTTTCCTTTTTTTATTATTATAATTATAAAATAGTGTCACGTCAGCTCCAGTGATGACTATGAAAATCCATCTTAGTTGTCACGTCGTCTTTTTCTAACACCGTTATACATATTTTACGGAAAATACTTTTTTGATTCGGTTTGATAATGTAAGGGACCAATTTTGAACTTTTAAAAGAAAGGGGACCAAATTGGACTCAGACCTATAGTTAAAGGACCAAAAAGGATATTAAGCCTTCAAAATCTATCATGTTTGCCTTGCGAACACCTTCTTCGCACTGTAAAGTCCACTTATAGGCACATGAAGTGCCTCTGAATAGTTAAACCGGCCCTGGGAACTAAACAACAAAAATCTAAACTGGACCTTATCAATCTTGTCTTGATAATAAACAACAAAAATGATTAAGTGTAGTTGTTGAATTCATGCAAAGAAAGGTTGAAGATGATGAGGATTCTTTGTATCTTTCTGGTTTCAATACTTAGAAAAGATGCATGAATGTGTATTTATATGTATGAATGCATGTAGAAAAGAAATGAACAAAACAAACTTTTAGCAAAATTTAAAATTTAAAAACTTGAAACAGAATGTATTGACTCCAAACTGGAATGAGTCAATACGAAGCCCAAAGGAGTCGATACATTGAAGGCAGTAGTCAATTTGTTAAAACAATCAGAAGGAGTTGACTCCAAACATGGGGGAGTCGACTCATTGGCTTAATGTATCGACTTATCCCTTCAATGCATCAATACATTGAAGGTCATGGCAATTCCCTTAAAACACCTTTTAGATGGAGTCGACTCCAATTATGGATGAGTTGACCCATTCGCAAGATGTATCGACTTATCTTGCTTATGTATCCATTCACAACTTTTCCATGAAAAATCATATTTTTAGCGTATGATGGCATATGTAATCTTACATGTTCTATGATGATGATGCACATATAGACAAAGATTATAAGGTCCAACATACACAAAGATCTAAGCTACCTAGTTTTGACATCATTCAAAATATATTTAAGAGTATATTGCACTCACATACTCCTCCTTTTTTATGATGGAAAAAATATTAGGCACTCTTAATATCTTTGGCAAAGCTTCCCTGAATATGTGCATCATAAATCTTGTGATTTTGTCCCTTTGACAACATCAAAAAGAGGCAAAGATGAAAAGCGTGAGAAGCATCATGAAAATTACACAACAACATATAACTCACTCAAAGGCATTGTAAAGATTAAATGAACCAACTATAATGTGCACTCACATAGAAATACGTTAAATTGAAAACGATGTTTAATCATAAATACACAACCAAGAGTAGCCAAAAGAGATAATATCCATTACATATTTGACATAAAATGTTGCAACACAATGTTACAAAAAACAAAGAGACGTGAAGACATACATGCATTTTTCATGTAAAAATAGGATAAATAACATGATAAACCACAAACATCAATAAAACTACTTCAAATATAAGACATTAATGATATGAGATACATATCATGAAGAGATCAAACAAAATGTCACTATAAGCATATAAATTGAGAAAAGCATGTGTAATCAATTGAAATTTTTGGAAGTAAATACATATGAAATTCATTATTCATCAATTATATCACATACTCGTGGATCATAAAAATGCAATCAATTTAGTCATACCTAAGCGACATAGTTTGTAGAAAATTTAAGGGCAATGAGATAAATTGAGAACGATATTACTATAGGATGACACGGAGAATGCACTTCACAAGAAAATAAACTTTCGAACAAAAGCTAAACAAAATATAGAAAGTGCATGCAACAACATATGTTAGGCAAGATTTGAGATATCGAGAATGCCCAATTCCTAACGAATATTTAAAAACGGCTCAAACGCAAGTGGTTTTATAAAAATATATACAAGTTGATATTTGCTATCAACATGCTCAAAAACGACATCTCATTTTTCAATATGATCTCATATGAAATGGTGTTGTATCTTAATATGTTTAGTACGATAATGTAACACTGGATTTTTGGTTAGGTTGATTGCACTCTGTTTTTATTTAGTTTATTTCTAAGAATCCACTTGGTGCCAATAATTTGATGATCTAGGGGAGGTAGGATAAGGTCTCACACATCATTTATTTTAAACTGATTTAACTCATTTTGCATGGCCATTAATCAATGCTCGTCAATCAAGAAATCTTTTGCGTTTTTAGGTTCAACTTGTGAAACAAATACAAAGTGATAACATAAATTACTTAATTTAGAGCATGTAGTCACGTATTTGGTGATATCCCCTAGAATATTGTCGATTGAATGGTCCTTAGAAGACCTCCAAACCAAAGGAAGAAAAATAAAACTATTCATTCAACATTAATGTAACTATTCGACACATCTATATTATATCAAAATCACTGTCTAAAATTTAATACATTTTTTAAATTTTAAAATAGAAAATATCAAACTTTAAATTCAGACATTTTGATCTCAAAAATATGTCGAACAAATCAGACAAATTTTTAACACTACCTTCCTATCTTAACTTATTCCATCACACAAACATGAACAAGTTCGTTACAGGACTTTTCTGTGCAACAACCGTAATAACTCATGCACATGCTCCTCCATTGCTACTCACTAGTACTCATATCACAAATCAATTGCTAACCTATATGCCACCCTGCACACACATTTTCAACTACCAATCTTCACTATAATAAATGAAAGAAAAAGTCATAACCTACACTGCTAATATATGCAGATAATTCACTAACTAAAATATAAAAACTATAGATACAATTACAAACCTTTATTGAATTTGGTTAAGACAAGAGTTGGTTGTGTTACTGTTATGTCCATTTTTTCATACTGATACGACTTTGTCGCGAGGTGTCAGCTCATTGATAAGAGTATAACATGCAATATCAAGTATTGTAGTTTAAATTTTCTCGAGAACAGTTGTAAAATGAGTACTGATAATAATAATGTCATTTAAAGGAGACAACTACCAAAATAATTTTAGGAGTGTTATAAGCATATGTAACTACTTAGCACGTTCTCATTTAATGGTTATGCCTAACTTGAGTAACTTCCACCATCCTTCTTCAATACGGTACCATTTTCGGTTCCATATATAATCAGAAGAAAGTTATAGGTCTCCAAAAGCAGAAAAATGGTGAAAATGAATACCAAAGAAACACTTGTTGTACTCTTTGCATCTTTCTTGTTTCTATCTTGTGGCTATGCACAAGATACTATTGTACCAGCTATCATCACATTTGGTGATTCTGCTGTGGATGTAGGGAATAATGATTATCTTCCTACTATTTTTAAGGCTAACTACCCTCCTTATGGAAGAGATTTTGTTAATAAACAAGCTACTGGAAGGTTTTGTAATGGCAAGTTAGCTACTGATATTACAGGTCAGTTTTACATTAAACTTAGATTATGTGTGGTTTTAGATTTAGTTTTGTGCTTTATGTCTTCTAGGGGTAATTTTGTATTAAACTAATGGTCAATAGATCGATACTTGAGTCTGTTAGATTAATCTAATGATTGAGATTTATTTAAAGGGATGGAGAAGTTTAAAGGGATTGAGATTTAGTTTTGTGCTTTATGTCTTAAGGCATGATACCTGAGAGTGAAGACTTAAGACCTGAGAGTGTGCTCCTCTTAAGATTTTATATTCGAATCTTTCAGGTGCTAACAACTCTTGTGTTCGGTCAATCCATACAAAAACTCTTTAATTAGGCCCCCAATAGTGGATGGTGGGATCGATCTCCGAATTAGTCAGTCCTAGGAACAGATAACGAATTTCCAAAAAACAATATCTAAAGGCTGAGATTTGGTTGGAGGGGTTTGAGATTATTTATATTGAAAACTTGGGTTGGAGTGTTGCACATAAACTCATGCATTTGTTTCATTGATGTTTGAGTGTGTGTGTGTGTTTTTTGCAGCTGAAACACTTGGTTTTAAGAGTCCTGCACCTGCATATCTCAGTCCTCAGGCATCAGGGAAGAACCTCCTTACTGGAGCAAACTTTGCTTCAGCTGCATCAGGTTATGATGAAAAGGCTGCTAAATTGAATGTAAGTTCGCGATTTTATGTCGACTCATCAAGGATTCATAAATTCGACTCGTAAGAGTCAAGATTTTATGTTTGAACTTATTTCTGTTTGGAATAAAGATGTTTTGTTTTGAATTTGTTTTTCTTTTCTACCAATTTGCAGCATGCACTTACATTGTCCGAACAGTTAAGTTATTTCAAAGAATATCAAGGCAAGTTAGCTCAGGTTGCAGGCAGTAAAAAAGCCGCATCAATTATCAAAGGTTCATTGTACTTATTGAGTGCTGGAAGCAGTGACTTTGTACAAAATTATTATGTTAATCCTTGGATCAACCAAGCAATCACTGTTGATCAGTATTCTTCTTACCTACTAGACTCATTCAACACTTTCATTAAGGTACTTTATCTTATAAGTGCTTATCACTCGGAATTTGAACTTAGATTTTCCGGTTAATAGACCTTAATAGCGGTTCGTTGTTGGCACACAGGGTTTGTATGGATTAGGAGCTAGGAAAATTGGAGTGACTTCACTTCCACCATTAGGGTGCCTACCGGCTACAAGGACTTTATTTGGTCACCATGAGAATGGTTGTGTCACAAGAATCAACAATGATGCACAAGGATTTAACAAGAAAATTAACTCAGCTGCATCAAATCTTCAAAAGCAACTTCCTGGTCTTAAGGTTCTGATTTTTGATATTTACAAGCCTCTCTACGACCTTGTTCAAAACCCTTCAAATTTCGGTACGCAACACTTTTCACCAAAACACATTCAACATAAACGATTTTCTTTAAATTTCTTTAACCTTTCTTATGATGTTCGATATAGGTTTTGCTGAGGCGGGGAGAGGATGCTGTGGTACAGGAACAATCGAATTAACATCACTATTGTGCAATACAAAATCACCAGGAACTTGTTCTAATGCAACTCAGTATGTGTTTTGGGACAGTGTTCATCCTTCAGAAGCTGCTAATCAAGTTCTGGCTGATTCTTTACTCGTACAAGGCATATCTCTCATCACATAAGAAAGGACTCGTGACGTGATTGTTTATCTAAGCTAAATATTATTGCGTACAGCAAGTACAACTATACACTATAATTAAAGTCATTCAAGAGTTTCCTGTTTTTCTATTCCATGTATCTTATATGTTGCGAATTTCAGATTAAGTTGTTTGTAAAACATATTATAATACACAAGTTTCTGCTTATTATTTATAGACGCGTTGTAAAATCTTTCTTATATTGAACAACAAATACCTCTGGGAGGGACTGCACAGTCGATTTCTCTTCTCCCACGCGCAATATTTGTCCCATATTGTCGCAAACCACGCACCTGCCACGTCAGTAACATAGCCGAATGTGTGAAAATAGGTTACTTTGTTCGCATAATGTAACTTAAATGACTTACGTGGGACAAAAATAAACCAAGGATTTATCGAATACAATTAAATAACTTGAATACAATTAAATAACTTAAGGACCACGTGATGCATTTTGCATCCGATTAAGTATTACAAAACTGAGAACCGAATTATATTGATGAACTGATGAATGCTTACAACTGATTTCAATACATCCTTATTTATGACACGCTGCTATATGGTATATCAGAATTGCCTACTGCATACATAGAACAATGAGTTTTGTAATATTTAATATCCGGTTAAGTATTACAAAACTCATTGTTCTATGTTGCTAGATATTAAGTTAAAATGAACTATATGATGCCAATCTTCTAGGGATATCATGTTTGGGAGTATCAGTAGTACTAGAATAGAATCTTTTAAAGCTTCAGCGTATTTGATCAAATTAGATTTCACTGTGCTATAGATTCTGAGAAAGAGTGACTGGTAATATTCAACTCTCCTGAACCACTTTTCCTTGGACAGAAACTCTTCGACCGTTCAACAAATGAGTTTCTCCTAGTCTCGTCCTTCACACTCGACATTCGTTCTAAATAAATAGAAAACTGAGACGTACCATAAAGAGATTCGTACTAACTCCTAAGACTGTCGGCGCCAGTATCAAGTGGAGAAGTGTTAAGGCTACATCCTATAGATCTCATAGTTTAAGCTTTTTTCGAGAATAATGTCACTTAAAGGAGACAATTACCATTTTTATCGGACTGTTATAAGCATATGTAACTACTCAGCACATTCTCATTTAATAGCTATGCCTAACTTGAGTAACTTCCACCATCCATCTTCAATACGGTGACACTTTCGGTTTCCATATATAAACAGAAGAAACTCTTGAGTCTCCAAAAGCAGAAAAAAGTATGGACATGAATATCAACAAAACATTTCTTGTACTCTTTGCATCTTTCTTATTCCTAACTTGTGGCTATGCACAAGATACTATTGTACCAGCTATCATCACATTTGGTGATTCTGCTGTGGATGTAGGGAATAATGACTACCTTCCTACTCTTTTTAAGGCTAACTACCCTCCTTATGGCAAAGATTTTGTTAATAAACAGGCCACTGGAAGGTTTTGTAATGGCAAATTAGTTACTGATATTACAGGTAAATATTGCATCAAACTTTGATTATGTGTAGTTTTGTCCTTTATGTTTTCTTGGGGCAAATTCTGCTGAAAAAAGTTTCCGACCAATGTTTTCCGATTGTTCCATGCTCGTCGGAAATGCTATGTTTCCAAGGGATTTAGTCATTTCCGAGGACTTTTGGCCCTTGGAAATCAAATTGTTTTTGTACTGTCCCTCTCCACCAATGAAATCTCAATGTTGGATTAAACTAACGATCAATAGATCGATACTTGAAGACGTTAGATTAATCTATTGACTGAGATTTATTTGAAGGGACGGAGAAATCCAAACTCAATCCTGCAGAAATTTATTGTAGATTTGCTAAGATTAAACTAATGGATTCTAAACTGTCAGATTAGTCTAAAAGCTGAGACCTAAGAGTGAAGGCTTGAGACTTAAGAGCGTGTTCCTCTCAAAGTCTCAGATTTGAATCCTGCTAGTGCTAATTCACACGCATTCAAGTTTCATTGATGTTTGAGTGTGTGTGTGTGTGTGTTTTTTTTCAGCTGAAACACTTGGTTTTAAGAGTTCTGTACCTGCATATCTCAGTCCACAGGCATCAGGGAAGAACCTTCTTACTGGAGCAAACTTTGCTTCAGCCGGATCTGGTTACGATGAAAAGGCTGCTAAATTGAATGTAAGTTCGCCAATTTTATGTCAGCTCGTCAAGGATTCATAAATTTGACTCATAAGAGTCTAGATTCTATAGTCTTAAAAAAAAGTGTTATTTCTATTTGTTTTGAACTTATTTTTCTTTTCCTCCTATTGGCAGCATGCACTTCCATTGTCCCAACAGTTAAGTTATTTCAAGGAATATCAAGGCAAGTTGGCAAAGGTTGCTGGAAGTAAAAAAGCTGCATCAATCATCAAAGGTTCATTGTACTTATTGAGTGCTGGAAGCAGTGACTTTGAACTAAATTATTATATTAATCCTTTGATCAACAAAGCAATTACTGTTGATCAGTATTCTTCTTACCTACTAGCCTCATTCAACGCCTTCATTAAGGTACTTTATTATTGCTTTTCTGCAGTTATGACTTTCTTGTTTAGATAATTAAACATTTATAACATAAGTGCTTATCATATAAGTACTTATCACTCAGAATTTGAACTTAGATTTTCCGGTTCTTTGTTGGCACACAGGGTTTGTATGGATTAGGAGCTAGGAAAATTGGAGTGAATTCTCTTCCACCATTGGGGTGCCTACCCGCTACAAGGACTTTATTTGGTCACCATGAGAATGGTTGTGTCACAAGAATCAACACTGATGCACAAGGATTTAACAAGAAAATTAACTCAGCTGCATCAAATCTTCAAAAGAAACTTCCTGGTCTTAAGATTGTGATTTTCGATATTTACAAGCCTCTCTACGACCTTGTTCAAAACCCTTCAAAATTCGGTACGCAACATTTTTACTAAAACAAATGCAAACATATAATGATGTTCTTTAAAAAAATTAACCGTTCTTATGATTTTCTCTATAGGTTTTGCTGAGGCAGGGAGAGGTTGCTGTGGAACAGGAACGGTAGAGTTAACATCAGTATTGTGCAATTCAAAATCAATCGGAACTTGTTCTAATGCAACTCAGTATGTGTTTTGGGACAGTGTTCATCCTACAGAAGCCGCTAATCAAGTTCTGGCGGATTCTTTACTATTACAAGGCATATCTCTCATCACATAAGGACTCATGACATGATTATGTACAAGTACAACAACACTTTATTATTAAAGTCATTCAAAAGTTTCCTGTGTTTCAGGATTAATTCTGTCACAAGAATCATCATTCTATGTATCTTATATGTCGCAAATTTCAGATTAAGCTGTTTGTAAAACATATTATTATACACAAGTTTCTGCTTATTATTCATAAATGTGTTGTCATATCTTTCGTATATTCCACGACAAATACTTCTGGGACTGCAGAGTCTATTTCTCTTCTCCCTCGTGCAATATTTGTACCAAATTATCGCAAACCATGTACCTGCCACGTTAGTAACATAACAGAATGTGTGAAAATAGGTAATTATGTTCATATAATGTAACTTAAGAACCACGTGATGCGTTTTGCATCTGAATAAGTATTACAAAACTCGGAACTGATTTTTATTGATGAATGCTTACAACTGATTTCAATACATCCTTATTTATTATACAGTGCAATATTCGTAGTGGATAAAGGTAGTATACTCATTGTTCTATAGTGCTAGATATTAAGTTAAAATGAACTATATGATGCTGATCTTCTGCGTATTTCATGTTTCGGACTTTCGCTTGTACTAGAATCTTTTAAAGCTTCAGCATATTTGATCAAATTAGATTTCACTGTGCTATAAGAATCTGAGAAAGAGTCACTGGTAATTTTCAAATCTCCTGAACCGCTTTTCCTCGGACAGAAACTCTTTGATCTTTCAACAGATGAATTTCTCCTAGTCTCTTCCTTCAAACTCAGCGTTTGTTCTAAATCCATAGAATTTTGAGACGTGCCAATAAGAGATTCGTACTCACTCCTAAGACCATCAGCTCCAATATAAAGTGGAGAAATGTTAAGGTTACATCCTATCGATCTAGATTTTTCTAAAGATGTACGTCTACTACTGAGATTACTGCTACTATCCTTTCCTCTCATTAGCTTCATTAGTTTTCCAAAGACCTTCGACTTGTTTGTGGCGTTGCTGACTCGTGCATTGCATGAATTATCGTGAGAAGACAAATCTTCGCATTCACCGTAAGAAGCTTGTGAAGAGGACCATTGATCAGAATCCAAATCAGAAATGCTAACTCTTCCTTCAGCATTTGCATATTCAAGTATAAGCTGTTTAGCTTTCTTCTCAGAAGTTGGACTTAAGCTTTTACTCAAGTCCCTTGCAACTGTTTTACCAGGTGGAGGTTGATAGTTTCGTAATTCATGTCTTAAGCAAGCATTTAACCACCTTAAATAAACTAATTCTTCAACATCTGTGCATCTATCAGCTTTTAGTTGCACAATTTCTTTCGTTAATCCCTCGTTCTCTCGCCTCAGACGGTCACTTTCTTCCCTTAGAGCATCTGCCTGCATCCAGGAAAAGAAGATGAAAAGTGATTAGACTGATCATTATAATCTATTTCTTGCAGGTTCAAATTCACTTTTGGGAGACTCGAAAGTGATTCTGAAGACTTAAAATTGAGTGGCATTTATGGATATTACTGATTTGAATCTATTTACTTCGTGTTTTATATTTCACTTTTGGGATACTCAGAAGTGATTCTGAAGACTTAAAATTGATTTTGATATATTTGAAGATTATTGATTAGGCCTATGTTTTGATACAATTCTACACTGATTCCTGATGCAAGTTTTTGTGGTTTATTAGAAGCTACAAACTGTAGTTTCGCATTTCACGTGCGTTTGAATGATCACCCACCGCAAAAACAAAACGGGCTATAGAATTAATTTTGCATCTACAATTGATTTTAACTTTAAGCTAAGATTTGTAACTTTTGACTTCAAACATGATTTTTTCACACAAATTTATTGTTCAACTGACTTTCTTGTGAATGTATGCAAATAAAAATCATTTAATCTTAAGCTCATATTTAACTAGAAACAATTTTTGTCACTGTAAAACCAAACGCAAACTTACTTCTGGATCTTCAAGTACGGAATTTGCAAGGATCTGAGTAGCTTCTAATCTTTGAGCTAAGTCAGAATTTTCCTTCTGCAATCTCAAACTAGATTTCCTCCACTGTTCTGCCTCAGCCTCAAGACCATTTAGCTTTTCCAGCTTCATTTGAATTTCTTGATCATTAGCAACAGCTTTGGATTCAAGCTCATGCAACTTTGTAACTTTTTGTTTAAGATTTAAGATATGCTCCTTATTCTGTTCAGCTTCATGCCTAATTTTCTTCTTCAAAAACTTCATTTTTGTTTTTGAAGCCTCGAGTTCAGCAAGCAATTTCGCATGAGCTGCAACCTGTAACTCTAATCTCTTATTCTCGGACTGTAACGTCTCGACTTTTAGATTAAACATTTTCGACTCCATGTTGCTTATTTTCAATCGGTTTTGAAGCTCCATTACAACTGTTTCTTGCTCCCTTAGACCGCAGTAATCAACAAGTTGAACCTCGAGAGTTCTTTCCCTCTCTTGAAGCATCATGATCTTGTTCCTCAGTTTTCTGATCTCTTGCTCATAAGCATCTTTCTCATAACTTGAATATGCCACCGCAGAAGAATCGTGGAGTTCGGGGACTAGAAACTCGTCTTTCTCATTACGTTTAGCTCTTGGAGAAACACCGGTTGAAGAACTTCTACGAACAACCTTGTTGATGCCTTTTTCGTCCTGATAAATAACAAATCCAAAAATACTATAAGTTGTTTTCAGCTTATAAAAACAGCTTATGACATGTCTATAAGCAGTTTTCAGCTTATTTCCTTAAGCCCTTCAAGATAGCTTATACAAAAACAGTCAGAATTCAGAAAGATAATCTTTTCTCAAGTAACTTACCGCATCGAAATTGCTTCCTTCTGAATGAATATTGCAAGAACTCGAGGATGCTCTAACACCTCCTAAACTAACTTCACTCCCACGACCTGAGAAAAACATCATACATACAAAATATCACACACGATTCATTCAAATTTGACTCAATCGAGCTTATCTAGCAGCATAAACAATTACAAAACTGTTTAAAATAGCTTATAAAAACAGCTTATGATATCGTTCATAAGTTGTTTTCAGCTTATTTTCATCATAAACTTTCAAAATAACTTACGAAAAGAAACAAACCTGAAGGATGGTGCTCTTTGGGGGAAGACTTGATCCGTCTAGTTCTAAAATTCGAATAGATAAAACCCGCAAAGGTAAGAGCAAAAGCCAAACCACATTTGAGTAGAATAGGCTTCATACTTTTCTCCTCTCTCACCAAAATCAAACTAAAAAACTTTCTAAATATACTTTTCTCCATTACCATACTCCGATATCGCAATCAAAACCTTTTCGTTACCATCATCTTCCATCATCATTACAACAAAACACAAGACCAATTTCCAGTCCATACCTATAACCACATCACAACATATCCCTAAAATTCATCAGAAACCATTAAACCTACATACATGCACCATGTTAGATCATATCAAACAAAACAAGACAAATCAGGTGCACGCAACGCCAAAAAACTATGAAGAATCAAACATACCTTAAAATCAAACATAGATTAACATATACAAAACTTGAAGCAAATTAACAAAATCACTCTATTTCATGATGATGAAGATAAAAAAAAGAATAATTTCTCAAAAAAAATATATACATATATGAAATTTTACATTTATAGGGACATGATCAAATAAATGTTTGTTGTACCTTAATTTCAAAGAACTGAAAAGAACCATTGTGTTATGATGTTGTTTTTTGGCAACGGTTTTAATTAACGTTTTATGAATGTTGCTTTCATTGAACAAAAGAACAATTGTGTTTAAACGCAACCTTAGATTAAAAAAAGTACTTATGTGGTTATCAACAAATTAACGTCGGTTAATGATATTTTGTGTTAGATTATGATGTTGAAAATGGATCATGTTAAAAGGAAGACATAACAAAGGTGAAATTGAGAAGAAGAAAAAAACTAAAAAGGGGTAAGTTAGAAAAAGTAATAACAAGAAAGAAGAATTTAGTTTATATGTAAATAATTTGTAATAACCTGAAAAAAACTTATTTATCCATCTTAGGTGTTGATTCAAAATAAATAGTATATGTTAGGTGTTTAAATATGGAGCTAAATTAAGTTAGTAATTTTTTTAATCAAAACAAAGATTTAATTATTTTTGAATAACATCCACACAGTTGTTATTAGATTGATTTTGCATCAAACCTTATTCTTATCACGAAATAGTTTGTTTGACCGATCTATGAGCCCTTCTTTCTCTACCTATGTGATTAATAAACCCAATTTTAAAGTACATTAGGGTATTACTATAAATAATGTTTTTAACATCGCATGCGAAAGAGATATAACGAAAGATGATATAAGAAGATGTTATTTAACACCTGAGTTAATTAAAAATCGAGAAGTAAGTTATTTAATCATTAGTTCGAACCTCAACATTTGTATTTTTATTATTTACAAAATTGGATGGTGTGTCCAACATAACATCTAGGTTTTATTTACAAACTGAGGTAATAGCCCTATATTATTACATCGGTTTTATTTAAAAAATTGAGAGGTGTATTTTTTTTATATATTTTTGTTTATACCTATAAAACTATTTCATAGAATACAGAACCATATTTTGTAGATTTCTAAAACAGAAACATTGTACCTGCATTATAAAATCATATCACAAAAGAACAATTGTTTATGGCAAATATAAAGGTAAAATTGGACAAACTTTATAATTTTACAACAAAATTAATCAAATTATTAACCAACAAAAACAATTACCAAAATGGAAAGTCTTGTAGGTTGTCCAAAAGTTTTATACTAAGAATTCTCACTGATTGTTAAACACATAATTTGAACAACGATTTAAACCAATTAGGATCATCAACAACAACATTAAATCTTTAGTAAAATAAATAAAAAAGAGTAAAATGCATAATTATAAATTACTAAGTGATATAATATATTTACTTATTAGTTTTCACATATTTCCTCTTTATGATCACGATGAATAGCATACACATTATCTGAATCATTTTCTTCATATAATTGACGTACATGTGCGCGAAACAAGGGATCTCGTAGTCAACATCTTGATTTTCATCAGGAATATATTTTCCTCGAAGTACAATTGATCATCTAGTTTAGAAGGATAAATGACATAAAAAACTTATTTTGCTTGGGTTTCATGGTGAATGGTTCGTTCCTATAAGTTTTCTTTCAAAGATTAACCCGTGTGGATCATAATTCATTGGTTTCTACATCAGTGTTATTGTCAATCCACTTGTACTTAAATAAAGACACTTTAAAAGAAACATAATCAATTTTCATAATCTTCTCAATGAACCCAAAGTACACTCTGAAGGTTAGGAAAATACACAAGAAGGAGGTTGAATTGTGTTCACTAAAAAACGTTTTAGCTTTTAAACGGAGTTCAGATTCTAAACATTAGTTTAGAATTTGATAACAAGTAAAACGGAAAATGTATCAGAAGTAAAGCAAACAGAACAATGAACACAACATATTTATCTTGGTTCCTCCCAAACTGAGAATAGTTCAGTCCCCTTGCAGCGCAAGTGATTTTCCATTATAATCAACTCATGATTACAACTGCTTGTGCATTTAAGCACATGATTTTCTCCTGATTAGACTTATTTTCTATAACTTCTTGTTCAATCAGTACCTGATCAAGACTTCTCTGCTTAGATCCTCGGATCCTAAGACTTTCCTTGCTTAAACCCTTTTGGTTCAAGACTTCATTGCTTAGACACTTTGTCTAATACTTCTCTGCTCAGACCATTGGCTCCAAAGTTTTTTAGTTTTTAAAAATTCAATTTTGGCCCAATAAAGTGGACATTACGGCCAACCTATAACAGGAATTACGGTCATAATGACCTTAATAACTCTTTAATGTTTGCTTTTCTACTGTTTTGTTTTTTGGTTTTTCTGCTTTTCGTCAATTACACACTGATGAACCAAGGTTTAACGGTGAAATATTAAGAATTATTAGGTCATAGAGTCTATATAATAATGTTATAAACATCATTTTAGCTCTCTCTTACATTTTATTGCATTCTGCACACTTTATTAATTTTAGATTTCTCTATTTTTCTATGTTTCATGTAATTGGAAGAACAAGCAAGCATTGTTGTATTTTAATTTATTTGGATAATTCAGTTCTATTTTTGTTATTTCTTCATCACCATATCATTATTTACCTTATATTTATGTCGATGTTTATATTTATCATTATGTGCTTGTGTTTTCTAATACCATGAGCGAATAGTTTTCTCATAGGCTTAAGATTATGAGGATTGTCTAAACGACATATCTCATGTAAAATCTTAGGTTAAACTTTGTTATGAGAATTTATGTCATTTTCTGATCTTTTTTTTCCACATATAACTCTGTGAAAGTAAAAATAGCGTCAGAAAATACTCGATAAACTGAATGGTGATAACTGATATTCGAGTTAAAAATGTATAACGGTCAAACTAACACGTGAAAGTGTGTCTAGTTTGACTAAGAAAGTTTTGTATGTCTAAAATATAGCTTTTGTTGAAAGGATCGAGAAAGAATGAATTAACTCTACGAATGTATAGCTGATTCATCGACTTAGGATATGATTATGCTCTAAAAGAAGATATGGTTATATTTATCTATTTTATTTATGCAATGTTAAAATTCTCATAATAGAGCAAAACAAATGTTTCACATGAGTAAGTCATAGTTTGATAATCACAGTCCTTAGGCTATTCTTTATAATTCTTAACCAATCAAAATACCTCAAATCAACTTAATATCATTTTGGCTAATCATCGAATACACAAAAATCAGTAATCCAAATAGTCTTTAGTAGCGTGATATTTTATCATGTTGATATAATCGTGCACTTGTGGCCTTAGAAAAATAGATTTAAAACGACGTTGTTTTGCTCGCTCTTTTTTAAAAATTAGTTATTAAAATAAAAACGAATTAGAAAGTCATGGAGAAAGAGAAAGACAAAATTCAAAATTGAAACATAAATTTAGAAAATAAAAGAATCATAGTCCTTCATCACCGCCGTTATGACTCCCTAAGTCCCCCATCTCCACCACGACATTTATCCTTTGTCGTTGTCACTCCTTCTATCTTCTTAACAATTGGTTAGTTTCAGTTGAAAAATATGTTTGGGAATGATATAACTAAGGGAAAATAAATCGATCTCTTTAATTTAAGTCTTTTGACTGAGACTACAGGAAAATCACAGTTTGTTTTTCAAGTCTACGGTAACTTTATTCTTCGACCAATGACATTGTTAACAGTAATTATAATTTTAGTATTTCTAATTATTATATATTTCGTGTAATTTGTGTTTCATTTATCTCCTTTTTTTATGAAGTATAAATGAAGGTATCGTGAATTTATGTTTAATTTTGTTATCTAGACAAGATTAGGGATGTCAATTTTCATCTGTTAACGAAAATCCATGTGGAGATTATCTGTTTGAAGCACTGCATGAAGTTGGGGATTTTTCCCTCCACGATGATGGGGATGGATGAAAAAGTTTCCCCGATGATACTTTGGGGCGGAGATTGGGAAAGTACCCTCCGTCCAGTGGATTCCCTGACTCTGGACATATTATTTAAATTTTAAAATTTATATATTATATAATATATAATTCTATAATTTTGCATAAAAAATATTAATGTATTAGAAAATGAAGAGTCATTGGTGGATCATTTTATTTTATGTTTTATTGTATAATATATTGTTTCACTATCCAAATATTCAACCCTATAAAAATGCACCCAATACATAGAATAGAATGTACACACTGTCTCCCCCTTTTCTTTTCTCAATTATCTTTGTCTCCTCCATTCATCATTTCCTCTATTCTCATCATCAACACAACAACCATTCTACTTTATTCATTGTACTTATTGTAATTACTCTTCAAACTCGTTTATTTTTTATTCAATTAATAAGTTAGTTTTTTTTTTAAGCAAGAAATTGATTATACATCAATTAAAACTTAGACTAAATTTTGCAAAGGATCTTGCAAACACGAATATGTTAAGGACACGATAGCAGAAATAATGCTAATGAACCAATGGACACAAACCATAATGTCTAAAAGAGTTAGATGAATGTATTAAATGTTGCATTAAAGTCACTTTCTTTTTTCTTCTAAAGATGACGAAGCTTTCATTGCTCCACTCGTTTTGCTTTTACTTTCTAAATATACCCTCACCTGAATCCAACTTCAACCCTACCTAATCAATACCTAATTGAAATATAATGATTACGTCGTTTTAATCTTTTTTTTTTTTAATATGAGTCATTCAAAATATATAGGTAGTGTACTAATTGAGTGTTTACTTTTGTTATTTTTTAATGTTAACTAACATTAAACTTCACGTATTATTTTATTTTCATTGTAAATTGATATAAATATTAAAATTAAAATAATTAATAGATAAAATAAAATAATAGTCTCGGCAAAACTTGAGACATAGAACATTTGGACAAATGAGATATATGACTTCACGAATTGAGCTAGTATGTTTTTATGTATGTTCATATTTTGTGTTTCGAACTGACTCACTAATTAGGTATGGCTCAATCCACTCTTGCACATGGGACGACCCAATAGTCCAAATGTCAAAGGGACTCATTGACTTCATGTCCCTCAGCCAAGGAGAACACGTCGATCACGGTTACCGTGGTCGGATTTCTCTGCTCCCTTCAGACTTCTGCTCGACACCCGCAAAAGTCACTTAGATTCAGCCGAAGACAACTCCTGCTCGGATATCTTTATGCTCGACGTACATCCAGTCTGACCAAGTATGCTTGTCCCAACGGCTAGTTTCTAGAAGTTACCTATTTTCGGGGGATCCACGATTCAGGTCCAAAATAGGAACCATTAGCCAAGCGTTGAAGGCTCTCTATATAAATCCTCTCACATGAGAGGGTCGTGTATCGAATATTCACTCCCTAAACACTTTTACTCATACTTGCATACTCTTATGTCCGCTCTTACTTTGACATCGGAGTACCTTGCAGGTACACCCCCTCATTCTCCTCGACGACCGAGCAAAGACTTCAAGATCCACGTCAGCGTCCGCAAGCGTTGTAGATTCTGATCATAGTTACAATCAGTGGCGCCGTATGTGAGAACTTTGTGTTGCCCTATTTTATCATCTCTAGATCATGTAAATAAAAACATCATCGTTCAACCTCTCTCAATGACTCACCACGACGACTCCGTCAATGCTTATGTCCTCTCCAACATTCCCGTCAAACAACGGAAAACGATGGAACAATCCCTCCCCTCGGGGAGCCTGATCGCTTCCAAGACAGGCGTACTGCCTCCCCGTCACCTGAACCGTCTGTGCCACTTGAAATCATGCCCCTTAATCTCCCCATAATTCCCATCCCATAAGGGACGAATTAGACGCTCGCAACTTTGGTCAAAATGACCAACAATATCAACCTCCTACTCTTGCGTCAGGGTGAAAGGCTAGAAGCTCTAGAGGAGACAAGATGTAACGCCCCAATTTTATGTAAATATTTTGTTCAGAATATTGTGTTGTGATGTGTGAAGAATAATATATATTATCAAATATAATTGTGGTTGAAAATTATATTATGGTGGATAATTGTATTATTAAGTGATAAATAAAATAAATGGAATAAAATAAGAGATAAGGACAAGGTGGTCAATTGGTAAAAGAAGTAAGGGTAAAAGTGGAGATCGTAAGTTGGGTCTTAGGGTTATGTTGGAAATAAGGAGAAAGGGAAAACATAATCGTGTTAGAGAGAACAAGAATGATCGTGAAAGTTGTGAAGATGAGAAGAAGAGGAAAGGGCTTAATCGTGAAGAAGAGTTCGCGAAGAAGAGGAAATTCTCGACAAAATCTAAGGTAAGGGTGAGATTCTTCCATCTTAAGAGTTTTATAATGGAAATTGGGTAGGTTGAGGATTAGGGATTAAGGTTGTGGTGGATTAAGGAGGAATTAGGTTGGATTAAAATAACCGTCGAATAACGGTCAATTCCTAAGAATTCGCCACTTGGCGTCTTGCATGCTATTAATCTTTAAGAATCCTCCACGTATCTTCTACTTAGCGAGGTCGTTATTCGTATTACAACTGCCCTTTAACTGGTGAAGCGACGTATCTTCTCGTCATGTCGAATTCATTTGAAATTCAAATAGTCCTAGCGTCTTCTTCGTCGGATCCTTGCCTTCACATCTCTCGTCGAAAACACGAGAAGACTTCTTCGTAGTGATGTGAAGAACTTTCTAACTGGCAATTCATCTGCTCTTTCGACAGACAATTGTTCGTTATATCACGAACCAAATCATCACAAACCTTCTCAAGATTCTGGACATGTTTGGAAGAAAGAGTGATCCTATTCTGTCGAATATCTTCACAGCTACATACATCATTGTTCAAAACACAATAAAATGAGGAGTACTGAGAAACGTCGATGTCGAATAATGGTGCCTTGTAGAAGAATAGCTAACGAAGCTACCAATTGCTAGGGCTCTCATTTATTAAAATCCATGGTGTCGAAATTATGTGTATACATGAGCTACTCTTTATCATCTGCAAGTTACTCACATAAGAGGTAACATTTCCAAGATGACACGGTGAGAAATCATAATTCATTATAATAATATAAGGATATGGAATTTAAATAAATTAAGCACAACTACATCATAGCATCATCATACAAAATTCAGCACATAACAATCACAAATACATCCTTTTAAATGCGATGTCAATTATAATGGAATGCAAAATATGCACGTGGTACCGATTTTATCCATGCAATGGACACTGGCCATCAACCCTCCACAAGGAAGCATATCATAATCACCAAAACACTTCAATCCGCATAATGGGATTGAAGCTACCAATAGGCCGAAGCCCCCAACAAAATATGCCATGAAATGCAACGATGCGATACTCCTCATAATCACCAAAAATGAACAAGTGCATCATTTATTCCATGTTCAGAAAATAATCATCAAATAATCAGGTTTTTCATCGTAACAACACACCTACAACCCCCGTTCATCAACAACTCCATAACATCAATTTATAATTCAATTACGATTAAAATCATAAGGCTAATTTAACGTTTTCTAAAAATTAAGTACTGGAAAATATCTCACATCACTCATTTTATTTCATCAAAATAAAGTTCATCTTGTTAGCTTTTCGACGCTTCAAATGGAACCTCAATCGGAGTCACAAATCAAAAGTTATGAATTTTTCAAAAATAAAAATTTGCCTCAGTTATAGTATTAACCGGTTAACGCGCGGGGTTAATAGGTTAACACTTCATTTTTCTGCCAAAATACGCATATTTTTCACCAGTTAACGCCTAAACATCAGCAAATTTTCTGCTGTTTTACGAATTCTGCACTAAAACCCCCAAATTCTTCATTCGAATTTTACCCCATTGCACCCCAAAACTCCTCCCAAATTATCCTTACTCTTTTCTCATAAAGACCACTTTTCACTTGAATATATTTTTATTAATAATAATAGTATAATAATACACCAATTATTAATATTATATAAAAATACTCTTTTTCTCCCAAAATTCTCCACATTTACCCAAAACCTCTAAATTCTTTCTAAATCAAATAAATAAATAAATAAATAATTGAATTTAGATTTTCGGGGTGTTACACATAGAGTCAAGTAGAGTCTCATTGCATGATTGTTATTGTTGTATATGTGTGTTGATGTTGTTGATGTGTATGATAGTTGTTGTCGAGAAATGATGTATTGTTTTCTGATACTTGCTTAATTTCTATTACATTACTCTTTATGATGTAGGTATCTCACCTCTTCTGTTTGAATGTTACCCCTATGTTGTTAACGTGCAGGTGAGCAAGATAAGTCGAGTGGTGGTCAGTGAGGTCGGTGTGCTTCACGTTTTAGGGTGTCGGCTCTGATACGTCGCTTTGGGAGTCGGGACGATGCTGCTTTTACTTGTTATTTCTTTTAGAAATAATTTTTGTAATTGAAGTTGATTGAGGTTGATTTTAAAAATATTTCCGCTGCATGTTGAATAACTATTTTTGAAAAGTATCATCGAGCCATTTATGGTGTATTGGAGTTGATTGTGACACTCGAATAAAAACTTGAAAATTTTACTCTGATTTTTATTAATATTTCCGTGGGGTAATTTGGGTGTTACACAAGACGCACTAAGTCCCCCCTTTCCCACGAGGAGGCCTCGCAGATCCCGCAGCTGGTCACTTAAGCAAAAAAGGGATCACCACCACCCATAGGTTGTTGGGTCCATCAAGAAACAGAATTGTTCGTCCCCTCGACGAAACAAGTCCCCGGAAGCTAGAAACACCCGAAGGACTCTCCCAGCGGGAGCACGACCATCGCCTGAGGGTGTGAGAGATCGTTCAAGATCCCCTCCTCCTCGTCGACACCGGGACAATCGCTCCCGCTCCTTCTCCCCTTATTCTAGTGACGAGGATGAACCTCGTGGCCCCATCTCAGAAGAAATCATGTCTACTAGGCTCCCAAAAGGGCTCGAGAAGCCCCCTCCCCTGGGAACCTACGACGGAACGACAGACCCAGCACATCGAGAACATCAATGCTTTGCTGGATTACAGGGACGTCTGAGGGGAAATTAAATGTTGTCTCTTCCCTACGACATTGAGGAAAAGAGCTATGGCTTGGTACAAGAGCCTTCCTCACGAATCCATCACGTCTTGGAGGTAACTCGGGAGAATGTTTTCCCGACATTTCACCGCTTCATGATGACATCCAAATACTGAGGCCTCTTTGGAAGCGATCATCCAGGGCAAAGACGAACCTCTGCGGGCACACATCGAAAGGTTCAACAAGGAAGTTGTTTAGGTCTCGACCACATACGATATGAAGAAATACCTTCTTTAGCGAGGGCTTCGTCCCCACAACGACTTCAAGAGAGTTGTGGGCATCGAGACACCTGCCACGCTTGATGCCTTTCTCCTCAAGGCACATTTTAAGTTGTTTTCGTTAAAGAATTTGATGTTTTAAGTTGTTTCAAAGTTGAAAACAAGTTATGACATTTTAAGTTGAATATTATGAATCTGCTGCATAGTAATGAAGTATTTTTCTTTAATGACTGATTGGGTGATTTCGTGTTGTGAATTAAGTTGAAAATGTATCATTCCATTTGTGTTGTTGAAATTTATACTCTGATTTTATGATTAATTACCAGATAGAAATAGGGTGTTACAATTCCCCTCAATCAATTTCACAAAATCATCATGTAGAATTTTATGAGGCTCAGGCCAAATTAGGGTTCTTCAATATTCTTCACTGATTTTTCACTATACACTTTAAATAAATGAAATTAATTGGTACCATGGTGTTCGTGAGTTAAAAACGAGCAAGAGTGATGTTTATTTCATTTCATTTCATTACATATTCAGTGAGATATGAGGTATTTTGCAAAATCCCCATTTCTGGGCAACATGAAGAACACGTGTGTGTTCTTGCCATGTTCTTGGCGCCCCATTTTTTGAAAATTCAAATATTTTAATTTTGTAATTTTATTTAATTCAATCCAAAATTAATTTCTCTCTGATTATTTTGAGTTTTTAAATGATTTTCATTAATTCTAAAAAATGTTTAAATATTTTATTCCATGAAACAATCACCAAAAAATATATTTTTTAATATATTTAATATTTTCATTAATAATTAATTTTATTTGTTTCTAGACATTTTTAAAATGATTTCTTTCACTTGATTTTTCAAACATAAATGATATTCAAGTTATCGCATGGATAAAACATAAGTTTTCAAACATTAATATAAGGTTTCAACTTGTTTTTCAATTATGTTTGAAATTTATCAAAGATTTTAAATATTTTTACATTTAAAATATCAAAAATATAAAAAAAAAAAACTAGGGTTTTGATTTTAATCACCCTCAAATTGATTTTTATCACTCATGGGCCTCTACTAGAGTGTAAGACTCATCCCTTTTTGAAAAATGAACCAATAGGGTTTATCTGATCCATTTTGAAAAACTCGGCGCGATTGCCTTTTTCACCGCATTAAGTTTTCATCTGTGAATTTTTGTCTATGAATATCTTTACACATAACCATTTGCTTTCTAAAATGAATTGTCAAAAAATATATATTTTAATATATTTAATATTTTCACTATGACAATGAAAAATGAAATACATGGTTTATTTATTTACGTTACCTATTTTAAGGAGTTTTGTAGGATCTTGAGAGCATAACTCCAGATCTTTGCGAACTTACGAGGTCTTCCCTTGAAGTTAATTCGACGTCACTAGGCCTTTTCCAAACAAAGCTCGGTTCCCCTCTCCCTACCAAATGAAAACTTAGTGAAAGGTAGACGGGTGGTAAACCCACCATAAGATCTAAAGTGGATAGCTGTCATACTGGGGTGGGGCGTTATTACCTTTGGGGAATTGATTTCTTTAATCAGATGTACAAGGCATCTCCGACAACACCCTTAACTTTAGGTTGGAAATTGATTGATTTAGCCGAACGTGTAAAACGTCTCTGACAACACCCCTAACTTTATATAGGGAATTGATTGCTTTAGTTGGACGTGCAAAATGTCTCTTACAACACCTCTGACTTTAGGTGGGGAATTAATTACTTTCGTCGAATGTGAAAAACATATCCGACATCACTTCTGATTTTATATGTGGAATTGCTTTCTTTATCCAAACGTGAAAAACCTCTTCGACAACACCTCTGACTTTATGTGCTCACCGGACGTCGATATCCTTGGTCGTACCCTATTTTCCTATGGCTATGCATAATCATAAAGAAAATAATGTTTCAGAAAACATCCTTTTATTTACTATTTCCCGACACACATATACCCCCCACACACACATACACACACACACAAGGGCTAAATGTTTCAGACATAGTACCAAACATTATTATGAAATATGAAACATAACCAGATGGCCCAGCTGCCGCTTATTCCTTCGCTCTTTTTGGCCGACTTAGCCATATTTTGGAGGACAGATGGCCATCCTATTGAGTTGCCCGATGAGAGAAGCGTCATTGATCTCCATGGTTATGCCTTCACCTTGATATTTTTGGAGGGTCTAGTATATTCTTTTTTCTCCTTTAGATTAATGCTAATGGTGGTTGGTTCTTCATGCGAATTGTGATGTTTGAGCTTGAGACGTAGCAGCGAGGCAACAACGTCCAACGAGGACGCAAACGGTCTCCCAGGATACAATTGTAAACATTCATGCAAGGAACAATAATAAATTTAGCATTTACTGCCCGAACGACATTTGCATTGCCAACGAAAACCATTTGTTACACATATCCCTAGGGATAGGTAATGGTTCCACTGAACACTTGGATATCAGAGCCTTTGTATGGCCACAAACCACTTTGATTCAACCCCATCTTCTTGAACACCCTGAGCACATGATATCACATGAACTACCGTATTCAATTATCCAATAAAAGCCAAGGCATCCGTGCTTAACGCGATTTTCAGCGCGCTGGAGGTGGATGGCAGAAGAAAATAATTTTAGTTTTCTTGAGCGCTCTTTGAACGAGCAGGACCGCACTTAGCGCGATTTAAGTTAGTTTAAAGGTACTTTAAGTGAGATCACGCTTAAGACGATCTGAGGGTGCTTAGCGCGACTGTAATAAATATAATTTTTTTATAATTTTAGTTTATCTCATTTTTTCAGGTATTCAAGCAATGATATTTTGTCATTGTCATATAGAGCATTGAATAAGCTTTCCAACGCTTCCGGTCGTGCGTCAATCAAAGTTACAGTACAAAAGTTATGAAGAAAACAAGAAATAAGATTTTGTTGATGAGCCTAAGCGCACTTAGCGTTGTTCGCGTTGTTCCAGTCCCTATTTAAGTCATTTTTCAGCATTTTTTAGGTTATGTTCTTGGGGCCTTTTATTCACAACTTCATCACAAACATTCTTTTACTCACAACTTCATCACAAACATTCCTATAGCGATGAATACAATATTTCTCACGACATCGCTCTACACAAATACGATATTGAGAGAATATGTGATGATATTAACGAATGTTTTAGGTTACGTACAACTGATTGGTAGATTGTGTATTTGATGGTTATAAGCAAATACAAATCGTGATAATTTTTCTCCTCTCTAAAGAATGTATTTATTTTCTTGTTCATATATTTTTATTTTTACATGTTACTCCTTTGGAAACCATTTAAAAACAAGTTTAGACATGGAGATTGTCGAATGACGTTCTTTCCCTCAAATTGATCCCCGTGGAGACGACAAAACTGGGTACTTAATAATTTCCACTTTACCGCTTCAGCAGGAACTCTTACTGATGTACTTTCTTCCTTATGCTAGACAATCATCATTTCTGCAATCTTCCTCTTTGAAAATTTGAATAATCTAGGTGACAATTTTGATGAAAGAGGGACCACTAGTATAGAAGATACAACTGTAATTGACCAAGAAAGTTCATTTGAGGATGTTAATGTGGATGGAACCACTAAGGGAATTAACCAAAAATATTCATGCTAGGATGTTAATTTGGAGGGTGACATTGTGTTTGAGGATGCAATATTAGATATTACTTTAGAGGGGACCACTGATCATATTGTATGTGACCAAGAAGCCGATATATTGAATTACACACCATATCTCGTAAGTGTTCAAATTGATTCAGTAACTGAGAGACTTATTTGTAACTAAGATGAATATGAAGGACTATAATAATGTAACAAAAAAGATGGTAGTGGTAGTGAAGATGAGGGGCTGGAATGTATAAAAAGATGGTGATGGTAGTGAAATGACAGTGTTTTAAATGTTAACTTTGATGATTCTGATGAGGATGCGATATGAATTGGTGAAGAAATTACCATTGATAAAGAGGATGGGAAATGAAAGAGGAATGACAATGTAAAAGTTAAAGGAGATGGGAAGGGCAAAGGAAATGGTAAAGAAAGGGAAAAGGCGAAGGAAAAGGTAAAGGGAAAAGGAAAGCCAAGGTTGAGAGACTAAGAAAATAAAAGGAAAAGGAAGAAGCGGTTAGGGTAGTGGTGTATTTGATGATGTGAATGAATGTGAGGTTCCAAAGGAAAACTTTAGAGGTTTGAGTGACATTGAGGAATATGATAGTAAAGATGGGGAGCTTTTAAAAGATGATTTTCCAACTTTCAAGCTTCCAAAAAGAATGGAGGATTACAAGTGGGAATTAAGGAAACAAAAGTAAAATTTCACTAATACCATCATGACAAATACATTTCACCGATAAATGTTGACACATACATAACAATGTTGACAAACATATTTCATGACAGATATATTTTAACCTCCTTGTTGACAAATACATTTCACTAATAAAAATACATTGTTACAAATATAACATTAAACATTAAACTCAATATTCCAATCACAATGGACACTTTCAACCATCCTCTAGTGTGGATGATCTCATTCTTCAATTGGTAAATTTTCTTCTTTTGCCTCTGAATCTTCAAATTCATTTCATCAACAATGTCATCATCTAACCATTTGAAGAAATTACAACCCTTATTCACATGATTTATGTAATTTCTACAATCCCAAAACCTTTCCCCAAAATTAACATTATTCATGTCACCCACAGAAGGACACATTCAACTTGGCATTAACACTCACTCCTTTTATTTATATGAATAATCGACCCAGTTGTTTCAATTGAAACACTATTTGACAACTTAGACATCGGAAAATATTAAAATCCTAGAAATGGAGACAAGATGAAATGAAAGAAAATTGATGAACTAATGGAAGAGATCAATTATATCAACGGATCTAATATTACAGAAACAAACTATAAAGATTTTTTTATCGAGACACTAAATCAAAAATAAAAATTAACTTAGTGAGATTCAAACTAATTATACCTATATATATATATATATATATATATATATATATATATATATATATATATATATATATATATATATATATATATATATATATATATAATGACAAAGTTCCAAATTCATTTGCCTTTTCAACATTAAGTTCCAAATTCCAAAACCGTTGTCGTTGTGTTATGTATTCATAGCCATTCATGCAAACACTCACCATAAACATAACCCCAAATGCTTTCCTTTTCACTCTCTCGTTTCCCTTCATCCCAATCATCATCACTCCATAAACCAACACCACCAACTACAAAACCAACTCTTTGCTTTAACCCACCACAACGCCCCAACAACTCTAATCACCGATTGAGTTTCCAACAAAGCGCTTTTTCTAGTTCTAGGGACAATGATAAAGCTGAAGACTTTCCAATAGAAAATGCTAATAGTAGAGTAAACCCAATTGAGGGTAATGATGACAGGGTTCTATTTGGAAGAAATAAGAAAAAGGGTAAGGAGAAAGTTTACTGGGTTTGTAGTGATTGTGGGTACACTGCTGGACAATGGTGGGGTGTGTGTCGATCATGTAGTGTTTCTGGTACTATGAAAGAGTTTCATGAAGCGAAAAGTAGTGATAGTAATGCTAAGGTTAGTGGGTTTTCGGTTATGGAGAATGGTTTGGGGTCTTGGCTTCCACAGCAGAGTAGTGGGCTGCGTCCTTTGAGATTGTCTGAGGTTAATAGGGGACTTGATCATCTGCATTGGAGAATTCCTCTGTAAGGGTCTTTGTTATATTTGTGGTTTGTCTTTTTCTAGCCTTGTTTGGTAGTTTAACTGAAATATTGCTTAGTATTGCTTACTGAAGTAATGAAGTTTTGTTGATTATGACTCATATTTTCTGTCAAGTGGGAAGTTGGGTCTAATGGCATTTCCTTAGCCTATTTATTGTATGTTTCGTTTCACGATTGGAGCACCTAAATTGATTCTGGATGTGTAGAATTGATTTTGACATGTTTGGTTGCTCTTGAGTAGAATTGATTCTACTTGAAGCTAAAATTTGTAGCTTTTGAGTTTAGACGTGATATCTACACCGAATTTACTGTTCAACTCACTTTTGTAAGAATTTATCCAAACTTAAATCACTTTATCTTCAATTCACTTTTAGTCAGAATCAACTTTACATAATCAATTTACTCATAATGGATTGTCTTCACCTCTGAACTAAACACACTGAGTGTGGTGCCTTTCTATTTATGCTGTGTACTTTTTACTTCAACTCAGGTCTGGTCTTTTTGGAAACGAAGTTTCCAGAGTGCTTGGTGGTGGCCTTGTACCAGGTTTATTCCAGTTTCTTATCTATATTAATATGCCAGAAACCGTTTACTTTGAGGTTGTTTTTGCTTTTTGTTTGTATATGATTGATTTCACAACTCAAGTTTATCAGATGCATGATGCAGTTAGGTGTCTTAGTCTAACAACATTTCATGTTTGATTTTTATATTATTTCCTGTGCGTCTAGTCATTGGTATATTATTTCTGCTACTTCTAGTTTAGCCCAATTCTTCCCATAATCCTAATATTTGAATGCTCATATAAATGCTTCCATCTACTAATTATCACGTCTTAATTCAAATTCACTAAAAGCCTTACTACAAAGTGTATCAAGTATCAATGGCAACTTAATTTATAATTTGGGTTTGAAGGCTCATTGACTTTAGTTGGCGGGGATCCTGGTGTTGGGAAGAGTACTCTGTTGTTGCAGGTATGAATTATTTTGGATTGTAAAACTGTATAAGAGTTACACAGTTAACTTTCTCTTGTGGACTTGGTCAACCCCCATTAATACTTGCTTTATTTTGAACATTTGAATTGGAAGATTGCTGCACTACTCGCGGAAGGGCACAAAGATGGTGAAGCATCTCTGGTTGTGTATGTCTCTGGCGAAGAGGTTTGCTTTTATTGAGTCTTCTAATGGTTATCATATATGAAATTCATTTGATTTATATTTATTATTTACACCTATTATTTTATATGTTTTCATGTAGCTTTCATTTATGTCTATTTTTTTATCTCTTTCATGTGACAGAGCATTGAGCAAATTGGTAACAGAGCTGACCGCCTAACAATAGAATCAGATATTTATTTATATTCAAGTAATGATATTGAGGTTCTGGCATTTTCCTACGTTATCACTTCATTTACATGAATTTTGTTGATTTATACTACCAAGAAGTTGGGATATTCTTGATTGGCTAAAGTAGACAATCTTAATGAAGTCTATATAGTTATAGTTTTTATTTTTATTTTTTATGGTGTCAGGACATATTGAAGAAAGTTCATCATCTCTCTCCTCGGGCTCTAGTTGTTGATTCTATACAAACTGTTTATTTGAAAGGAATAATGGGGAGTCCCGGAGGGATTACGCAGGTGGGAGGGAATCTATCATGCTCAAATTCCATATTGACTTGCATCATCCTAATAATGATCATAGCCATTACATAAAGTCTTTACTCTTTATATTTAATTTGTTAATTTAGCCTACTATCTTATGTCACAACTTACTTTTCATATTTAAGGCATGAATTAGTTAGGTTTTGTTGCCTCCTCTACCTAATATGTCAAAAATGCCTATGCTATATCTTTTTTTATGGTGAAAAGAACCGTTGGTTCCATGGTTTATGACATGTATTAGGTGTGAAACAGGTGAAAGAGTGCACTTCGGCTTTACTGCGATTTGCAAAGACAACAAACATACCGGTTCTATTGGTGAGCAAAAATATGTCTGTCAATTTTGTGAATATACCTTTTTCTAAAACCATAATTAATGAGTTGTAGCGGTGGATCACAACACCTATTTTACTTTTACTGTTACTGTAAGCATTTCTATTCTCTATATGGGCTTTATAAAACACCACTCATGTGTATTGTTTATAACAAATTATTGGTGTTACTTGTATGCATTTGATTTATGGATAATTCATGTGCATTTTTGTTAAAATGGCCTTCACAGACCATAATTTGTTTTTTTTTCCTTCTTTAATTTCAGATTGGACATGTGACAAAATCTGGAGACATAGCAGGACCCCGTGTCTTGGAGCATATCGTTGATGTTGTTTTGTATATGGAAGTTCGTACCTTCTTACATCTTTCTTTTAGTTGGTAAAGCTGATTTGTGCTTATCGTTACATTTTCTACCGTCTACTATTTTGCACGCATTTTGGCATCCTTTACCCTTTTGTATATAATACAAGTGCTCTTACATCAAGTGCATTTCTGAATGTAGTTGATTCTATATCTTGAATGCATTATAGCATGGCGTAGCGCAACATACAATTGAGTGTTTGCTAGAGGAAAGGAAATATTACCAAGTTTTGGAAGAAAATAGATCTCCTTGTGACATTTGGTGGATCTGATGTTGCAAATCCTACTTGCTGTCATGAAGCTTAATAGTATTCCTAGTATTTCCCAAAAGTTATTTTCATAGTAAACCTTGTTTGTTATTCATGCTTTTGCATGCATTTAGAGAATGAGAAAAATGAGTCAAAAAACATTGTAAAGAAGATGTTCTATAACCAAGGCTTATTCCTCTAAGTGGGGTTAGCTACATTGATCAAACTACTCCATAATGCTCTATTAAAAATAATGCTTAATAGTTTCTCTTTTAGGTTTTCTAGGTCTTCCTCTTCATCTAGCGGTTTGATACCCTCCATTTGAACTATTCTCGTTACTACACAATCTACATGTCTTCTCTCTACACGTCCAAACCACTTCGGCCTAGTTTCCACCATTTTTTCTACCATATCCAATAGGCGTTACCTCAACGCTCTCTAATATTTTCATTTCTAATTCTATCTCGTCTAGTCTTACCATACATCCAACATAACACCCTCATCTCTGCTACACTTAGTTTATTTTTGTGTAGCTTCTTTACAACCCAACATTCAGCCGTGCACAATATCTCCGGTCTTACAGAAGTGTTTAATTCTTCTCGGTGATCAAAACAAGTATTAAAGTGATAGTTTTTCACTATACTTTCATTTATTACATTAAAATATTTGGTTTGATTGTAGGACATGATTCTTCCCATCCCACTTTCAAAATCAGTTTTACCATTTCTTTTTAAATTAAAATCTGGAGGTTTTGCTTGTAATGTTTTCCATTTATTTCTCACTTATAGTTACCTTTTTGAAATCACCACATTTTCTCTCTGCTGATTCTTCACATTAATGCTCAGGGCGAGAAGTACACTTCCCATCGTATGCTTAGAGCTGTGAAAAATCGTTTTGGATCCACTGATGAGGTATGCCACAATAATCATACCTTGTATCTACTACTGTGAAATGAAATTTAATGTTTGATATGTATTTTTTTCATGTGTCCAGCTTGGAGTTTTTGAGATGTCACATTTAGGACTCGAGGCTGTTTCAAATGTCAGTGAAATGTTTCTTAGTGAGCAAGTACTAGATTCAGATATTTTAGCTGGATTAGCTGTAGCTGTAATAATGGATGGGTCCAGAACATTTCTTATCGATATTCAGGTGATTTTTCTTATGTACTTTTATTGAATATGAATATGTTTCTTTTGCTTCAAATATCTGTAATGCCAGTACGACATGATTATCTATCTCTGTTGGAAATCTCCAACTACACTTTCACTGTTGGCATCTTTTCAGTGTCCTGCAGTCGTTTCACTTTTCTTTTTAAGCTCTTTATTTATCGTATAAAGAAATGCAACTAGGCTTCAGTCTTTCAGCCGTTTTACTTGCTTAAAATTTTGTATTAATTTTACTTGCTTAAAATTTTGTATTAATTTTACTTGCTAACCAGGAGATAAGAGACTCTTGAACTGAACAATTGTCTATATTTTTTGGACTGTATGTGGTAGGCACTTTGTCTTTCTGGTTCGACAGGATCGAGGCAATTTAATGGTGTCCAAGCAAATAGAGCTGATATGATCATAGCTGTGAGTTATTATCATAGATTTTCATTAATATTCTTATCCCTGCTCTTATACCATATGCTCATATTTTTATAGTTTCTCAATGGAAAAATGAATGAAAAGGGATCTTAAGTGGGTGTAAAACTTTATTAAAAATATACTTCACCACATTGAAATGAAATACGTGAAGTTGTTCCTTGATCATCTTTCTGTCCCTTGAACTGTAGGTTCTTATCAAGCAAGCAGGACTCAGTCTCCAAGAACATGTAATACGATTTATAAATTCTTTTTATCCTTTAGTTTGTTGTTTTAGACTTTCTACTTAAAGTTTGTGACTGAATTAACCTATCAATTTAAAGTTCAGTGCTTATATTGTAACCAGCAAATTTTTTTTCATGCTGATAATTATGTTGATTGTATTCTATTTTCTTGTGCCTTTGTTGAACAGGCTGTGTTTGTAAATGTTGTTAGTGGATTGACACTGAGAGAGACGGCAGGAGATCTTGCAATCGCAGCTGCAATTTGCAGCAGGTTTATGTTAAAAATGTTTTTCAAATGATGCAAAATATTGATGACCTGAGCATTTCATAAAAGCTCGAAGTCTAAGTCTAGCCTTTTATCCGACAACGACTTGTTTAGGTTTGGTCTGTCCTTTTTAAAAGTCTGATATAGTCTTTCCCTTTTTTTTTCCAGTTGCCTGGAGCTCCCTATTCCAAATGACATTGCATTCATCGGTGAAATAGGTCTTGGTGGCGAGCTTCGCATGGTGAGGATATTCTACATAATGTTAATGCTTCTACTATGATATTCATAGTTTAGCTTACTTTTTGTTTAGTATTAATGTTGCATTGTTATTGATGTGATGATACAGGTTAGTAGAATGGAAAAAAGGGTAAACACGGTGGCGAAATTGGGTTACAGAATGTGTATAGTCCCAAAGGCAGCTGAAAAGGTTTTGGGAAGTGAAGGTTTAGAAAATATCGAAGTTGTTGGTTGCAGGAATCTCAAAGATGTTATCAACACTATATTTCCCAATGGAAGCAACTGAAATGTCACACTGGCTGTGTTTTTATTGCACAGATAGATCCCTATATAATGTGATCACTATGCAGTGCTTCTTTCTTTTTTGGGTGAAGTAACTTATGTATAGCTTACATAACATAGGATATATACACCACTTTGGTTTTCCTATGTTGTAAATAAATCTATGCAACTATTTTATCCATTTTTATCCATTAAAATTGAAGATGTGTAACATGAGTTTCATTCATTATAAATTCTAGAATTTAAGATTTAGCCATAGAAAGCGGGGTAATTATTGAGGGGAGTTACTTTTCCCACCCCTAAGGGGCTTCCCATCACTGTGAAAAGTCGTAATGGCCGTTAGTGTCTATATATGTATTTTCAGATGATTTTTTTATACGCCCTTCAGTGTAAATCGATGAATCACTCTTATTTTTCTAAAATTTAAGATGTATCTCTTTATACCATAAGGGTAAATCTGTAGATTTCATCACTCTTATTTTTCTAAAATTTAAGATGTATCTCTTTATACCATAAGGGTAAATCTGTAGATACATCTTTGTAAACACCAGTGGATACTTTTATAACATAAGGGTGAATCTGTAGATCCATCTTTCTAAACACCAGTGGATACTTTGGAGATGTATCTTCGGACGCATTTTATATATTAACTTGCATCATACCCTTCCCTCATTTCCCTTCATTTTTTGAACTCTTAATAAAAAAAAATTCCTATCATATCCCAAATTTTGACCACATTAATTCTATCTGATTGAGTGATTGATTTTTGTTGAGTCCATACCCAAGTTTGTTGCATGTGAACCTTTGACCAGTCTTAGTTCATCTAAGTCACCATTTTTATATGAGGTCATAACTCATCTGGTTCCATAATTTCCATCATCATGGTCAATTCCAAACTTTTTTTTTTTATAAAAATTTGGTAAAAACTCATGAAATTCTTTAAAATCGGTAAAAATTCAAAAAATTTCAAAAATCTGAAAAAACATATCATTTTTCAAAAACATAAAAAATCACATTGAATATTAGGGTAAAAACATATGGAGGGTTGGGTGCAATTAGAATTTAGAGGGTGGTATACACATTAGATTGAAACCGGCCCAAGCCCAAGTTTCTGGTTAATCTTTTTTAATAAAAATAAATAAATATAAAATTGACCATTTCCAAAGGAAAGGTGCTTCTCTCTCAGTTGTGTTGTCCTGCTTCACAGAATCATAGGTTTCTCGCCACTCACAGATTAAACTTCAACCAAATCCGTACTTCATTTTGATTTAGGGTTTCATTTTCTTCCACATTCGTCATGTATAGAGCCACAGCTTCATCACTCAAGAGGCATCTCAAGGTATCATCTTTTTCATCCATACCCTTTTATTCATGTTTAGGACCAATTTACATTTTTGGAACCTACCCTTATAGCAGATTTCGATTTCTATACGGAAAAATTGTTTTTTTTTTATTGGTTTTCTAGGGGATCAGTTTAGTGGGTCGATTAAGAATTAGGATACTAAACCTATTATTTCTACATCATTTATTATTCATTATATGAAATTAATTCCCAATTAATCGATTCTCAAATTATTATTATTCCTATTGTCTTTTGTTTTATTCATGTTATGGTGTGCTGCTTGATATGTAGAAACCACATTTCAGATTGAAATGTGTATGGCATTGATTATTGCAAGTGTTGACGTGTCAATGTCGTGTCGCATGTTTTTGTATGTATCATGGCTTTGTAGGCTGTTTGTATTATGCTGTGTAATGAATCTGTGTTATTTAGGGCCGCGGCGGATACTTGGGAGCTACTAGGTTTAATACTTCAAGTGCTGTAGCTGCAAAGGTTTCCTCTGGTGGTTTGTTTAGCTGGCTTACCGGGGAGCGTTCTAGTTCACTTCCCCCTCTTGATACGCCGCTTAGTTCTGTTGTTCTTCCTGATCCTTTACCTGATTATGTGGAACCAAGCAAGACCAAGATTACAACTCTTGCCAATGGACTCAAAATCGCGTCAGAGACTTCGTCGGTATGTTTGTGTTTCTGGTATTCTGTATGGTTATATGTGTTCAGTTGCAAATTGGTAGTGCTATTGTTAAGATTGAATGGTGCTTTTGATTTGGTTGGGTAGCATTTATTGATTTTTCTTTTGTTGTGGTTGTTTATTAGAACCCTGCAGCCTCAATTGGGTTATATCTTGATTGTGGTTCCATCTATGAGACACCGTTGTCGAGTGGGACTTCACACTTGCTAGAGAGAATGGCGTTCAAGAGCACGGTTAACCGTAGTCATTTTCGTATTGTAAGGGAAGTAGAAGCAATTGGTGGTAATATAGGAGCCTCTGCCTCTCGAGAACAAATGGGCTACTCATTTGATGCTTTAAAGACTTACGTCCCACAAATGGTTGAGATACTGGTTGACTGTGTAAGGAACCCAGCCTTCTTGGATTGGGAGGTCAATGAAGAGGTATTTATAATTATTATTCTCTTATGTTCTTAAGCTCATGCATCATTTTTGCAGTAAATAAACATTTATTTTCTTTGTAGTAAGAGGCACTTTCATAGAAAAATAATAATATGGGCCTCAAAATACTTGTTGCTGTAAAAACTTATGGGAAATCAAAAGTTGCTGTACATAGGATATTCCTTTATGACATGTATATCAATAGTTGAATAATCGGTATGTAAATGAAAGGGAGACAAAGCTGTTCCTTATTTTTTTAAAAATGACTAATGCAGCGTTCTAAATTCAGACGACAATTCATGCTTAGTGCGAGATTAAATATAACATAACGTCGATTTTAAGTACCATGTCTATTTGTTTAATTTTCCCGTTCTATGTAATGAGAAGACGATACGAACCTAGGGATCACAATAATTGAAAAACCAGACATTCTGGTGTGAGGGCTCAAGGCCATATAAAATGGACATTACTACTCTGATCACTATTATAAGCAAATATTCTCTTTTCAGGTTAATGTTCATGTAAACCTTGATAGCATCCTACCTTTTTCATCGCGAGACTCCAAGTCCTATTGGACTTGTGATAAAAGCATGCCATCATATTTGACAGTATAGTTATTTTGGCAATCCTTCTGAACCTGTTAATTCCTATGTTGTTACAGCTTCGAAAGGTGAAAGCAGAGCTTGGAGAACTCTCAAACAATCCCCAGGGCTTGCTTTTGGAAGCAATTCACTCTGCTGGTTATTCTGGTGCATTGGCTTATCCTCTATTGGCTCCTGAAGAAGCACTGAACAGATTGGATGGCCCCAGTTTAGAGGAATTTGTTGCTGTAAGATCTGTTATCCTTTCTGATACTGCATGAATACTACTGGTATCATTTTATGCCAAACTTGCACTTTTTTCTTTCTGCTTTTTCTTATACTTACAATCTATTTGAGAATCTAATTTTCTAGGTGTGAAAAAATCAGGAAAATTACACAGCTCCTAGAATGGTACTAGCTGCATCTGGGGTTGAGCATGAAGAGCTTCTATCAGTTGCCGAGCCACTTCTTGCTGACCTACCAAGTGTTCCCCGCCCCGAAGAACCAAAATCTACCTATGTTGGAGGTGATTTCCGCCGTCACGGTGAAGAAGGGGTGTGTATTACCTTTTTACATAATACTGTTTAGATATTTCTCGCATATCATTATTTTAATATATTCCCTTGAAATGTTCTATTATTTACCTGTTAAGTTATATTGGAAGGGCAGACTGCACATGTTGCTATTGCTTTTGAAGTGCCCGGTGGTTGGCAACAGGAGAGAGATGCTATAGTTTTGACTGTTCTACAGGTATTCATCTTGTGTCTCATTTTCTCATTAAGTAAAACTTTGCTCTTGGTTTTTGCATCCTTTCTGAAGGGAGAAAGGAATGTTTGAATAGAATTAATAATTTTGAGTCATGTAGATGCTTATGGGAGGAGGTGGTTCATTTTCAGCTGGGGGGCCCGGTAAAGGGATGCACTCAAGGCTATGTAAGTTTGCCGATGCCTTCTTTTGTCCTGTTTAGTTTGGTCCTGATCTAACATTTTGACTTTTTTGAATCCAGATCTTCGCGTGTTGAATGAATATCAGCAGATTCAATCTTTTTCTGCATTCAACAGCATCTTCAACAACACCGGATTATTCGGCATTTACGCGAGCACTGTAAGGAAATCGTTTTGCAGTTTTTAGGCTTTCAGTTACATGGATAATATAGTCTGGTTGACACGTTTTCTGTTTTGTGGATGTAGGGCCCCGAGTTTGTACCAAAAGCTGTAGAATTAGCAGCCAAAGAACTAATAGCAATTGCATCGCCTGGACAAGGTTTTATTTCCACCCCTCTTTTGTCTCCTCAGTATTAATTTTAATTTCTGTCAGATTAAACTAACTCTTATTTCAACGACAGTTTCACAGGTACAGCTCGACCGTGCCAAAAGATCCACAAAATCTGCAGTTCTTATGAATCTGGAATCTAGAGTAAGCACTCACCTTCTTTATGGCATGTAAACTCGATTAAAATACTGTGGAAGAAGTGTAAATACGGTTTAGAATACTGGTTTTAGCATTACTAAACTAACAATCTTCATTCTTTTTTAGATGATTGCGTCAGAAGATATCGGAAGGCAGATTTTGACATACGGAGAAAGGTAAAACCATCTGTACACTGCTGAAAAGTGATTAATTGTTTCATTGGAAATGCAATTCTTGTTAATGTAAGAATCTGATCCATTTTCAGAAAGTCTGTGGAACAGTTCCTGAAGGCTGTAGATGAAATCACTTTGAATGATATCACTAAAATATCGCAAAAAATTATTTCTTCACCTTTGACCATGGCATCATATGGAGATGGTAATTCATTTAACTTCTACCCTTTCATAAATATTTCTTTACTTATAGTAAATGCTGAATCTTGAATGTTGATTAACGAGACGTGGTTTATCTTTTTCTGCAACAGTTATTAACGTGCCAAGTTACGAAACTGTGAACCGCATGTTCCATGCGAAATGAACAATATGACAAGTTTTCTGAATCATATACATGCATACTTCCATTTTTCAAGAGCAGTGCAGAAAATAAATCCAGAAAAATTTTGTGCGGATTATTTGACCCATTATTGAGGTTCTTTGAATGGTCTCATCTCTTGTTCGATTGTTCCAAATTTTGTTTGTTTATGAGTGAATTTTTCTCTCATTTCTTTGCTTAAAATATCACAAAAGCAGTTAACTATAATTTGATCTGTTTTTGATAATCTCTTTTACTAATCAGTATCTCCTGTAATATACTCAGGGATTTAATTTTTGAAAATTGTTCATGTGTTCTAATTAATATTAACTGTAGAAATAAATACACAATGCAATTCAACTATTATATTCGGTTAAAATATTGTTTTTTTTTCCAGTTTAATGTTCTTCCCTTTATTATTATGGGATTTACATTTTATATATATAATAATTATATATGAGAAGAGTTCAAATTAAACCAATATATTGCACTAATAGTAGTGACTCATGATTCTTAATTAGATAATTTATATATAAGTTTATATGATATTTTATATAGTCAGAATCTACTAAGATCTTACACGCTGATGCTCCTAAAACATCCCTTGCGTTCAAAAGATTTAAGAAGTCAGCAAATGCGATCAGTTTTTTTATGAGACTTTGTATAGAAATTGAAGTGGCTCGTACAAATTTATTCAACCGTAATCCAATTCCTGATTTAAAAGTTTATGTAGGGGAGCTTTTCCACAAAGAGAAGCACCTACTCACTTAAACAACATGTCGCCTGACAAGTGTACTCTTGATGCTTTCATAGTCTCTTATTCAGTCCAAAATACAGCTGACTTACGTGATACACGACATGTCTAGTGTTTTTCCGACTCACCTAAACAACATGTTGATTGACCAATGTACTCTTGATGCTTTCAGTCTCCTATTCAACCTAAAATACAGTTGACATACGTGATACACCTAAAATACAGTTGACATACGTGATACATGATATGTTTAGTGTTTTTCTTGCAAAGAATTTGGTCATATTGCTCGCAGTAAGAAATTATGTAACTATTGCAAACAATGTGGTCACATTATTGAGTGCCCCACGAGACATGCTCGACGTTCTACCCAAGTTCTACCGAAGCCTTTCAAGCTACTACCCACGATGTTGGTTTGTCTACTCCTATCATCGCTAATGCATTTGATGCGTTGACTTTAGAGAAGGTGTACCATACTGTTCTCTATGCTCTATCAACTTTGGGCATTCATGGTAAGTCTACTAATGTTTTAACACCTTGGTTTGTGGAGTTAGGGGCTTCTAATCATATGATTGGATCCCCTAAACACTTAAAAAAATATACATGCTTATACGAGTACAAAAAAAAATCAAATTGTTGATGGTAACACTTTGACTATATACGTTGTTGGTGATATTAATCATTCCTTTAACAATGTATTTGTGTCACCATGACTTTCCACTAATTTAATTTTCGTTAGCCAATTGGTGGATGATAACTATAATGTTAATTTTTCTTGTATCAACTATTTTGTGCAAGATCAAGTGTCATGGAAAGTGATCGCGAAGGGACATAAAGTAGGAATATTATTTCCGCTTCAGTTTCATTCCTCTAATTTTTCTTTTGCTTGTATAAATGTCTCACATCCGTTTGCAAATTTGCATAATAACGTAGGACATCCAAACTCAGTTGTTTTGTCTCATTTAATAAAAACGAGTTAATTGGGCCACATGAATATCAAAGTTGACTCATCTTTTAATTGGTTAGTGTGTAAACTTGCCAAAAGCAAAACTCTTCCTTTTCTTCTCCATGTTCACCGTGTTGAAAAGTGTTTTCAGATTATTTATAGCGATGTTTGGGGCGTGCCTCCGATTTTATCTCATGCCAGATATAAAAATACTTTGTGACGTTTATTGATGACTTTATCCACTTTACTTCGATTTATTTTCTTCGTTCTAAAGCTAAAGTTTTTGCAATGCTTAAGAAGTTTTTAGCTTATGTTGAAAACCAATTTCAGACCACCATTAAGATCTTACGCACAGACTCCGTTGAGGAATGTATTTCTCATGCTTTTCATGATTTTTTGGAACAAAAAGGTATCCTATCTCAGTGTTCATATCCTTATACGCCTCAACAAAATGGCATCGCATAACACAAAAAATCAACATTTACTTGATGTTATGCGTTCCTCGCTTCTTGCCGAATCTATCCCTCCCCAATTATGGGTTGAAACTTTGTTCAAATTTGTCTTTCTCATCAACCTCCTTCCTTCTCAAGCTCTTGGGTTTAATTCTCCCTATTTTCATCTCTTTCATGCACATCTTGATTACACCAATCTTCATCCATTTGGTTGTGTATGCTTTGTTCATCTTCCACCTCCTGAATGAAATAAACTTTGTGCCTAATCAATTATGTGTGAATTTTTGGGTTATAATACCACTTATAAAGGCTTTTTGTGTTATGATCCCACCTCTCATCACTTACGCATATCTAGGAATGTTGTTTTCTTTGATCAACAATTTCCCCCAAGTTCTAAACCTTCCCCAAGTTCCCACCTCTCATCACTTACGCATATCTAGGAATGTTTTTATGCTCGTTGGGTAACAACAATGAACGATGAACTATAAGCCCTTCAATTTTTTTTCTCACTTGGGACATTGTTCCTCGACCTTCAGGTGTTAAGCCTATTGAGAGTAAATGGGTGTATTCAGTAAAGTTGAATTTAGATTGTGCAATTAATCGTTACAAAGCTCGATTTGTTGCATTAGGTAATAAACATGAGTATGATGTTAATTATGATGAGACATTTGAACCTATCGTAAAAATCACTAGTATTCGAACCATTTTGACTAATGCTACCTCTCAAGGATGGCCACTTATTCAAATGGATGTGAATAATGCATTTCTTCATGGAAACATAGCATATGATATTTATATGACCCTTCCTCCAAGGTTGTCTTCCTCATCTGAAGGTGTGTGCAAGCTTAAAGGCTCTCTCTATATGGATTAGGACAAGCTCCACGGGCATGGTTTGAAAAGTTTCAAACAACTATACTCGATTTTTCTTTTACTTAGAGTAAATTTGACTCATCCGTGTTCATTCATCACACATTAAATGATATTATTCTGCTACTTATCCATGTTGATAATATGATTATTACCGACTCTGATCATATCGCGATCCATCATATTAAACAACAACTTCAAGCTTCTTTTCTTATGAAAGATCTAGGGGATCTTCATTATTATTTTTTAAGGCTTTAGGTTTATTCTAATTCCAAGGGAATTTTTCTCCATAAACATAAATATATTGAAGATTTGATTTCTTTGGCAGGTCTAACTCTAGCCACTCCAATGGATACTCCTCTTGAGGTTAATGTGAAATATTGTTGTGATGAAGGTGATTAATCGCAAAGAGTGATCCTTAATTCTTGGCGGTGACTTTTCAAGGCAAATAATTTACTCAGTTGTTGTTCTTACTATGATTGGTGTAAACAACTTTGGAATTTTCTTTGAGTTTCGTTTAGTCTTACTCTTGTAATTATGCAAATTGTATCAGGTTGAGGGTACCCATAATATCCTTTTTTTATATATATCTAATATCTTGCTTATCAATTTTTTTTGTCCGATCCTTTGTTATACCAGTAATTGGTAGGTAGCCTTAATAATTTGACCATCACTCGCCCTAATATTTCCTTTGCAGTCCAGCAAGTGAGTCAATATATGCATATCCCCCGCCATCTTCACTTAGCTACGGTACGTCGCATCATATGGTACTTGAAAGGAACATTTACACGTGGCCTATGTTTTTATGCTCGACAACCTCTTAGTTTTATTGGTTATAGTGATATACAGTCTGGACTGGTTGTCCCGACACATAAAAATCCGTTACTAGTTGGTGCATGTTTCTTGGTTCTGTGTTGATTTCTTGGAAGAGTAACAAGCAGTCTCATGTCTCTAAGTCTTCTACAAAATCTGAGTATCGAACTATGTCTACAACCTATTCTGAAATTACCTGGCTTCGTGGAGTATGGGCTGAGCTCGGTTTTCCTCAACATATAGCCATAACACTTTTTGCTGACAATACAACTTTTATTCAAATTGCTACAAATCTAGTTTTTTTATGAACGCACGAATCATATTGAGGTGGATTGTCATTCAATTCGAGAAGCATTGGACAATCATATTATATCTCTTCCTCATGTCACATCACAACTTCAACTTGCAGATATCTTCATTAAGGTTGTACATTGACCTTGACATCAGTTTCTCATAAAAAAAATTGATGCTTCTTGACCAACGACATTAATTTAAGGGAGGATGTTAATAAGGAACACTTATTGTTGTAATTTTGTTATAACTACATTTTATGTTACTTGCTCAATATATGTTAGTATGTATCTAATTGTATAGGAATTATAGGAATTAAAATATTTGTATCATTAATGTCATTTATGACTTATGTGCTTTGACTATGTTTGGTAAAACTAGTGGTAGTTAATGTTTGGTAGTTGGTAATTGATAGTTATAACTGATGATTGATAATTGATAAATTAATTTGAGTGTTTAATAAATAAATTGTTACGCTAGCTGTTAGATACTAAATGATATAAAAAGATATTCTTAATTAAAAATTGATGGATCATTATCTTATTATATTATATTAATAAATTAACTTTTAATCGATAAAAAAATGTATTAATAAAAACATACAAAACAATTTTAATATATATGAAAAATCAAAGGACATTTCTGGGTTAATCAGGGATTGCGATGCATTGACATTCTTCATAGTTGCGGAGGATTCCCTAATGTTCCATTGATTGGGAGGAAAGGGGGAATTAATTATAACCCTTCCCTCGCGGTTAAACAGTTCGGGTACGTCTTGAGAACTATCAATATTATTTTGAAATTTATTATATAATTTAAATGTTACTTAAAAACCTTAAAAATTGCATCGGAAAAATAAGTTTTTGTTAAAATAATAAGAATATAAATGGAGGAAAAAATCACAAAATAAAAGTTACAATCTCGAAGCTGAAAAATCAAACAGATCTTATGAAATTTTTGGTCTTATGAAAAGATAACAAAACAAAAATTCTGACAATAGCTAACTCATAATGGATTACATGATAGTAATATTTCATCTAGAAATATAAAATCCATTGGGTAAGTAGCTAATTATTAAACCATATGAGTGAAGTGCTTAATTAATTAAGCGATGTAGTAGATAGGATCAGGGAGCTTGAAAGTCCTATCACCAGTGTTTGTTCCAAGAATATCACTCCATTGATCACCAATGTTTCCAATGATTCTGTATCCTTCCTTTTCCAGCTTCTTCCTCTCAGCTGATTTGTATGTTACTGCTGTTTTACCATGATATTTTGATAAATCCCTGCAACCATATAAACAGTGTTTCTTAATATAATATTTACAAATAGTTTTCAAATAAGTCAGAGACATCATTATCCAAATCAACATACCTATTTAATGTTTACAGCTCAACAATAATTCACTAGTGTGCATTATTCTTTATCATATTAGCTGGCTTTTATTGAATCAATGTATAAATAAACTAATATTCTATTATTTTCTTCATGGAATAATAGAAAGAGTAACCAATAACCTAGCTAGGGTTCTAGAAATAAAACTTACTTCAAAATAAGCCTTTCCCATGTGTGATAACCAGCAATTCTCAAATTCTTAGCAGTTATATCAGTTTGTTTTTGTGGTCTTCCAGTTAAGAACACAATCTTCACACCCAAAGATAACAATTTCTTGTACAATTTCTGTGACTCTGGAAGTGCTGGTGCTTTTCCAAGATCAACCCATTCGTTAAACGATGTATCATTGTATGGATTCACCCTATATCTCAATAAATGATGAATTAATATATTGTCAGAAAATATATAAATAAAAAAAGTAAAAATAATAAGCATACCCAAATCCATGTTTAGCATAATATGGAAGATTAGAGAGTGAAGTTTCATCAATATCAAACACCCATATATCTTTTCCATCTCCACTTATATTAAGTGTCTTAGCATAGAAGTAACCTTCACGGTTAACAGTTTTGGAATCCGCTCTATATTGATCCCCTAACAAATAGTTTCCAACATATGTTTCACATTCTAGTGGAACTGTTTTCCAGTTAATCACATTGTGTGCTTCAACACCAAGTCTCCAACTAGAACATGACACTTCTGGGATGTAGTGTCCACCTGAACCAGTTTTTATCCGGAGTGAGAATATTTTGTTGGTTGAACCATGTTCATGGTTTACAACATCACCATGACATGTTGCTAAAAGTGTAACACAAAAGAAAAGGAAGATCTTCATTTTTATGAATGATGAATTTGTAAGTTAATTGATGATTATTGTTGAGAGTTTTTTTTCTTTAAATAGACAGTTTCTGTAGTTGAGGGATAACATGGTTTTGTATATAATATATTTTGTGGAGTCTATATGTTGCACATGGATGATATTATATGTATGAAATGAAGTTGAGTTTAATATTTAATTAGACATTCAAAGATCATGCCCTCATTAATTGAATGGTTTTCTTATGGTTATTTTTTACTCGCTTTCCACGTGAACGGTTACTTAGAGTGGTACCTCATTGTATCAAACCATCGTATCACCCCACATACACATGATGACGGGCCTTTTGATACCAGGGTAACTATTGATGACGTGTCGCTGTCGACCCTTCCAGCACATGTTGATGACCAACACCACCTCCATATGATTTAGTTATTATGGATAACCTTATGCATTTGGTAAACCCAAGTGACGAGGTTTATATTAGATTATCTCAGACTGTATTCATATCCTGTGAGAGCCTATTTAGACATCTTTTGTATTATGTATTATTTGTATCATTTGTATATTATTCAGACAACTTCATCATAAATCTTTATTTACTAATATTTTTTACCTTCCTTAAATTGCAACGTCAACTAACATCTGACAATGGATACATAACTTAAATAGAAAAAACTTAACTCTAACAGATGCTTAATAAATAAGAAAAACTTAAACACTACCAGACGATTCTGGACGTTTCAACATCTTCATTATATCATCAACAGATCTTGAAAGCTTAGCATCTAACTCGATCGATTCCTTTGTTATCCTACGACGAAACGATCTCCACATTTCCTTCACATCTTCGTCGGTCTTCAACTCAATAAGGTTGTATTTCACTCTCCCGTCAATATTAATCAAATCTTTACGAAATTCGATCTTTCTCACCTTTCTATTTTCGACATCAGACAACAATTCATCCAACTTCGATGTCAGGCCGACTAAAGATGTGGTTTCATCCGGAAGCCGAAACTCTACGAGAGGAGAAACCCTGTTGAAATATACTTCCGCCTTAATAAAAAATTAAGAAAGATACATTTTTTTAGACGTGTTTATCAAACAACATGTGTCCCCTTATTTATACAACTTTGTATTTATTCTGAAATTGTCAATTAAATTTTGTACATCCAAAAGATTAAACAACTAACACTATCAGAAATTCTAACTTAAACCAAAAATTTCTGTTTGATTCCATTAAACAGAAAAAATTGCAACCAGTGTGTGAACATGAATTCATCTCCAAGACAAACCAATAATAAAGAATTCTAACTTAAACCAAAAATACTCGTAAGCATTAGGATATGCCATACATGATTAATCCCATAAGGGTAATGTGATGCTCTTCTTGTGAAATTGGGAAGCATATAAACTTCAGAAAGAATTTTGCTAGAAGACAAGGATCCTCGTGGAACACGAGTAGTGAGAGTATTTATATACTTATAGACTATTAATTTTTTTTCTAACTGCGAATATGAAACAGATATTAGATAATATAGTATCATACACAAACCTTATCCATTATCTTTCCTTCTAATATCATTCAATTAGTAAGGGCATGATCTTTGAATATCTAATTAAATAATGAACTCGACCTCATTTCATATATATAATATCATCCATGCATAACATATACAATCTTTTTTTATATCAATCAAATTAAAAAGCTTAACTTAATCCTTGCAACCTTTTCCGATTGGTGATCCATACTATAGGTCATAAGGAGTACTGAAATTTTGAAACCCTCGTTTTAAACGTGTCAACTTTTTTCCAATAAAATACATTTTCTACATATTTTGTTGGACCACATTAATATTTATTTAAATTTTTAAGGATAAGATATATAGTACTCTCTTCCATTCGTTTCATAAAAAATGTGTGATTCTTTAGAAATAATTAGATAAATGATTTTAATAAAAAAATTAATATTTCCTCTGTCCCACAATGACAAATAGTTTATCATTTCACACAAACTAAAATAAATAAATAAATGAAAGAGAGAATAATGTTTTTACTAAAATATTTTTATCATATATTGCAAATGATGAAAGCAATACTTTCTTTGTTCCACAATAAGTGATTCATTTGATCATTTCACACAAATTAAAGAAAAGAATAAATGAAAGAGAAAAAAAAATGATATTTTTATTAAAATACTCTTATCATGTACTAAGAATGGTGAAAGTAATAATAATTAGAGTGTAAAATTGAAAAAAATGAATTGAAAATTGAAATAAGTCATTCATTTTGGAACACTTTATAATTCCAAATGAGTCATTGATTGTGGGAGAGATGGAGTACTTCCTCCATTCCTTTATAAGTGTCACTTTTTGAATAATTTTGTGTTCATTTTTAATTGTCACTTTGTAAAGGGTGGTTCTACTGTGCAAAAGAAAAGATATAACAGATGGAAAAATATGCAAAATATTCTAAAGATTTACTTCATTATAGTAAAGGCTAATACAATGAAGAATATATGAAAAATGAGAATGATTACTCAATACTTCTTGGAATGAAACAATACAACTTAATGCAACAAAAAAGAAAGAGAATTCATTCACAAGGAATGCCACTAGAGGAAGAGAGATATAGTCACTTGCTGCCTGCGTTTCTCACTCCTCGTCCTTGATATATGCTGTTAAACAGAATATTTTATGTTATGGATTTTCACCCTATTGCCCCTCCTTGGTTCCATAATGTTATGATCGTTTGCCACTTGTCCTTGATTGTATCTAATTTGTCCTTTTCCTCCAACAATATTATTTTGCCAGCTCATAACATTACTCCCCTCATTTACAAGGACCTTGTCCTCAAGGTTAGGATACAAAACCTTCAATTCATTCCAGTTTTCCCAAGTGACTTCTGTTGGCAAAGTATCCCACTGTACTTGAACCTGTTGAATTGGTTGGCCATTTTGAATGACGGTGCGACGATTAATAATAGCTTGAGGCAAAAACAACGGTCCTTGTTCAGTAGTGGTCAAAGGAAGGGGTAACAGTTGTGTAGGGTGGTCACCTTTGCATAATTTTAATGCAGACACATGGAACACTAAATGAATTTTCGCAGTAGTGGGAAGCATCAACTTGTAAGAAACTTGGCCAATGCGTTCCATGACAGGAAATGGGCCAAAGTAACGCATACTGAGTTTCTGATTGCGCCGAAGAGCTATCGAGTGTTGACGGTAAGGTTGCAACTTGACTAGCACCATGTCACCCACCTTAAATTCAACAACCCGTCATTTATTATCAGCAAATTTTTTCATAATTTGTTGAGCTCGCATCAAATTTGCCTTCAGAGCGGCCAAGGTATCATCTCGCTCCGTCAATAGCTGTTGTAGCAACGGTGGATCACCATTGTTAACTTCATAACGAATAAGGCCCAATGGATCTCGTCCATAAACCACTTTGAATGGTGTCATGCAAATACTTGTGTGGAAGACAGTATTGTATGAGAACTCTCCCCAAGGCAGTAATTTGGACCAAGCACGAGGAGAATGGCTAGTGAAGCAACACAAATAAAGTTCTAAACATTTGTTTACAGCTTCAGATTGGCCATCGGTTTGAGGGTGGTATGCCGTGCTCATAGCCAACATTGTGCCACTGAGTTTGAACAATTGTTGCCAAAATTGGCTTGTGAACACACGATCTCGGTCAAATACAATTGTCTTAGGAAACCCATGAAGTTTAACAATTGTATGAAGAAAAACTTCTGCTACTTTGTAGCTGTTATAGTCAGCCTTGAGAGGAATGAAGTGACTATATTTGGATAAACGATCTACAACCACTAGAATAACAGTGTAAGAATTGGATGGTGGCAATCCCGTAATGAAATCCATCAACAAGTCTTCCCAAATTTGTTGTGGAATAGGCAGAGGTTGGAGTAATCCAGCAGGTAAGGTTGTCGAGTGTTTGGCTTGTTGACAAACTAAACGTTGTGACACAAACTCCTTGATATCCTTAGTCATAGTGGCCCAGAAAAGTTGAGTCGCGATGCGATCTTTAGTGCATGTAACTCCAGCATGTCCTCCCAAGGTTGAAGAATGAAACTCAGTGAGAATGAGTTTGATCAATTCAGGCTGTTGAGGAATAACCAATCGATTCTTCCAGAATAACATAACATGCTTGACCTGATAGTGGGGTATAAAACATGTACCCATCAAGCATTGATTTCTAACCTCTGCCAACACATGATCCTCATTTACAGCTGAATGAATCATGGAAATAAGTTGAGGTGTGTGTACTGATATGGTTAAACAGAATGAGCGCGAGAGACTGTCAGCTGCAATATTATCCACTCCAGGTTTATACTCGATGGTGAAATCATATCCCAAAAATTTGTGAAGCTAGTATTATTGTTCGAGAGTTTGGATTGATTGATTAGTGAGGGATTTGAGGTTGCGTTGATCAGTCTTGATAACAAACTTATGACCAATCAAATAGTGGCGAAATTTTGCCAAAGCTTCTGTAATAGCGTAGAGTTCGTGGACATACGCATATTGATTTTGCATTCGAGGGCACAACATTTTTGAAAAGTAAGCAATGGGATGACATGTTTGACTGAGCACCGCACCAATACCGGACCCGGAAGCATCTGTATCAAGGTTAAAAGGCAATCCAAAATCTGGTAACGATAAAACTGGGGCTTGTGTGATGGCATGTTTGAGTTTGTCGAAAGCTTCAGTAGCTACTAGAGTCCAATGGAAAGCATCTTTTTTTAAAAGCTTGGTGAAGGGTGAGGCCATGGAAGCATAATTGCGAATAAAACGCCAGTAATAACATGACAATCTTAAGAATCCTCGAAGATGTTTGAGAGAAGAGGGAACTTTCCATTCCATGACAGCTTGAATCTTAGATTTATCCATTTCAACACCTTGATTTGAGATGGTATGGCCTAGATAATTCACTGAAGTTAGGCCAAAAGCAACATTTGGAAAGCTTGGCAAATAGCTCATGTTGTTCTAGCAAACTTAAAACGACCTCTAGGTGTTCAAGGTGTTCAGACCAAGAGGGGCTGTACACCAGTATATCGTCAAAGAATACTAACACGAACTTGCGTAACTGGTCTCGAAAAACAGAATTCATAAGACTTTGGAACGAAGCTGGTGCATTGGATAACCCGAACGACATGACTAGCCACTCAAACAATCCTTGATGTGTGCAGAAAGCAGTCTTATGACGATCCTCCAGACTAACTAAAATTTGATGGTAGCCTGCTCTCAAGTCTAATTTAGAAAAATAAGCAGCTCCAAATAGTTCGTCCAACAACTCATCAACCGTCGGTATTGGAAATATTTCTTTGACTTTAATCGTGTTTAGTGCACGATAATCAGTGCAAAATCGCCAGGATCCATCTTTCTTTCTGACCAGCAAAACTGGGGATGAGAACGGGCTAGTACTAGGTTGAATAATACCCTGTTGTAACATCTCGGAAACCATTCGTTCAATTTCGGTTTCCTGACTGTGTGGATATCGATATGGTTTGACCTTAACCGGATTACTATCATCAATAAGAGGGATCAAATGATCTTGTACCCTTGGTGGTGGTAAACGATTAGGTTCCTCAAACACCTTCCAAGAATTGCGGAGCAAGGAAGCTAAATCGTCCGATAAATTATCAAGAGTAGCCAATGATGATGATGGTGCTAGAGAGTGGAATTGCAGGGTATATGACAAATAAATTGAATGTGTGTTATGGAGACGACGAATATGATGAAATTGAGACTGACCCGGTGTCATGAATTGATAGCCTCGAAGAGTGATGAATTTGTTGTTGAGGTAGAATTTAATCAATAACGCATCATAGTCCGCAATGTGAGGACCTAGAGTCTTGAGCCATGGTGCTCCTAGGACCAAATCAACACCATTAATAGGAAGTAAATACATCGGAAGGTGGAGATTTTGACCCTGTATCGTGACTGGTAAGTCCTGAATCAATCCCGAAGCCGTCAGTGTACTACTATTTCCCACAAGAACTTGAAATTGAGGAGCTTGTTGAATTGGCAATTTCAAACACTGAGCTATGCGTGGTTGCAAAAAATTATCGGAACTACCACTGTCAAGGAGAACTTGGACTTGTATTCCTTGAATTTGCCATTGAAAACAAAGTGTGCCTGCACTATGCGCTCCGTTGAGGGCATTAAATGAGAGATGATGCTCTGTTTCAAGTATCTGATGTAAAGAATCCCCATCAGGCGGCTTTGTCTCTTGCTCTGGTGGGTCAGAATCATCAACTTGAAGAAGGAGGTAATGTTTGTTTGGACAACGATGGTTGGGTGTAAACTTGTCATCACAATAGAAGCATTGACCCTTGTCACGTCTGAGTTGAATCTCAACGGCGGTGATGCTACGAATGGGATGAGGTTTGGAAATTGGTGTTTGGGTTTGGGGCCGGGTTGGTGGAGTGGGTAAAATGGCGTTGGTGGGTCGGGTTAGAGAGTGTGGGCTAGGATTTTAAATGGGCTTTGTGGTTTGTGGGTAGGGTTTTGTGAGTGGGTTGTATTTTTCTGCAAATAATTTGGCTAAGGACAGGGCATGAGATAGAGAAGTAGGGTTTTGGGCTATGACATCACGACGAATTTCAGACTTAAGCCCACTAATGAAACAATCCAAGATTGCATCAGGGGATAGGCCATGGGAGCAATTAGCAAGGGATACGAAGGTAGAGTAGTATTCACTGATTGTTGAGGTTTGGGTTAATTTGAAAAGGGTAGGTCGTGGAGATTCGTATGGAGAAGGTCCATATTTTAATTCCAGAGTACGTGTGAAGGCACCCCAAGATCGGAAAGGGTTGTTACGAGTAATCATTTGATACCAAGGTACGACATCTTTGTCGAGATGCACTGCTGCAATGGTAAGGCGTTGATTGTCTAATGTAGAGTAATAATAAAAAAACTATTCAACCTTAAAGATCCAGTTCAATACCCTAGTTTCGTCGAATCTAGGAAAATCAAGCTTCACGTTACGTATATGAAACGACGACTGTCATGGGGTTCCGTCTGAGTTCCCATTACCATTCAAGGTAGAAGAGAGTTGTAAAGAGCCCAATTGTGCTTCAACACGTTCCAGACGCACCATATCGTTGTGTCTGTGTTGCATGTAGTCGTTATGTTGTGCATCGGCATCTTCCATCATCTTCTGCAACGTGGTGTTGATGCCATTGATGGCAGCTTCCAAACCTTTCATCCGTGTATTTTCCGCCATGGTAAGTTGATGAAAGCACCAAATATAAAGGGTGATTCTACTGTGTAAAAGAAAAGATATAACAGATGAGAAAATATGCAGAATATTCTCAAGATTTACTTCATTATAGTAAAGGTTAATACAATGAAGAATCTATGAAAAATGAGAATGATTACTCAATACTTCTTGGAATGAAACAATACAACTTAATGCAACAGAAAAGAAAGAGAATTCATTCACAAGGAATGCCACTAGAGGAAGAGAGATATAGTCACTTGCTGCCTGCTTACTCACTCCTCGTCCTTGCTATATATGCTGTCAAACCGAATATTTTCTGTTAGGGTTTTTCACCCTATTGCCCCTCCTTGGTTCCATAATGTTAGGATCATTTACCACTTGTCCTTGATTGTATCTAATTTGTCCTTTTCCTCCAACAATTTTATTTTGCCAGCTCATAACACACTTCTAAATTTCAAAGTAGTATTAAATATACTTTTGTCAAAATTACCCCTAAGTAATTATTACATAGAGAAAAAGTAAAATGAATGTAATAAATAATTAGGGGTAATATGGGTAAAATGAGAATTATTGTATGAAAAACAATAATATTGATTAACTTTTTTTGGTATGAGAAAAAAAAAAAAATAACACTTAAAAAGGAACTGAGAGAATATTAATTAGAGGGTAAAATTGAAAAACATACTTTAAAAATTGAAATGAATTATATAAATCAAACATTATAGAACAAAGAGAATATCATTTAGTAGAATATTCTTATTAAATATAACCAGACAATTATTTTGAAACAAAACTATGAAAATAGACATTTTTATGAGACAATAATTTATACACATGAACCACGTTTTCTTTTCCAATAATTGTCTTGTCGTTATATACAAAACCATGATCCCTCACCTACAGAACTTGTCTATTTAAACAACAAAAACCCTCAAACAACAATCATCAATTAACTTGCAAACTCATCATTCATAAAAATGAAGATCCTCCTTTTCTTTTTAATTACAATTTTCACAACATGTCATGGTGATGTTGTAAACTATGAACATGGTTCAACCAACAACATATTCCCACTCCGAATGAAAACTGGTCCTGGTGGACACTACATTCCAGAAGTATCATGTTCTAGTTGGAGACTTGGTGTTGAAGCACACAATCTCATTAACTGGAAAACAGTTCCACTAGAATGTGAAACATATGTTGGAAACTATTTGTTAGGTGATCAATATAGAGCCGACTCAAAAACTGTTAACCGTGAAGGTTATTTTTATGCTAAAACACTTAATATAAATGGAGATGGAAAAGATATATGGGTGTTTGATATTGATGAAACTTCACTCTCTAATCTTCCATACTATGCTAAACATGGATTTGGGTATATGCATACTCATTATTTTTTTCTTCTCTTATTTATATATTTTTTAACAATATATTAATTCATCATTTGTTGAGATATAGGGTGAATCCATACAATGATACATCGTTTAACGAATGGGTTGATCTTGGAATAGCACCAGCACTTCCTGAGACACAGAAATTTTACAATAAATTGTTATCTTTGAAAGTGAAGATTGTGTTCTTAACTGGAAGACCACTTAAACAAACTGATATAACTGTTAAGAACTTGAAACTTGCTGGTTATCACACATGGGAAAAGCTTATTTTGAAGTAAGTTTTATTTCTATATTAAAGACTTTCGCGATTTTGATAGATAATATCGGTATTACAAACACTATTTATATGGTTGCAGGGATTCAACAAAATATCATGGTAAAACAGCATTGACATACAAATCAGCTGAGAGGAAGAAGCTGGAAAAGGAAGGATACAGAATCATTGGAAACATTGGTGATCAATGGAGTGATATTCTTGGAACAAACACTGGTGATAGGACTTTCAAGCTCCCTGATCCTCTCTACTACATTGCTTAAATAATTAAATTTCCTTTCATGCATTGAATAATACTGTAGCTACTTACTGAATGGATTTTATATTTCTATTATGTACTAATCCATTATGAGTTAGCTATAATTATTTTAATTTCCCTAAAGTCACACTCACTTGTGACATTTGAAATGGAAGAAATATTATTTCAGAACTTTATGTTATTTTATTGAAATAGCTTGAAGTTTTGTTTATAATTAAAGAAAAGGTTGTATTGAAAATGAATAAAGGGGTAATCAACCCTTTCAACACTATGAAGAGTTAAGCAAATTAAGATTCAAATTTGATAGTCAATTTTTCCAATTAAAATCAATCCGATCCACTTTAAAAAAAATGGTTCCTGCTTAACCATAAGGCCTATTAAAATAGATTAAGTATTATATTTTTCCTTTTTTTATCTTGTCTTTAGCCGATTTATAACGTTACATGTTGTAACCATTTATGCTATTTTCTAACTACTAATGTATAGGTTATTTAAGGATTTTTTCAAATTGTAAAATAAAGTCTTCATAATACCATTTCAAAATGAAGCTTCCACTTTTCACATTTTCTTTTGGTTTTAGGTCGTTAGTTGTTAATATAGTATTAGATAAATAATATTATTTTAATTTTTTAAAATGTCTCCAATTACGATGTTAATATATATATATATATATATATATATATATATATATATATATATATATATATATATATATATATATATATATATATATATATATATATATATATATATATATATTTAGAATAACTAATTTCTAAAGATATATGATATATCTTAATATATATATTTTTATTCGTTTTTGAATTAAATTTGAATCTTATAAGTGAATTTATTCTGAAAATATATTTTCGAAAATTATCAAAAACATATTCTTAAAAACATAATTGTTAACTTTTTAGTGCACTTGCATCACGCTATGGTTATACAACTATTTAAAAAATATTGAACAAAATTGAGTGTAATGACAAACTCAATAATTTTATATTATAATTTTTTAAAATAAAAATATATTAATTACATAAAATGTGATTTAGATAATTTTATTTGATTAAAAATATATTAATTAAATATTAAATAAAATTGTGTATAATAACTAAAGAGATTATCAATTGTAAATAATTTTATGCAATCAGTATATCATAAATATTCATATATGAGTAATACTTTCAATATGATTAAAACAAAAATCAAACCATCTACTTTCCACTATTTGACAACACTAAAAGAAATGGAAATGGGACCACCAAAAAATCCTCGTCCTACCAAAAAATCCTCGTAATAATAAGGATGAAAATAATTGAAAGGGATATGACACCTTAGTTAATTTTAGAGGACACGTTTCTAGTTTGTATAAGTCACCTTTTTTTATTTTTATGGAATATGACACCTTACTCATCATTCAATGCTCAAAATACTAACATTTATTGCAATCGGTGAAATTTCTATGTGATAATTTAAATTGAAAATTTCTTTTTCAATTCCATATACTTCTTCTATATCATATGGTTTTTCACATATAATTTCAAAACTCAATTTGAACATTTTAGAGATATATCTCTGAAAAAGTTCAATATTTTATATGTTATGAAAAATTTTAGAGATACATCTACGAGATAGTGTAAGAGATGTCTTCGTAGATATATTTTTGAAATTTCTTCATTATATTTTTTATTTTATTTTATAATTTTTTTATTTGTGTTGTTGTTTTATGCAAACTAATTATATACCTAATTTTATCTTGCTGACATAATGGTTGATAGAGTTGACAAACTAAGATTTGGACGGATTTCCTAATATGCATTCGTTCGACATGAACATAATCAATAGGTTTCGGAGATAGTAGGTACATCTATTCAGGCAAAGACGTCGACTTCTGGGGCGCAATATACTCTTGGGGCCCAATCATCTCCTGGGGCCCGACCTTCAGCTTAAGTCACTCCACCTTCATCTCAAGCCGCTCAATCTTCATCTTAGACCACTCCACCTTCTTGTTCTTCTTCTCGTAGTAGACAAGATGCACAAGTTGACGTGTCACTTCCTCCATCCTCCTGCGGGCGTCAAGATGCACCAGTGTTACCTCTTGTTGATCTGGTGCCACCTCTCGCTGATGATCCTGATGTATCAGTGCCACCTCCAAAGGGTGAGATCGCTAATGCTGAGCCAAATGGATTTGTAAGGGGTCCATGTGATATGTCCCTACTTCCTTTGTATGCAGACCATACTGTCAGACATATATGGGACAGAGACATATCATTAGGTTGATTATTTATTTATTTTTTACATTATTTTAGATTTGAGATATTGATCATTTCTAACATTGATTATTACTGACAATGATTATTTCTGGAAAAATCGCAGGTGCGTCATCCACATAACTTTTTGAATCATGGGAGGAAGATTTTAACATTGCATCAACCATATGAGCTGGCAATCGAGCAAAGTTTACTGCTTTAGCGGTATGAACTTATGTATTAACTTTACCTAGTTCCTTAATAATTTAGTTAGAGAATTGTTATTACGTACCAAAAATTAGTAGGGATACTATATTCGTTTCTTGTTTGGACAAGTTTGGCTTTTCATTCATAATAAAGAATAATTGTTGTTCAATTTATTTGAATGATATATTATATGCTACTGCATAAATGACCAATGGACTGTATGTACTTGATCTCGAAATGCATATTTATAACATTAATACTAAAAGGATGAAACATAATGAGTTAAATCCAACTTACCTTTAACATTATCGATTAGGCTACATAAATGAGAAATCAATTTCCAAACTCCATAAAGATGGACTCTTGGTCTCTTTTGATTATAAATCATATGAGACATGCAAATCTTGTTTAATGGGAAAGATGACAAAATCCCCATTCACAGGAAAAGGTGATAGGGCTAATGATCTTTTGGCCCTCATACATTCTGATTTACGTGGACCACTAAACATACCAGCCATATGAGGTTTTCAATACTTCATCACATTTACTGATGATTTTAGTAGATATGGTTATGTGTATTTAATGAAACACAAATCTGAAGGAAATCAAGAATGAAATACAAAACCAACTAGGTAAAAATATTAAAACTCTTCGATCAGATCGAGGCGATGAATATGTAAGCCTATAGTTTGATGACCATATAAAAGAGTGTGAGATTTTATCCCAACTTACTCATTCTGGAAAACCACAATGGAATGATGTATCTGAGAGAATAAAGCGAACCTTATTAGGCATGGTCCGATCCATGAGGAGTCACGCCGATATTCCAAACTCCTTTTGGGGACATGCACTATTGACACCAACTTACACATTTAACCGTGTTCTATCCAAAAAGGCTGAGAAGACAACATATGAGATATGGAGTGGTAAGAAACCACTTATGTTTCACATGAATATTTGGAGTTGTGAAGTTTATGTGAAATGGAAAATTACAACTAAGTTTTAGCCCAAATCTGAAAAATACTTATTTGTGGGGTATCCTAAAGAAACAAGAGGGTATTACTTCTACAATCCTTCTGAAGGCAAAGTGTTTTCCGCTCAAACTGGAGTTTTCTTGGAAAAGAAATTTATTTCCAAAGGAATCAGTGGAAGGAAAGTAGATCTTGAAAAAAATCAAGAACCATAAAGCATCGATACATCTATGGAGTAATTAGAGCAAGAATCACAAGAAGTTGTGGAAGAGCAACTCCCTTAAGTAGAACAAGACAAGTGTAGGCCGAGCAGGAAACATCACCAACCAGATATATGAATATCTCTTAACTAATCAAGGTCATGTATTACCCTTGGATCAAGATAAGATTGTAACCTACCAAGAGGATATAACTAGTCATGAGTTTGAGAAGTGGTTGGAAGCCATGAAATCTGAAATGGATTCCATGTACACAAACTGGGTTTGGATCTTGATAAAGACTCTTGTAGGATTTAATCCTATAGCATGCAAGTGGGTCTTCAAAAAGAAGATTAACATAGATGGTAAGGTACATACCTATAAGGAAAAACTAGTTGCTAAAGGCTATAAACAAATTCATGGGATAGACTATGATGAAACCTTTTCACCAGTTGCAATGCTTAAATCTGTTCGGATTTTACTTGCTATCGCTGCATATCATGATTATGAAATATGGTAGACGAATGTCAAGACTGTTTTCCTTAATGGGAATCTTCTTGAGGATCTCTACATGACACAACCTGAAGGATTTGATATACCAAAAGAGCCCAAAAGATATTTAAGTTATAACAATCAATCTATGGATTGAAGCAAACTTCCAGAAGCTAGAATCCTCGTTTTAATGAAATTGTAAAATAATATGGATTCATAAAGAATAAAGATGGACCTTGTGTCTGCAAGAAGGTTAATGGGAGCATGATCGTCTTCCTGGTATTATATGTAGGTGACATCTTACTCATTGAAAACAATGTCCATACCTTGCAACAAGTGAAAACTTGGTTAAGGAAATTCTTTTCTATGAAAGACCTTGGTAAAGCAACCTATATATTAGGATTCAAGATCTATAGAGATAAATCACACAAATTAATTGGCCTAAGTCAAAGTACATACATAGGAAAATTATTGAGACACTTTAATATGCATGATTCCAAGAAATAATTCATACCTAGGCAACATGGCCTGTGTATATCAAAAACATAACCCCCTTCAACTAAGGAAGAAATGGATCACATGAATAAAATTCCATATGCATCTGCAATAGGATCTATCATGTATGCCATGTTATGTACTTGACCAAATGTCTCGTATGCTTTAAGTGCAACTAGTAGGTACCAATATGATCCCGCTGATGCTCATTGGATAATTGTCAAGAATACCCTTAAGTACTTGAGAAGGACTAGCGACTCATTATTGGTATATGGAGGTAAATAAGAGCTTGATGTAATTGGATATACTAATTCTAGATTGTAGACAAATAAGGATGACTTTAGATCGTAATCTGGTTTTGTGTTCTACTTAAATGGTGAAACTGTGAGCAAGAAACGTTCAAAGTAAGAAACAATTGTTGATTCTACAACCGAGGCTGAGTACATTGATGTCTCAATTGCGATAAAGGAATTTTTTTGGATCAAGAAGTTCATTAGTGAACTTGGCATAATCTATAGCATTGTGGATCCCATTGATCTTTATTTTGATAACCGAGCGCATCGCATGCTCGAAAATACAATAGAGTCGCCACTAAATTTTATTTATTCTCAAAGGAAAGGGAAAATATCAATAAAACCCTTGGGAAACAGAAACGGGTAAGGGAGTCAGTTATGTGAGGGGAAAATATTAGCACCCCTCACATCCGTTGTACTCAACGCGAACCATTTTGATTTTTATTTACGCAAATGGGTGTTATTATCTAAATGTTACTTGCGATTGGTTTTAATTAAGGGATTTTTTTTAGTTAATGTGCTCGCCAAGGATTCAAACCCCTGTGCCTACGTATTCTCATAGTGCAATGAGTAAATCAGAGTTCCGTAGCTCATGGGTATAAAATAAGTATTTGTTGGTTGCTTTTAGGGAACATTTATAATCATATCCTAGAAGTGTTTCGTTGTTAGCTGATTCTGATCCTTGTTCGGATGCTCTAAGCTTTTAGTCTGACTGCTAAGGAACAAATTATAACAATTAATTTTATGAAAAGAAAGTTGTTTTGAAAAGGTTTTTGTGATTGAAAAAAAAAGAAAGAGTTGCTTGAATTGAATTGAAAAAGAGTTTCTTGAATGATGAAAGTATTGTTTGGACCAAAAGTGTGTTGATTGAATCCATAGGGCACCACATCCGAACCAAAGAGTGTGGAATTTAACCGATAAATGGTGATTAGTCGATGCAGAGTTGTAGGGTTTTCCTAGATTTGGGGATCAAGACCTACAAGAAAGGGATGTTACCCTAAGCATTGGGTCTGATAAGGAAAACATGGATGTAGGGGATTGCCTAAGCATGCGACTAATTAAGAAATCATGCATGACGTGGTTTGTCTAAGCATGAGACTAACAAGACAAATATGCATGACAAATTATTTGTCTAAGCATTGAGTCTGACAAGATAAACATAAAAGAAAAGGAGGTATGCCTAAGCCTGTGACTAACAAGGAAGACATGCATGAAAATGAGGGGTTTGCCTAAGCATTAGACTAACAAGGTAGACATGCAAGAGAAAGGTTTTAACCATGAGAGGTGATTAACTTAAAGATAGGGGTTTGGTTCAGAGATGAATATTTTAACCATGAGAAGGTAATTAACCCATATATGAGGTGATTAACCAAGAAAAGATGATTAACCTCAAAAGTGTACAAGTATCCAAAGAGTATTGTGTTTGGTCCAAAGAGAAAAGTATTGTGGATGTTAATTGTTGAAGTGTTGTATGTGGGGAGAAGAAAGTTTGAAAGTTATAAGTTTTGAATTGCACTAAAGTCTATGAATAGAGGCGAATACTTTGAATAACTGAGGCCTATGTCCCGTATTCCAACATTCTCAAAACAAGGGCATGAATAATCCCTCTCATTCTTCTTCGTTGCTTAAGGCTCGTGGTGCACAATTCACATTATAACTAATAAGTGTTTGAAAGAAGAGTCTTTTTGTTTTGAAAAGGCAAGGTGTGCTTGAAGGATGAAGCTCAACAATGAACAGATCTTGATGTCCTTCTATTTCCAAGGTCTTGAATGTGAAGTCTTGACTTGAAGATAGATGCAAGTGTAAAGATCTCAATTCAATCAAGTGATCAAGTGACTTATGATCAATCAATTGAATGTGAGTCCTAAGGGCATAATGTAATTGTCCAGGATAAGTATCGAAAAGTCAAGGCTAATCATAGAAAGTAATTAATTGATCAAGTTGAATTTAATCAACTAATCAAATGGGATGAACATGCTAAGAATCATACAATAAGCATATGAAATCATGAAAATGAAATACGACATTAAAAATGAAAATTAATCAATGTTAATCCTAATCTCTAACATATCATGAAATGAAATTAAAAGAAATTAGCAATTAAACTCAATTAAAACTAACCCTAATTAAAACCTAGTTTAAATATTATACTATTTTTATTGTGTATTGCTTAAGTATTTTTATGTGTAGGAAAAATAATTAAAAATAATAATTATTATTAATAAAACAAAATCACACTTCAAGGTGGTGTAGTGCATGAATCAGATTGTATGGCCAAGAACTTGGGCGCTGGGCCTATCCAATGAAGGCCCATAGTTATGGTCATTTGTTGAGTTCAGAGGTGTAACACCCCAAAATTTTCCCTCTTATTTATTATCAACCTCGAGCGATTTACGCTTCATTCTTGCACCATTCCGCATATCATTGCATCACATTTGGAAAAATAAATAAATCATCATCCTTTGCATACGCATGAGGTGTGTGGTCGATTGAGGCTTGCCAAACATTGGAGTTCAAGAGAAAAATAATATCCCAAAAATAATCCAAACCACTTCCAAGCTAACCAACCAAAAAGGGAGATTTCACCTTTCCCTCCATTTTCCTTCCGTTTTCCTTCCACTTTCCTTCCACATTTCCTTTCATTTCTTCCCCTTTTATTTTTCCACTTCAATTCCACTCCTTTTCCCTTGGATGCTTCTACCATGTTCTACAACATTCTAGAGTATTCCAAGGAATATAATATTCCAAAGAATATTCCCTCTCCAACCCTAACCCTAACTAACTACAAACCTAACTCCATTCCTAAACCTAATTCCATTCCCAAACCTAGCTCCAAGCCTAGCCTCTATATAATCATTAATCACTTCAATGCAAAGGGGTTCCCACAATTTTCCAAATTTTTCATTCTCCCACAATCACTTTTTCTCTCTCACTTTTCCTCCATTTTCCCTTTTCACCAAAGCTTTTTGAAGAAGCTCTTCAAGTTTCACATTGAAACTCGAAGATCTTGAAGCTTAGCCTCCAACCTCCATTGATTTTATGGATTGTGGAAGAAGAAGCTACTGGTTTTTGTGAGGATTTCGGCTTATCAGAAGTGCACGAAGTTTCAAGCATCAAGAACACATTTATTTTGCGGATTCGCGATTTTCGTGGTTTTCTCTTCGATCAAGCTCCGATTCTTGCAACATTTATCGAAGCACTTCTCCACTTCGTAGGTTGGTGATCTAAATCGCTTCTCCATTAAGTTATTCTCTTCATCTTGCTACTTTTGGCGTTCTTTAATTGCTTTTTGTTTTGCTTGCGATCGATTTCGTTTCCGTTATGTGTTGCTTGCGATTTATGATTTGTAATGGATTAGAAGTTAAGGTGTAGATATTTATAGGTTCTATCATGTGTAAATAAGTCCCAATTAAGTAGAAATTAGTGTTAGCATGTTCCTAGGTACATTGGAGATCATTAGAAGTGAGTTTGTGGCCAAAAACACTTATTTCTTAACTTTTTTCACATTCTGGATCAGTGTTAACCGAGATCATTAACATGTTCCTAGGTAAACCCTAAACCATTTGGTTAACCGGTTAACGCTTGCGTTTTAGCCACAAACATTGCAGTTTTAGGTCCGTTAACAGGTTAACCATTTGGTTAACTGGTTAACGCTGTTAATTTTTGGATTTTTAGCTTATTTGATAGCTTAGTTCTTGTTTCTAGTGCCTTTAATGTTCATACATGTTTAGGTATTGATTTTAGGGAATTTTTGGGTCCATTTCCAGTAGCTCATTCCCCTATTTCGAGTCGATTCGACGCGTTCCCGTTCATGTTGCGTATTATGCATTTTTGTATTCCTTTGTGTATAATTTGGTTTCTTGCATTTTGTTGCCATGTTTATGCATCATTTGGCATGTAAATAATCATGTTTCATTCCGTCTTTTTATATCTTTTGCATTGCATTAAGTCATTTTTGCATTTCATTATATCAAGATATGTTGCATTTCATATAATCATGTATGTATGTGCATTTGGTTACATTTGGTTGCATGCTTGATCATATTATTCACATCAATTCAATTATGAATTTTGCATTGAGTTTAGCATTCTTGTTGATCTAACATGTTGCACATTCATGATCAATGCTCATTATGTTCATATGCCATGTTCATGTGCCATACTTTGCATACTTGTTGCACAATCCATCATGTGATGCTGTAACACGGTGGGAGAACTGACTTTAGTTATGTTGCGGATAGCAAGAGTCGCCACCGACTTTTATTTTATCCAAAGGAAAGGCATAAAAGAACAAGAAAGACCTTTTAAAAGATTTTTTGGGTCCGGGGGGTAAGTTATGTAAAGGGAAGGTGTTAGCACCCTTTACATCCATGGTTATCCATGGGCTCTTAGTTACTTGGCTCACTTTAAATTGTTTTTGAAATGTGAAGTGCGTGAATAGAAATTTTCTTAAGAGTTTGATAATGATCCATGTACGGATGCGTAAAAAACCTTTGTTTTGAAAATTTTTGTTTGAAATTGTGAAGTGTTTGAAAAGTTTTGAAGAATGAGCAAGTAACTATGAGGAACCTACCCTAAGTTTTAGTCTTTTCTGTTCTTGAATCCTTTAAATGGTAAGACTATCCCTATTATTAAGGAATATGTAGTCATTACCTTGGATGTGAGGGACAAGTAAAGGGACATCTGTTTATGTAGGCAACTGTGGGGTGTATAAGCAATTTTGGAGGGACTATCATCTTTATTCGAAAGGGACAAGATCATCACGAAGGCAACATTCGAAAGGGACTTGATCTTTTATTTTTTAAGGGACTAGATGACTTTATTTTGAGGGACTTTTGCTTTACACACCCTACTTGACCTTTTGATTAGGCAACAATGAGAGGTATCCCTAAGGAAGTGAGATGGCGATCAAAGATCGACTTACGTGTGTGAGTGTACGATTTAATATTTATCTTTTGAATTAAGTGATCTAAATTAATTTTAAATAAACATACATGTTACACTCCTTATTTACTAACCATGGCATAAAATAAATAATTTAAACATTATAAAATATTACATCCAGGAGCAATTACAATAATGATAATAAAAGCAATTTAAATAAATAAGCAGAATATTAAATAACAATAATAAAAATTGGGGTTAGTGACAATAATAATAATAATAAAAAATAATACTAAATTAAATGGGGTTAGTAATAAATAAATAAATAAACATAATTAATAATAATAATGAAATAAACAAGGATATTATAATAAACAAAAAATTTTAAAAGTTAATAAGAAAATATAAACAATTATAAAAAATTTTAAATTATGTATAAATTATATAAAAAAATTAATTATGCACATGATATAAAGATAGAATTATACTTCTAAAAATTAAATTAGCAATTTTAAACATATAATAAGAATTATTTACATGCAAAAACTAAATTATAAACAATTATAGAATATTTACATATTATAAGAATAAATTAAGCATTTTAATTTTTAAACATACTTATGTACAAAAATTTAAATTATAAGCAATTTATACATTTAATAAAAATTGGATTAAGAATTTTAATTACATTATAAATATAATATATAATAATAAAATAGAAGAAGAAAAATTAGGTTTTTTTGAAAATTATTAAGATCAATTAGGGTTTAATATACAAAAATTTTAAATATTAAATATTAATTCAATTATATAAATAAATTACATATGTATATATTAAAAAGAACAATTTGTTTGAGAAAATATTATTATTATTATTTATGAAACATGTTAGAACTTTATTAAATTAAGATTATAATTTTAAATTAATTAATATTAAGAATAAACAAAACAAATAGAAATAAAAGAAAAGAAAGGAAAACTTACCTGACTGGGGATTGAACCCAGCACCTTTGGCTTGCAATCACTCAGGCCAGCAACACATACCACCAGGCCAGCGCGCGCAGGTGATGAAGGAAGGAGTCCAATTGGTTTTGTTACATATTCCTGAAAATCAAAGAAAAAGAAAGAAAAACAAAAGGCCTGGGGGGATCGAACCCAGGACCTTCAAGCAATCACACAAACACCTTAACCAATCCAGCTGGGAGAGCGCACCTGTACATAACTTCACCATAATTCATAATATATTAAAATGTCTAATTATCTGGAAAAAACAATAAAAAGGTGGTGAAGCCAGGATTCGAACGCAGGTCCTCTAGCTACACACGCGTGCTTCATACCACTGGGACAAGCAACCAACTGTGAAACAAAACAGCAACTAATTCATAAAATATTATACACAATATTTGAATTCTGGAAAACGCGCGCAGAGGTCTTCTTCTTCCTTGGTTCCTGCGAAATTTCATACAGGTTTTGCTGCAATATTTCCTGCGAGTTTCAAAGTTCAAAAACCTACGAAATTGAACAAGCAACAAAACAGTAAAATTTCTCAACAATGATTAGTGTTTCATAATCCCCAAGGTCCATAGAGTTATCCCATGTTCTTAGAATTTATTTATGTTAGGTTTAATACAAAACCCCAAATCCATGGCCGAAACCCTAGCTATGGTGAAATTCGTCTCAATTCATGAAAATCAAATCAAACCATCCAGAATTCATCCAAAGCTTCAAACAATAACAAATCAACAAACAAAATTCATTAATAATGGTTAAACAATCGAAATCGAAAAATTTAAATTCAAGAACAAAGGAGCTTCGGTTTATGCTATATGAGATGTTTTGAATGCAAATGATCATTGGTTTCGACTCAATGGTGTCCAGGGATCATTGCTATGTTCTCAAAATACCTTCAAATGCCTTGGAGAAGGGAAACCGAATTTGAGTTTTGTGAGGTTTTTGAAATTTGCAAACTTACACTTTTGAGGCTGGAATCCGTGTCTTTTTGTTAGGGTTATGTAATGTACTTATAGAGCAATGAATTAGGTCAGAAAAGATTGATCATTGTGTGATAAGTTTGATCCAAAAAGATTCAAAAAGATAGGCTTTAAAAATCAAATATTTTTGCATAAACACTTGCTATTTTAGGCCAATCATCATGATCCTCTTACCACTTTGATCTCAATCATATTTATGAATTTCTAGAAGCTTAATCTTTTTTTTAATCTTTGACTTTTATATTTTATTTTAATTTAAAATGATTTTTAATGAATTAAATCAAAATAAATAAAAATAGAATGATAAAAAATCTGATTTTTGAGGTCTTGGGTCGTGCATGAGGTTATAGTATGGATTGGGTCATCATATGGCAAGCCCATTTAGAAAAAATTGGTTTTAGACCTCCATTTTCTTCATAAACCAACCAAAAATTTCCCAACTTTGAAAGGGCACACATCCTTCAATTTTAATGCTATGAGGGTGTTCTTGGACATTTTAGAAAGCTTGAAGAGTCCTCTAACCAACCCCACTGGTTTCATGTTCATATCATTTACCATTCTCAAGTTATGCTCTTTTGAAGTTGTTGACTTTTTGTTGACTTTCAAAAAGACCTATAATGTCTTAGCTCATACCTTCCAAATGAAGCATTTTTGGGCTTGGCTTGTGAGTCACAAAGTTGTAGAGAATTCAATTTCCTTCAAAATGAGCTTTGGATGGAGACTTGGTGATGAAGCATGTGAAAGTTATGGCTGGTCAAAGTTCAGTTGACTTTTACTGATGAAACCCTAATTTAGAAACCTCTGATTCTTGATGATCTGAAATCTCCTTGATGAATCATGATCAACCCTTGATCAAATGATGAATTTTACTTCATATACTTGATGTTGGCAAAAAATCATGAAGTTTGACTTTGGTTTGACCATAGTTGACCTCAGTTTGACTTTTTAACTACTTTGACTGATTTTGACTTATCTGATCATCTGACTGAGCAAACCTTTGAGAAAAGTCTTGAAACTTGTCATGGGGATTCTTAGACACATATAAGATGTTATGAAGCTCACTTGAAGTCTTGGAAGTCCATTTAGCCTGATTAAAGTCAAAACCCTAGTTTTGGATGCACTGCTTAGGAGGTGCATTGTCTGAGAGAATTGTCAACTCTTCTGACCAATTGTGAACTTTGTGAACCTTGTGAACCATCATAAGATGTCTTGTGAACCTTGTGAACCTCATGGGAGGTCTTGTGAACCTTTTGAACCTCATAAAGATGTCTTGTGAACCTTGTGAACCTCATGGGAGGTCTTGTGAACCTTGTGAACCTCATAAAGTATCTTGTAGACTTCATGAACCTCATGAAAGGTTTTGTAAGTATTGTGAATCTTGTGAACCTTGTGAACCTCATAAAGTGTCTTGTAAACTTCATGAACCTCATGAAAGGTCTTGTAAATGTTGTGAATCTTGTGAACCTTGTGAACCTTCTTAGCACACAAAGTCTTGTATTGTGAGGGCAAATTTTGGGGTGCAACAGCTGCCCCTGTTCAATTTTCTGAGACCTGAGGGGTTAGATTGGTATATTTGCCAGTCATGACCTGGAAGGTTGAAGGGGATTGAACACAAAAGCCCAAAAATTTGCACTCACCGGTGCGTAGAGTAGTATTGATAATTGGTTGTATATGCTTGAGTGGGCTTAAAGATGCCACTTGGAGAACAGTTCTTCAGGTACATTTCTTGGAGGATAGAGCAGTCCAAAATATGAAGGTAAACTGATAACTTTCAGGAAGATAAACAACGTCCCGAGATAGTAATATGCTTTCAGGAGGATACAGCAGTCCTGAGGTAATAACATAACCTTTGGGAAGATAAACAACGGCCCAAGGAAATAATATGCTTTCAGGAGGATAAAACAGTCCTGAGGGATTGATAGCTTTCAGGAGGATAACAACGTCCTGAGGAAATAATATGCTTTCAGGAGGTTAAAGCAGTCCTGAGGGATTGATAGCTTTCAGGAGGATAAAGCAGTCCTGAGATAGTGATATGCTTTCAGAAAAATAAACAACATTCTGAGGTAATAATATGCTTTCAGGAGGATACAGCAGTCCTGAGGTAATAATGTAACCTTTGGGAAGATAACAACGGCCGAAAGTAATAATATGCTTTCAGGAAGATAACAACGTCCTGAGGAAGTGAAAACCTTTGGGAAGATAACAACGACCCAAAGTAATAATATGCTTTCAGGAGGATAACAACGTCCTGAGGAAGTGATGATAGCTTTCAGGAAGATAAACAACGTCCCGAGGTATAAGAAGCTTTCAGGAGGATAAAGCAGTCCTGAGGGAGTAAGCTTTCAGGAGGATAAAGCAGTCCTGAGGTGATGATATGCTTTCAGGAGGATAAAGCAGTCCTGAGGTAATAATAACTTTTGGGAAGATAAACAACGACCCAATAGTCACAATTTGTTGATGAAATTTGTCTGTTGGAGAATTAACCTGAAAACAAGGTAGCATCCTGTATGGTAATATTAGTGTATGCATGTATGATATGATGCACCTAAGTAATGTATTATGTATTTATATGTATGTATGTTATGGTATGATGTAAATGATGTATGTATGATATGATGTAAATAATGTATGTATGATATGATGCTGCCGGGAGCGTCTGGATATCTTTGTATAATAACTGCTGGCCAGGGAAAATAACTCCCGGTTTGTTGCTGAAGAGTATGGGGAATTCGTTCCCGTCTTGTGTGATAAGAAGGTATACATAACCTCCTGTCTGCTGGGGATAGCAAGGTATACATAACCTCCCGTCTGCTGGGGATAGTAAGGTATACATAACCTCCCGTCTGCTGGGGATAGTAAGGTATACATAACCTTCCGTCTTCGTTTGATAGTAGGGTATACATAACCTCCCGTCTTCGTTCGTCGTACTCTTATTGGAAAGTAAATTCCCGAATATCCGTATGAGGATAAAAGAGATGGATATAAATTCCAGGGGAGATGTGACTATATGAAGATGGATTTGTCCTACTGAGGGTTTGTAACTGTCTTGTAAAGATGAACCGGCGAAGCTTCATTGAAATCCTTCCCTCGTTCGTCCTTAGTAAATACTATTACTGTATTTTCATGCATTTCTGGTAAACATCAATCATATTAAGCATACATGCATTTCTGGTAAACATCAATCATATTCAAAAGCATAATACATTCAAACACAACCAATGGACGTTTCGCTTATGTAAATAGGGTAAAAGTAAATCTGGATTCAAAAAATGGAATTTTATTTATTTCAAAGAGTGACCCATACATGGGTAAGTTTGTACAAGGAGACATAAACCCTAGTAAGAGGATTTTGTCATAAAGTTTTTACAAAACAAGGAGAATCAACTATGTGGGAAATAATCCTATTAAGTTTCAATTCTACTATTGCCATTATCTTCAAGTATCTCATCTTCTGCTGTCGAGACGAAAACGATTGGATTGAGCTTTATCTGTTCGAGCATTGAGTGAGTAACACAACTGGTTGCAGTTTCATGGGTGATCCAAACGAGACATAATCATACGCTTTAATCCCTAACTTTTGCCTGGATTTCCCTTTCAGGTTTTCAATCCACCGGGATACCCTTTTTTGCCCAAGCCGCCTTTTCAGGTTTTCGACTTGCCGGGTGTACATCTTTTTATATATATCCCTAATTTTTGACCAAACCCTTTTGGTTTGCCGGGGTGCCCTTATTTTTGCCTAGGCCTGTCAACCTAGCGGGTCTCTTTTCATGCGTAGTATTTTTTAACTATGTCTGCGTTTACAGGCTGCGGGATGTCTTCACCATCCATAGTAGTAAGTATCATGGCACCTCCTGAAAACACTGTCTTGACTACAAATGGTCCTTCATATGTTGGAGTCCACTTGCCCCTAGGATCACCCTGTGGTAATATGATACGCTTGATTACCAAGTCACCAGCCTGATATACCTTTGGCTTAACCTTCTTGTTGAAAGCTTTGATCATTCGTTTTTGGTACATTTGGCCATGACAAACTGCTGCTAACCTCTTCTCATCAATCAAATTTATCTGGTCCAGTCGAGTCTGAATCCACTCATCTTCATCCAGGCCTGCATCCTTCATAATTCTCAAGGAGGGAATTTGAACTTCAATGGGCAAAACTGCTTCCATACCATAGACTAAAGAGAATGGGGTTGCCCCTGTTGAAGTACGTATTGTAGTACGATAACCATGAAGAGCAAATGGTAACATCTCATGCCAATCCTTGTAAGTAACAGTCATCTTCTGTACAATCTTCTTAATGTTCTTATTAGCAGCTTCAACTGCCCCATTCATCTTTGGACGATACGGAGAAGAGTTGTGATGCTTAATCTTGAACTGCGTGCAGAGATCAGTAATCATAGTGTTGTTCAGATTAGAGCCGTTGTCAGTAATAATCCTTTCAGGGATGCCATACCTACATATGAGATTATTCTTAATGAATCGAGCCACAACATTCTTGGTAACAGATGCAAATGAAGCTGCCTCCACCCACTTCATGAAGTAATCAATAGCAACCAGGATGAAACGATGCCCATTAGAAGCAGTAGGTTTGATCTCACCAATCATATCAATGCCCCACATGGAAAAAGGCCAAGGAGCAGTCAACACATTCAATGGTGAGGGAGCTATATAGACTTTATCAGCATAGATTTGACACTTGTGACATGTTCTGGAGTGTTGATAGCAATCAGCTTCCATGGTAGACCAATAGTAACCTGCTCTCAATATCTTCTTTACCATAGTATGACCACTAGAATGAGTGCCAAAGATCCCATCATGCATATCTTCCATAATCTCTCCTTTGACCTGACTTACTACCAGGGCTGAATCTCCATACACGTCAAGGAACTGAATCTTCATATCAATAGCAGCTTTAATACCCAGGATACATGCCTCATACTCAGCCATATTATTGGTACAATAGAAACAAAGTCTGGCAGTGATTGGGGTATGACAACCTTCAGGGGAACTAATCACAACACCAACACCATTACCAAGTGCATTGGATGCACCATCAAAAACCATAGTCCATCGGGATCCTTGTTCAGGTCCGTCATATTGTCCAGGTTCTTTGGTAATAATCATAATGTCTTCATCAGGAAACTCAAAACTCATTGACTGATAATCATCCACTGCTTGATGAGCCAAATGATCAGCCACAACACTTCCTTTAATGGCTTTCTGAGTAGTATACTGTATATCATATTCTGTCAGGATCATTTGCCATCTTGCAATTCTTCCGGAGAGAGCAGGTTTCTCGAATATGTACTTGATTGGATCCATCTTTGAAATCAATAAGGTAGTATGAGTCAACATATACTGTCTTAGTCGGCGAGCAGCCCATGCCAAAGCGCAACAAGTTTTCTCGAGCAGTGAGTATCTTGTTTCACAGTCGGTAAACTTTTTGCTAAGGTAGTATATTGCCTGCTCTTTTCGACCAGACTCGTCATGTTGCCCCAAGACACACCCCATTGAGTTGTCTAATACTGTTAAGTACATAATCAAGGGTCTTCCATCAACTGGTGGCATCAAAATTGGTGGTTCTAGCAGATATCTCTTGATTTCATCAAAGGCAATTTGGCATTCATCATTCCATTCCATCACCTGATCTTTTTTCAACAACTTGAAGATTGGCTCACAGATGGCAGTTAATTGGGAAATAAATCTTGCAATGTAATTCAATCGTCCTAAGAAACCTCTAACCTCCTTCTCAGTACGGGGAGCTGGCATCTCTCGTATAGCTTTTACTTTTGCAGGATCCACTTCAATACCTTTTCCACTGACTATGAAACCCAGGAGTTTACCAGATCTAACTCCAAAAGTACACTTGTTTGGGTTCAATCTCAACTTGTATTTCTTCAACCTCTCAAACAATTTATGCAAATGATCAAGATGTTGCTCTTCATTCTGGGACCTGGCTATCATATCATCCACATACACTTCTATCTCATGATGAATCATATCATGAAACAAAGCCACCATAGCACGCTGATATGTTGCCCCTGCATTCTTCAAACCAAATGGCATCACCTTATAACAAAAAGTGCCCCACTGTGTAACAAATGTTGTCTTCTCCATATCTTCAGGTGCCATCTTGATCTGATTGTAACCAGAGAAACCATCCATAAAAGAGAATACCTTATGCTGAGCAGTGTTGTCTACCAGAACATCAATATGAGGAAGTGGAAAGTCATCTTTGGGGCTGGCCTTGTTCAAATCCCTGTAGTCTACACACATACCTACCTTACCATCTTTCTTAGGTACCGGCACCACATTTGCAACCCACTGAGGATAAGAAGTCACTGCTAAGAACCCTGCATTGAACTGTTTCATTACCTCTGCTTTGATCTTCTTTGACATTTCAGGACGCATGCGACGAACCTTCTGCTTCTTTGGACGACAATCTTCTTTTACTGGTAAACGGTGAACCACAATGTCTGTATCCAACCCTGGCATATCTTCATAGGACCAAGCAAAGATCTCTACATAGTCACGTAACATCTGAATCAATCTGCTCTTGACACTATCCTCTAATTCAGCCCCTATCTTGACTTCTTTCCTGTTTTCTTCAGTTCCCAGATTCACAACTTCGACTGGCTCTTCATGTGGCTGTATAGCTTTCTCTTCTTGTTGTAAAAACCTAGCAAGCTCTACAGGTACTTCACAATCGTCCTCATTTCCGTCTTCAGTTTGATAGATCGGATTCTCGAAATTATAATTGGCAATAGTAGAACCGTTATCAACAGGATCCAGAGTGGATGAGGATCTGCATTTTAGTGATGTGGGTGTGTGTAAGAACACATAGCTGATAAAACAAAAATAAAAGAAAAGAAAGACAAGGAACACAATATTTACGAAAACGAAACGTCCACTGATTTTTATTGAATGAAGTATGCAAATGAAATGACAGCCCGTAACAAGCACACCATTGTGCCCTGGGTAAGGCACAAGGCTTGAGAGTTTTAATTGTTCAAGTAATTACAAAATTAAAAGCAACAACATAGTAATAGTATTTACTCCTGACTAAAGGAGATAGGAATAACATCTTCAGCTCTCCAGTTATTGAGCCCAGCACCCACAGTAGGAAAAATCCAAGCATCCAGGTTGTATTCTTCATCATAGTCACCTACAACATTGATCTGGTTCTTCATAACCCCCTGATTAGTGATACGAACAGCACGAGCACGACGAACAACCTTCTAGGACTCTGCAGTGAAACCCAAACCAAACTTGTCAGACTTGTATGGAATATCAGGAAGCTGACCCCAAATAGTACAACCACCTTCATCCACCACAGCTCTAGCATCTTTGAGGGAGGCCATTGTTGGAGGTGTTCTGGTGACCACAGGAACTTTCTTGACAACAGGAGGAGCTACATAATCATTAACAATCCAAGGAACCACTTCAAATGTCTGACACGGAGTTTCAACGTATTCACCTTCCACTTCCAGATACTTGAAAGTGTTCACATGACTAACAAAATATTCTTCCTCTCCATAGACAGTAACAACCTTTCCTCCCACTGGATATCTCAACTTCTGATGTAATGTAGAGGTTACAGCACCTGCCCCATGGATCCAGGGACGACCAAGCAAACAAGAGTATGAAGGACGAATATCCATCACATAAAATGTAGCATTGAAAATCTGAGAACCAACTTTGATTGGGAGATCAATCTCTCCATGCACCACTCTTCTGGAACCATCAAAAGCCTTCACCACTATATTACTGGGCTTCAGCACAGCATCTTCAGGACTCAGCTTATTCAGGACTTCTTTGGGCAACACATTCAGAGAGGAACCATTGTCTATCAATACATGTGACAGGGTAGTGCCCCTGCATTCAATTGAGATATGCAGAGCCCTGTTATGATCCCTCTTGGCAGGGGTCAAATCAGCATCAGAAAACCCTAACCCATTATCATAGGTCAGGTGGGCAACACAATTCTCAAACTGGTCAACAGAAATTGCATTGGGTACATGAGCAGTCTTCAGAAACTTAATCAAGGCCTTGGCATGAGCCTCAGAACACAACAACAAGGATAGCATAGAAATCTTGGAGGGAGTATGCCCCAACTGATCAACAATGTCATAATCACTCTTGCGAATGATTTTCAATACTTCTTCCATCTGTTTAGAGAGGTCATCAAAAGCTGGTACATCAGTAGGTATAGGCTCAATAACAGGACCTTTGCCCCGAGCATCAGTGGTGAAGGTAGCAGCAGGAGTACCTGCATTCTTGGAGGTAACTGGAGGAGAGAAGACTCTTCCGCTTCGTGTGATCTTACTAGACCCAGCAATATTATCAATATCAACAGTCACATCAGCTAAGGGTTCCTGCTTAACACCATGGATATAAACATCAGACCCATAATGCCAAGGCACAACTTTATCAGACGTATACGGAATAGGACCAGGAGTGGTAATGACCATAGGAGCCACCCTGGCTTCAGCAACAACCTTCACAGGGCCTTCAGCAGTAATCTTAATTGGACCCTTATGAGTGATTTTAACAGGACCTTTGGAAGTGATCCTTATCGGTACTCTATCAACCATATCAACCTCTTCAATCTTCCTACCTTTAGTAATATGATCCACCATACTCTCTACAGACGATGGAGTCCTCTCAAACACTATGGTATATTTATCCATGAGACGTTGAATTCCATCTCTCAATCTCCAGCAACTATCCGGTTTATAGGTACAATACAAACAATTTTCACGACAACCTGGAAAGAACTCAGCTTGTACTAGCTTCTTCTTGATAACAGACAATGGTGTGGTCAACTCTGCAACTGAATAGATATGTAAATCTTCATCAATGGCATTGACAGTCTTCTCATGATTTGGCATGGGAGCAGTAATCACATTTGGAGTACCCGAAGGGTCAAACTCAATCTCTCCAGCCTCAATCATATCTTGAATTTTGTTCTTCAAGACCCAACAACTATTAGTATCATGTCCCTGACAGTTTGAATGATATGCACATCGTGCATTGGGATTGTACCTGGGTGAGGTAACATTAGGATTCTGAGGAGCCTCTTTCAAAGTAATAAGTTCAGCCTTCAACAAGTGTTGCAATGCCTGAGCCATTGACATGTTGATCTTAGTGAACTGCCTTCTATCCCTCTGTTGGTTGCCCTGTGGCTGCTCTGGTGTTGTAGGAGTTGGATTTGAAATATGAACTGCACTAACAGATTGATGCGTTCTATTACGATCAGGTTGACCATAAACAGCATTGGATTCTTTCTTCCCAGTGGGAGGCTTCTTTGCAGCACCTGATGAAGAAGTACCCATCTGGATCTTACCACTCTTTATACCATTTTCCACGCGCTCTCCTGTCATTATCAACTCAGTGAAGCCAGATGATGAGCTTCCAATGAGATGACTATAAAAAGGACCATTCAGCGTACACATGAACATATCAACCAATTCCCTGTCAGTTAAAGGGGGTTGTACTCTTCCAGCTAAATCTCTCCACTTCTGAGCATACTCCTTGAAGCTTTCTTTAGCACCCATAGACATGCTTTGCAGCTGCATGCGAGTGGGAGCTAAATCAGCATTGTATTGATACTGCTTATAGAAGGCTTCAGCAAGATCATTCCAATCCCGGATGTTGACACTTTCCAATTGATAATACCACTCCAATTGAGCTCCAGATAAGCTCTCTTGGAAGAAATGGATCCACAGCTTCTTATCAGCAGTGTGAGGTTGGATTCTTCTGACATAAGACCTCAGATGCAGCTTGGGACAAGAGACCCCATCATAAACAACAAAGGTAGGAACCTTGAAACCAATGGGTATGACTACCCCAGAGATCAGACTCAAATCTTCAAAATCCAGCCCAGAAGACTTCTGCAACTCCATAGCATCCATTCTATCCACCAACATCTTGAATTTGTCTTCATTAGGCTCATGGTAGTAATTAGCCTCAGAATCAGAGTCCCCCCATAGTGTTGTGGAGACTGCCTCCCTCTTTATCAGACTCTTCAGACTCATAATCTTCAACTGGTTCTTTGGTCTTGGCAAGACCTTTGAACCTTCTTCCCATGTTGATCAGGCCACCTGACCTTCTAGTCTTCTTAGTCTTCTTGGCCAGCAGTGTCTTCAATTCATCCTGCCCCTTGGACAAGTTCAGGATCAGCTCTTGGAACTGTGCATTCTGTGCCTGGAGATCCTTAACTGTTTGTTCAAGAGCCATTGCTGAAATAAACAGCGAGAAGATGAGAAACCTGTGCACAAATAAACCTGTGATGCAATGATATGGAATGTAAATGCATATGCAATGTTTTCAAGGACCGCAGGATTTAAATTTTCTTAAACAAACAAGAAGGTAAACTTTTATTAGTAATAAATTTGTTTTGCCTTTTGGGCTTACAGAAAATGAAATGCAATAAATACAAGGGATGGGGTTTTAAGTCTCCCATGGACGTTTCCTCTTTGTGTTGAGGTATGAGTTGAGATTCCGTTCCTCGTGAAGTTGCTTTGTTAGCTCCAGGATTCTTTCTTGGCTTGCTTTGTAATGAGCCTCGAAAGTATCCCTTTGCTCCTTCAGTTGGATCCAAGATCTCTGTAAGTCTTCCATGTCAGTAGGCATGTCTGGGTGAAGGATGGTATAAGCAGTATCTCCTTCAGCAACAGGTTCCATGGTAACTGGCAGGATAGCAGGATATGGCATCATGAGAGTCTGAGCACGAGATCGCACCCATCTGAGATAAGCCTCCATAGGAATAGTGTACTTAGGCTCCAGAGTCTTGCTGTCAACCTTGTTTACTTTTCCCCATGCTCGTATGAATTTCTGACGGTAACCCTGAAGATCGTTGTCATAGTCAAACACAATACCCTGAATCAACATGTCATGTGGGCCATCACTCCGAGCGTAACCAAACTGTCGTAAAGCTAGAGAGGGGTTGTAAGTAATGCCTCCTCTTATGCCTAGAAGTGGCACATTAGGAAACTCCCCACAACGGTCAATGATAGTGACATTCTCCATAGATCTGGAGCACCAATGAATACCTGAATGAGAGAGTGACATGATTCTCTTGGACCACCTGAACCCTTGCTCATTCTTCATTACTGAGCGAGGAAGGTGAGAAATAAACCACCTAGATAGCAAAGGTATGCAGCACATCAAAGTTCCTCGTGCCCTTGTAGTACGGGTATGAAGAGAATGTAAGATGTCTCCAAGCAATGTAGGCACTGGATTGTGACTCAGGAATATGTTGATGGCATGAACATCTATGAACTGATCTGGATTGGGGAACAACACTAAGCCATAAATCAGCAAGGCTAAGATATCCTCAAAAGCATCATATCTCATAGCCTTCAAAAATACTTGAGCCTTTTCTATCAACACCTTAGCAAGAATACCCTTAACTCCGCTTCTCGTTTCCAGAACTATGTCAGACTTCTTCAGATGTAGAGCTGCAACAATAACCTCAGGTTTAGGCTCCTTTTCCAAACCTGTGAATGGCTTCTGATCAAGTACAGGTGTACCCAGAAGTTTAGAGAACTCTTCCATGGTTGGAACCAGCTGATAGTCGGGGAATGTGAAGCAATGGTGCTTAGGATCAAAGAACTGAAACAGGACACTCATCATGTCTTCATTGAACCCTGAGGTGACTAGATCCAATAGGTGACCATGTCTCTTGATGAACTGGGAGTGATCAGACACTTGAGAAACCAACTCTTTAAGCTTAGCAGGTATGCCCACAAAGTTGATCCTGATAGTGTTTCTACGAGCAGAAGCCATGACCTGCAACAAAGAACAAAGATAAATCCTTTGGTCCTTGAAATGGTTAGGGAAAATGCCATGCTTATGATTCATGATGATGTCATGATGTTATGCTCAATCACAAACATGTGGCACACACAAACAAGTCACACAATAGCCTTAGGTTTAGAGGCTGGCATGAGGTTTAAAGGTAAATACCCTCCCCTGAAGTTAGTGGGTTCATCCTGTCCTACAAAAGTAACCAGGTTCTAAGGGATCTCAATATCATTGATCCTTCACAAGGGTGGTTGTTCAGTAGGCAACTTACTTGCCAACCAAAACCTTCCAAGTTTAGAATCTCAATGAGCGTAGCATCGAGTATCAACCAACTTCAGTCTTCACCAAAGTCGGTTATCTCACTACTTTTCTAAAGGCCAAGATGGGATAACTAGGGTTCTAAAAGTTAGTTAGTGCATTGACAACATATGGCAGCCTCATATTATCCTCAACTTGACTTAAGGAACATAAGCACCAACCAAGAAGTCACACTAACTATGGCCACCAGATCAACCATATCGGTATACGCCGTACAGTTTCCTTGGTCTATTGCCATTTACCTAAGGTACACTAGATCCGGGTTAGGATCTTTCACACATAAAGCCCAACAAGTAATATAAAGCAAACAAAGCAAACAATTTAAGTGATCTAATTCCTAAGGGTACCCCTCTTTTATTAAATCCCCAGCAGAGTCGCCAGTTCTGTAACACGGTGGGAGAACTGACTTTAGTTATGTTGCGGATAGCAAGAGTCGCCACCGACTTTTATTTTATCCAAAGGAAAGGCATAAAAGAACAGGAAAGACCTTTTAAAAGATTTTTTGGGTCCGGGGGGTAAGTTATGTAAAGGGAAGGTGTTAGCACCCTTTACATCCATGGTTATCCATGGGCTCTTAGTTACTTAGCTCACTTTAAATTGTTTTTGAAATGTGAAGTGTGTGAATAGAAATTTTCTTAAGAGTTTGATAATGATCCATGTACGGATGCGTAAAAAACCTTTGTTTTGAAAATTTTTGTTTGAAATTGTGAAGTGTTTGAAAAGTTTTGAAGAATGAGCAAGTAACTATGAGGAACCTACCCTAAGTTTTAGTCTTTTCTGTTCTTGAATCCTTTAAATGGTAAGACTATCCCTATTATTAAGGAATAGGTAGTCATTACCTTGGATGTGAGGGACAAGTAAAGGGACATCTGTTTATGTAGGCAACTGTGGGGTGTATAAGCAATTTTGGAGGGACTATCATCTTTATTCGAAAGGGACAAAATCATCACGAAGGCAACATTCGAAAGGGACTTGATCTTTTATTTGTTAAGGGACTAGATGACTTTATTTTGAGGGACTTTTGCTTTACACACCCTACTTACCTTTTGATTAGGCAACAATGAGAGGTATCCCTAAGGAAGTGAGATGGTGATCAAAGATCGACTTACGTGTGTGAGTGTACGATTTAATATTTATCTTTTGAATTAAGTGATCTAAATTAATTTTAAATAAACATACATGTTACACTCTCTATTTACTAACCATGGCATAAAATAAATAATTTAAACATTATAAAATATTACATCCAGGAGCAATTACAATAATGATAATAAAAACAATTTAAATAAATAAGCAGAATATTAAATAACAATAATAAAAATTGGGGTTAGTGACAATAATAATAATAAAAAAAATAATACTAAATTAAATGGGGTTAGTAATAAATAAATAAATAAACATAATTAATAATAATAATGAAATAAACAAGGATATTATAATAAACAAAAAATTTTAAAAGTTAATAAGAAAATATAAACAATTATAAAAAATTTTAAATTATGTATAAATTATATAAAAAAATTAATTATGCACATGATATAAAGATAGAATTATACTTCTAAAAATTAAATTAGCAATTTTAAACATATAATAAGAATTATTTACATGCAAAAACTAAATTATAAACAATTATAGAATATTTACATATTATAAGAATAAATTAAGCATTTTAATTTTTAAACATACTTATGTACAAAAATTTAAATTATAAGCAATTTATACATTTAATAAAAATTGGATTAAGAATTTTAATTACATTATAAATATAATATATAATAATAAAATAGAAGAAGAAAAATTAGGTTTTTTTGAAAATTATTAAGATCAATTAGGGTTTAATATACAAAAATTTTAAATATTAAATATTAATTCAATTATATAAATAAATTACATATGTATATATTAAAAAGAACAATTTGTTTGAGAAAATATTATTATTATTATTTATGAAACATGTTAGAACTTTATTAAATTAAGATTATAATTTTAAATTAATTAATATTAAGAATAAACAAAACAAATAGAAATAAAAGAAAAGAAAGGAAAACTTACCTGGCTTGGGATTGAACCCAGCACCTTTGGCTTGCAATCACTCAGGCCAGCAACACATACCACTAGGCCAGCGCGCGCAGGTGATGAAGGAAGGAGTCCAATTGGTTTTGTTACATATTCCTGAAAATCAAAGAAAAAGAAAGAAAAACAAAAGGCCTGGGGGGATCGAACCCAGGACCTTCAAGCAATCACACAAACACCTTAACCAATCCAGCTGGGAGAGCGCACCTGTACATAACTTCACCATAATTCATAATATATTAAAATGTCTAATTATCTGGAAAAAACAATAAAAAGGTGGTGAAGCCAGGATTCGAACGCAGGTCCTCTAGCTACACACGCGTGCTTCATACCACTGGGACAAGCAACCAACTGTGAAACAAAACAGCAACTAATTCATAAAATATTATACACAATATTTGAATTCTGGAAAACGCGCGCAGAGGTCTTCTTCTTCCTTGGTTCCTGCGAAATTTCATACAGGTTTTGCTGCAATATTTCCTGCGAGTTTCAAAGTTCAAAAACCTACGAAATTGAACAAGCAACAAAACAGTAAAATTTCTCAACAATGATTAGTGTTTCATAATCCCCAAGGTCCATAGAGTTGTCCCATGTTCTTAGAATTTATTTATGTTAGGTTTAAGACAAAACCCCAAATCCATGGCCGAAACCCTAGCTATGGTGAAATTCGTCTCAGTTCATGAAAATCAAATCAAACCATCCAGAATTCATCCAAAGCTTCAAACAATAACAAATCAACAAACAAAATTCATTAATAATTGTTAAACAATCGAAATCGAAAAATTTAAATTCAAGAACAAAGGAGCTTCGGTTTATGCTATATGAGATGTTTTGAATGCAAATGATCATTGGTTTCGACTCAATGGTGCCCAGGGATCATTGCTATGTTCTCAAAATACCTTCAAATGCCTTGGAGAAGGGAAACCGAATTTGAGTTTTGTGAGGTTTTTGAAATTTGCAAACTTACACTTTTGAGGCTGGAATCCGTGTCTTTTTGTTAGGGTTATGTAATGTACTTATAGAGCAATGAATTAGGTCAGAAAAAATTGATCATTGTGTGATAAGTTTGATCCAAAAAGATTCAAAAAGATAGGCTTTAAAAATCAAATATTTTTGCATAAACACTTGCTATTTTAGGCCAATCATCATGATCCTCTTACCACTTTGATCTCAATCATATTTATGAATTTCTAGAAGCTTAATCTTTTTTTTAATCTTTGACTTTTATATTTTATTTTAATTTAAAATGATTTTTAATGAATTAAATCAAAATAAATAAAAATAGAATGATAAAAAATCTGATTTTTGAGGTCTTGGGTCGTGCATGAGGTTATAGTATGGATTGGGTCATCATATGGCAAGCCCATTTAGAAAAAAATGGTTTTAGACCTCCATTTTCTTCATAAACCAACCAAAAATTTCCCAACTTTGCAAGGGCACACATCCTTCAATTTTAATGCTATGAGGGTGTTATTGGACATTTTGGAAAGCTTGAAGAGTCCTCTAACCAACCCCACTGGTTTCATGTTCATATCATTTACCATTCTCAAGTTATGCTCTTTTGAAGTTGTTGACTTTTTGTTGACTTTCAAAAAGACCTATAATGTCTTAGCTCATACCTTCCAAATGAAGCATTTTTGGGCTTGGCTTGTGAGATACAAAGTTGTAGAGAATTCAATTTCCTTCAAAATGAGCTTTGGATGGAGACTTGGTGATGAAGCATGTGAAAGTTATGGCTGGTCAAAGTTCAGTTGACTTTTACTAATGAAACCCTAATTTAGAAACCTCTGATTCTTGATGATCTGAAATCTCCTTGATGAATCATGATCAACCCTTGATCAAATGATGAATTTTACTTCTATACTTGATGTTGGCAAAAAATCATGAAGTTTGACTTTGGTTTGACCATAGTTGACCTCAGTTTGACTTTTTAACTACTTTGACTGATTTTGACTTATCTGATCATCTGACTGAGCAAACCTTTGAGAAAAGTCTTGAAACTTGTCATGGGGATTCTTAGACACATATAAGATGTTATGAAGCTCACTTGAAGTCTTGGAAGTCCATTTAGCCTGATTAAAGTCAAAACCCTAGTTTTGGATGCACTGCTTAGGAGGTGCATTGTCTGAGAGAATTGTCAACTCTTCTGACCAATTGTGAACTTTGTGAACCTTGTGAACCATCATAAGATGTCTTGTGAACCTTGTGAACCTCATGGGAGGTCTTGTGAACCTTGTGAACCTCATAAAGATGTCTTGTGAACCTTGTGAACCTCATGGGAGGTCTTGTGAACCTTGTGAACCTCATAAAGTATCTTGTAGACTTCATGAACCTCATGAAAGGTTTTGTAAGTATTGTGAATCTTGTGAACCTTGTGAACCTCATAAAGTGTCTTGTAAACTTCATGAACCTCATGAAAGGTCTTGTAAATGTTGTGAATCTTGTGAACCTTGTGAACCTTCTTAGCACACAAAGTCTTGTATTGTGAGGGCAAATTTTGGGGTGCAACAGATGCATTCTTGCATGATCCCTCAAAATGTTCATGTGCTTTCATTTATGTATGTTGACCTATGTTCAAATGCATGTTCATGATGAATTTGGTGCATTTTTCATTGAGTTTGTGCATTAAAAAATGAAAATAACCAAATCTGTATTTTGCATTTCATAGCTGTCTTTGCATATAGGTGCTGTAGAATACATGCTATTTGTTATGCTTGCATGCTATATTTGACTTTTTACACCTACCTTTTCATGCTGCATGCTGGCTGTAAAAAGCTGATTTGTGTTATGCATTATTTTCATAGCTGTTTGTATTTTAGGGGCTGTAATAGGTGCTGTGTAACACCCACTTTTCCCATAAAATTATTATTATAAATCTTTAATATAATCAGAGTTACTTGTCTAAAGTGAGATGCTACATCATCATCATTCATCAAATTCGGTAATAAAAGAAAACAGCGGAATCCAAACACTTAACGTCAATAGCTCAAAAGCTTAAGCAAATCACACATAAAAAGGTTCTTCAATTCTAGTTTAATCATAAAGATAAGTTTTTCTAAACAATAAAAGTAAATATGGAAAAGATCCCCGTTCCCGTTACATATCAGAGCTCCTAGGACACGGACATCACACCATCATACTTCTCAAGTACCTGAATTGTCTGCACTTCCGAAGAAGCACAGACGCAACAAAACAAACAGAGGGGTGAGAAATAGATTCATAATATAACGGTGCATACGACATATATGAAGAAGTAATACACCCCTAAACACACCAAGTTATCAATCATATCATTCAATCAATCATATTATTCAATCAATCGTAATGCAATGTGACTCCAATGCACAATGCAAATGCGGTACCGACTCACAATAACGGTTCATCAATAGAACCCCGAATGCATCGTTAACGTCTCCAACAAGACACGATCATCCCTACAACCACGATTCTCCACGAATCCCGAATAATCACATCCACGACATGATTATTCCATCAAACATATGCGCATGCAGACACAACAACGCATACCATATCACAATACACATGAACACATCATGCTTTACGATCCTCATGATCTCATCAACCAATCATCAGTGCATCTTATTCACACACAAAGCGTACACATATCTCGTGTTATTCACAATTATAACAATCTACATATTCTTATAATTCAATTAAGCATTTGGGATTTCTTATGCGACTAATCATCAAGTCCTATATTCATTATTAGGACATCCTCAAAGTCTTATTTCACTAATATCATCCTACATTAGAAGAATGAATCAAATCCACCTTAAAACGGACGAAAAATTACATTTACAGGGGCCTAACACGGCCGCCCGTGTTGCCTGACACGGCCCGTGTTGGGTGGCCTGGGACACGCCCCTCAAAATCCACAAAAACTCATTTTCCAGGAGGACAACACGACCGCCCGTGTTGTACAACACTGCCCGTGTTGGGCCAAATCATCCAAAACACATTTTCCAGGAGGACAACACGGCCGCCCGTGTTGTACAACACTGCCCGTGTTGTGGCACCTGTACCCCAAAAATTCAATTTTTCCAAAAGTCCCAATTTCTTCCCTCTTCCTCACATGCACGAATCCCAACCATTCTAAGTTAAATTTGACACTCAAAACCAACCAATTCACATGTTTATTATCCCTTTATACCTATAACATCAACTAGTTTTACTAATAAACTTTCCTAGATCAATTAAGGAATCTATGAGGTTTAATCCTCTTCTCTGTTCACCATAACCCCCACAACCTTCATATATCAATCTTCCCAATACCCAACATACAACACCAAATATATTTTCAAAATACATCGTATAATCATATTCATCAACAATTTCACAATATTGCATCAATTCAATCATTGTTATCATAATCTCTTAAAATACCTAAGGGAGGAAGGAACTCCCAATTACCCTTCTATGTCCTATCACCAATCATAAACCCTTTTCTCCCCCCCTTACCTTAAAATCGAAGCTTTTCTGCACAACTTTTGGGTCTCGGTGATCTATGATCCTTGACCTTGCCTTTCTTCTCCTCTTTCTCCAGACCTCTCTGTTCTTCGTCAAAATACGATGAAAATGAGGTTTGTTTCCCTATTTCCTCTTTTTATGAAATAACAATTCCACCTTTGCCCCTTAAACCTCTAACTAACCATTTATTTATTTTTATTTTTATTTTTTATTTTATTTAAATAATAACAACATCATAATAATACACTTTATATTATTATTATTATTCTCATAAAATACTTTCCTCACCAAATATTCAATTATGCCATTAAATTATTTAATATTTATTTCACAAAAATAAATATAAAAATTAAGGCGTTACAACTCTCCCCTACTTAATTATTTTCGTCCTCGAAAATGTACCTGAATGGAATAACTCTGGATATGATTCCCGCATCTTGCTCTCCAGTTCCCAGGTAACACTTCCACCAGCAGCTCCTCCCCAAGCTACTCTCACAAGAGGTATCTCTTTGCCTCGAAGTTGCTTCATCTTACGATCTTCAATCCTCAATGGTAAAGTTTCCACCGTAAGATTGTCACGGATTTGCACTTCATCTCTCTGAATTACATGTGATGGATCAGACACATATTTCCTGAGTTGCGATACATGAAACACTTCGTGCAAATTCGAAAGTTCTGGCGGTAATGCCACTCTGTAAGCAACCTTGCCTACTCTCTGCATAATCTGATACGGTCCAATGAACCTAGGATCCAACTTCTTAGACTTCAATGCACGTCCAACACCGGTCATTGGGTTGACTCTCAAAAATACATGGTCACCCTCATTGAACTCTAAGTCTTTCCTTCTATTATCATGGTAACTTTTCTGCCGACTCTGAGACGCTTTCATTTTCTCCTTGATCATCTAAATAGTTTCAGTAGTCTGCTGAATAATATCAGGCCCAAGCATAACATTTTCACCTGTCTCATACCAACACATAGGTGTTCTACATCTTCTACCATAAAGAGCTTCAAACGGCGACATTCCAATACTCGAATGATAGCTATTATTATAAGTAAATTCAATCAGTGCCAAATGTGTATCCCACGCACCACCTTTTTCTAGCACACAAGTTCTCAACAAATCTTCTAATGACTGAATAGTCCTCTCGGATTGTCCATCTGTCTGTGGGTGGTAAGCCGAACTCAATTTCAACTTAGAACCCAAAGCCTCATGCAAACTTTTCCAAAACTCAGAAGTAAAACTCAGAAGTACACCGTGCAATTTCACAACAACTCGGATATAAATCTCCGCCAACTTAGTTAACGGGTAACTGATGTTTATCAGAATAAAATGCGCGGACTTAGTCAACCGGTCCACCACCACCCAAATAACATCCAGTCCTCTCGTAGTATTCGGCAAACCTGTCACAAAATCCATAGCAATACTATCCCACTTCCACTCTGGGATCTCTAAAGGTTGCATCAGCCCCGAAGGCTTCTGATGTTCTACTTTTGATTTCTGACATACTAAACAAGCATAAACAAAGTGTGCAATATCTCGTTTCATACCGTGCCACCAAAATAATTTCTTCAAGTCATGGTACATCTTTGTAGCTCCTGGGTGAATACTTAAGCTACTGCGATGACTCTCTTCCAGAATTGCTTTCTTTAGTTCAACACTATCGGGTATACAAATTCTCTCCCGAAATCTCAAAATACCATTATTATCCAAACTAAAATCACCGCCTTGATCATTTCTTTCCGTAGGCATTAAGTCCACCAATTTCACATCTTGTCGTTGGCCTTCCTTAATTACATCAAGAAATTCATTATTTATTCGTAACATGCCCAACTTGACACTTCCAGGTGTTATCTCACACACCATACTCAAGTCTCTAAATTGCTCAATTAAATCCATCTCCTTCATCATCATAGCCGACATATGAACTGTTTTCCGGCTTAATGCGTCCGCTACTACATTTGCCTTTCCCGGATGGTAATTTAAATTAAAATCATAATCTTTCAAAAATTCTAACCATCTCCTCTGCCTCATATTAAGTTCCTTCTGATCAAATAAATATTTCAGACTCTTATGGTCGCTAAAGACTTCAAATCGCGATCCATAGAGATAATGCCTCCAAATTTTCAACACAAATACCACTGCAGCCAATTCTAAATCATGAGTAGGATAATTCCTCTCGTGTATCCTCAACTGTCTTGAAGCATAGGTGTTGCACCCCAAAATTTTCCCTCACAATACAAGACTTTGTGTGCTAAGAAGGTTCACAAGGTTCACAAGATTCACAACATTTACAAGACCTTTCATGAGGTTCATGAAGTTTACAAGACACTTTATGAGGTTCACAAGGTTCACAAGATTCACAATACTTACAAAACCTTTCATGAGGTTCATGAAGTCTACAAGATACTTTATGAGGTTCACAAGGTTCACAAGACCTCCCATGAGGTTCACAAGACATCTTTATGAGGTTCACAAGGTTCACAAGACCTCCCATGAGGTTCACAAGACATCTTATGATGGTTCACAAGGTTCACAAAGTTCACAATTGGTCAGAAGAGTTGACAATTCTCTCAGACAATGCACCTCCTAAGTAGTGCATCCAAAACTAGGGTTTTGACTTTAATCAGGCTAAATGGACTTCCAAGACTTCAAGTGAGCTTCATAACATCTTATACGTGTCTAAGAATCCCCATGACAAGTTTCAAGACTTTTCTCAAAGGTTTGCTCAGTCAGATGATCAGATAAGTCAAAATCAGTCAAAGCAGTTAAAAAGTCAAACTGAGGTCAACTATGGTCAAACCAAAGTCAAACTTCATGATTTTTTGCCAACATCAAGTATATGAAGTAAAATTCATCATTTGATCAAGGGTTAATCATGATTCATCAAGGAGATTTCAGATCATCAAGAATCAGAGGTTTCTAAATTAGGGTTTCATTAGTAAAAGTCAACTGAACTTTGACCAGCCATAACTTTCACATGCTTCATCACCAAGTCTCCATCCAAAGCTCATTTTGAAGGAAATTTAATTCTCTACAACTTTGTGCCTCACAAGCCAAGCCCAAAAATGCTTCATTTGGAAGGTATGAGCTAAGACATTATAGGTCTTTTTGAAAGTCAACAAAAGGTCAACAACTTCAAAAGAGCATAACTTGAGAATGGTAAATGATTTGAACATGAAACTAGTGGGGTTGGTTAGAGGACTCTTCAAGCTTTCCAAAATGTCCAAGAACACCCTCATAGCATTAAAATTGAAGGATGTGTGCCCTTGCAAAGTTGGGAAATTTTTGGTTGGTTTATGAAGAAAATGGAGGTCTAAAACCAATTTTTTCTAAATGGGCTTGCCATATGATGACCCAATCCATACTATAACCTTATGCACGACCCAAGACCTCAAAAATCAGATTTTTTATCATTCTATTTTTATTTATTTTGATTTAATTCATTAAAAATCATTTTAAATTAAAATAAAATATAAAAGTCAAAGATTAAAAAAAAGATTAAGCTTCTAGAAATTCATAAATATGATTGAGATCAAAGTGGTAAGCGGATCATGATATTGGCCTAAAATAGCAAGTGTTTATGCAAAAATATTTGATTTTTAAAGCCTATCTTTTTGAATCTTTTTGGATCAAACTTATCACACAATGATCAATCTTTTCTGACCTAATTCATTGCTCTATAAGTACATTACATAACCCTAACAAAAAGACACGAATTCCAGCCTCAAAAGTGTAAGTTTGCAAATTTCAAAAACCTCACAAAACTTCAAATTCGGTTTCTTGGTTGGAAGAGATATCAAGGCATTCTAAAGGTTCAAACACACTCCTTGAACATCTCTAATGCGATCCCAATCCTCATTTGCATCCAAAACCTCTTATATAGCACAAACCGAATTCAAATATTGATACATTTATGGTTTTTTCGTTTTCATACATACATGTAATATAAATTGATTTTGATTCTGGATTTGTGTTTGTGTTGAGCTTGTGAATGTTTCTGGGCAATTTAATTTGATTTTCGATGCAGGAATAAAAAACCACCATTGCTAGGGTTTCGGCCATGGATTTGGGGTTTTGTCATAAACCTAATATAAATAAGTTTTAAAGACATAGGACAATTCCATGGACCTTGGGGATTATGAAACACTGAACATTGTTGAGAAATTTTACTGTTTTGATGCTTGTCCAGTTTCGTAGGTTTTGGATATGATGAATTTCGCAGGAAAACACGCAACAAAATTCCTAGTTATTTTCGCAGGAAATCTGAAGAAGATGAAGCTGGCCTGGCGCGAAAACATAATTTGAATATTGAACTTATTTTATTATGATTTGTTTCTGTTATATTTCACAAAACGTTGTGATGGCTCAGTTGGTTGTGTATGCGTGTAGATTCCTTGAGGACTGGTGTTCGAATCCTGGCCTCAACACTTTTTTCCTTATTTTTCACTTTAATCATGAAACTTCATATATTATTTATTATAGTCACTACTTCAACAGGTGCGCTCTCCCAGCTGGATTGGTCAAGGTGTTTGTGTGTATTGTAAAGGTCCTGGGTTCGATCCCCCCAGGCCTTTTGGTTTTGTTTATTTTTTCTTTGATTTTCAGGAATCAACAACAAAACAAATTCATCTCCTTTCCTTGTCACATGTGCGCGTTGGCCTGGTGGTAGATGTTGCTGGCCTGAGTGTTTGCAAGCAAGAGGTGCTGGGTTCAATTCCCAGCCAGGTAAGTTTCCTTTTTTCCTTTTTATTTTTATTTGTTTTGTTTGTTCTTAATATTAATCAATTAAAAATTGTAATCTTAATTTAATAAAATTCTAACATGTTTCATAAATAATAATAATAATATTTTCTAAAACAAATTGTTTTTATTATTAATATGTATGTATGTAATTTATTTATATAATTGAATTAATATTTAATATTTAAAATTTTTGTATATTAAACCCTAATTGATCTTAATAATTTTCAAAAAAACCTAATTTTTCTTCTTCTATTTTATTATTATATATTATATTTATAATGTAATTAAAATTCTTAATCCAATTTTTATTAAATGTATAAATTGCTTATAATTTAAATTTTTGTACATAAGTATGTTTAAAAATTAAAATGCTTAATTTATTCTTATAATATGTAAATATTCTATAATTGTTTATAATTTAGTTTTGCATGTAAATAATTCTTATTATATGTTTAAAATTGCTAATTTAATTTTTAGAAGTATAATTCTATCTTTATATCATGTGCATAATTAATTTTTTTATATAATTTATACATAATTTAAAAAATTTTATAATTGTTTATATTTTCTTATTAACTTTTAAAATTTTTTGTTTATTATAATATCCTTGTTTATTTCATTATTATTATTAATTATGTTTATTTATTTATTTATTACTAACCCCATTTAATTTAGTATTATTTTTTATTATTATTATTATTATTGTCACTAACCCCAATTTTCATTATTGTTATTTAATATTCTGCTTATTTATTTAAATTGCTTTTATTATCATTATTGTAATTGCTCCTGGATGTAATATTTTATAATGTTTAAATTATTTATTTTATGCCATGGTTAGTAAATAGGGAGTGTAACATGTATGTTTATTTAAAATTAATTTAGATCACTTAATTCAAAAGATAAATATTAAATCGTACACTCACACACGTAAGTCGATCTTTGATCGCCATCTCACTTCCTTAGGGATACCTCTCATTGTTGCCTAATCAAAAGGTCAAGTAGGGTGTGTAAAGCAAAAGTCCCTCAAAATAAAGTCATCTAGTCCCTTAACAAATAAAAGATCAAGTCCCTTTCGAATGTTGCCTTCGTGATGATCTTGTCCCTTTCGAATAAAGATGATAGTCCCTCCAAAATTGCTTATACACCCCACAGTTGCCTACATAAACAGATGTCCCTTTACTTGTCCCTTACATCCAAGGTAATGACTACCTATTCCTTAATAATAGGGATAGTCTTACCATTTAAAGGATTCAATAACAGAAAAGACTTAAAATTAGGGTAGGTTCCTCATAGTTACTTGCTCACTCTTCAAAACTTTTCAAACACTTCACAATTTCAAACAAAAATTTTCAAAACAAAGGTTTTTTACGCATCTGTACATGGATCATTATCAAACTCTTAAGAAAATTTCTATTCACACACTTCACATTTCAAAAACAATTTAAAGTGAGCTAAGTAACTAAGAGCCCATGGATAACCATGGATGTAAAGGGTGCTAACACCTTCCCTTTACATAACTTACCCCCCGGACCCAAAAAATCTTTTAAAAGGTCTTTCCTGTTCTTTTATGCCTTTCCTTTGGATAAAATAAAAGTCGGTGGCGACTCTTGCTATCCGCAACATAACTAAAGTCAGTTCTCCCACCGTGTTACAGAACTGGCGACTCTGCTGGGGATTTAATAAAAGAGGGGTACCCTTAGGAATTAGATCACTTAAATTGTTTGCTTTGTTTGCTTTATATTACTTGTTGGGCTTTATGTGTGAAAGATCCTAACCCGGATCTAGTGTACCTTAGGTAAATGGCAATAGACCAAGGAAACTGTACGGCGTATACCGATATGGTTGATCTGGTGGCCATAGTTAGTGTGACTTCTTGGTTGGTGCTTATGTTCCTTAAGTCAAGTTGAGGATAATATGAGGCTGCCATATGTTGTCAATGTACTAACTAACTTTTAGAACCCTAGTTATCCCATCTTGGCCTTTAGAAAAGTAGTGAGATAACCGGCTTTGGTGCAGAGTGAAGTTGGTTGATACTCGATACTACGCTCATTGAGATCTTAAACTTGGAGGGTTTTGGTTGGCAAGTAAGTTGCCTACTGAACAACCACCCTTGTGAAGGATCAATGATATTGAGATCCCTTAGAACATGGTTACTTTTGTAGGACAGGATGAACCAACTAACCTCAGGGGAGGGTATTTACCTTTAAACCTCATGCAAGCCTTTAAACCTAGGGCTATGGTGTGACTTGTTTGTGTGTGCCACATGTTTGTGATTGAGCATAACATCATGACATCATCATGCATCATAAGCATAGCATTTTCCCTAACCATTTCAAGGACCAAGGGATTTATCTTTGTTCTTTGTTGCAGGTCATGGCTTCTGCTCGTAGAAACACCATCAGGATCAACTTTGTGGGCATACCTGCTAAGCTCAAAGAGTTAGTTTCTCAAGTGTCTGATCATTCCCAGTTCATCAAGAGACATGGTTATCTATTGGATCTAGTCACTTCAGGGTTCAATGAAGACATGATGAGTGTTCTGTTTCAGTTCTTTGATCCTAAGCACCATTGCTTCACATTCCCCGACTACCAGCTGGTTCCAACCATGGAAGAGTTCTCTAAACTTCTGGGCATACCTGTTCTTGATTAGAAACCATTCACAGGCTTGGAAAGAGAGCCTAAGCCTGAGGTTATTGCAGCAGCTCTACATCTGAAGAAGTCAGACATTGTTCTTGAAACAAGAAGCGGAGTTAAGGGTATTCTTGCCAAGGTGTTGATAGAGAAGGCTCAAATGTTCTTGAAAGCTATGAGCTATGATGCTTTTGAGGAGATCTTAGCCTTGCTGATTTATGGCTTAGTATTGTTCCCCAATCCTGATCAGTTCATAGATGTTCATGCCATCAACATATTCCTGAGTCACAATCCAGTGCCTACATTGCTTGGAGACATCCTACATTCTCTTCATACCCGTACTACAAGGGCAAGAGGAACTTTGATGTGTTGCATACCTTTTCTATCTAGGTGGTTTATTTCTCACCTTCCTCGCTCAGTGATGAAGAATGAGCAAGGATTCAGGTGGTCCAAGAGGATTATGTCACTCTCTCATTCAGATATCCATTGGTGCTCCAGATCTATGGAGAATGTCTCTATCATTGACCGTTGTGGGGAGTTTCCTAATGTGCCACTTCTAGGCATAAGAGGAGGCATCACCTACAACCCCTCACTAGCTTTACGGCAGTTTGGTTACGCTCGGAGTGATGGTCCACATGACATGTTGATTCAGGGCATTGTATTTGACTACGACAACGATCTTCAGGGTTACCGTCAGAAATTCATACGAGCATGGGGAAACGTAAACAAGGTTGACAGCAAGACTCTGGAGCCTAAGTACACTATTCCTATGGAGGCTTATCTCAGATGGGTGCGATCTCGTGCTCAGACTCTCATGATGCCATATCCTGCTATCCTGCCAGTTACCATGGAACCTGTTGCTGAAGGAGATACTGCTTATACCATCCTTCACCCAGACATGCCTACTGACATGGAAGACTTACAGAGATCTTGGATCCAACTGAAGGAGCAAAGGGATACTTTCGAGGCTCATTACAAAGCAAGCCAAGAAAGAATCCTGGAGCTAACAAAGCAACTTCACGAGGAACAGAATCTCAACTCATACCTCAACACAAAGAGGAAACGTCCATGGGAGACTTAAAACCCCATCCCTTGTATTTATTGCATTTCATTTTCTGTAAGCCCAAAAGGCAAAACAAATTTATTACTAATAAAAGTTTACCTTCTTGTTTGTTTAAGCAAATTTAAATCCTGCGGTCCTTGAAAACATTGCATACGCATTTACATTCCATATCATTGCATCACAGGTTTATTTGTGCACAGGTTTCTCATCTTCTCGCTGTTTATTTCAGCAATGGCTCTTGAACAAATAGTTAAGGATCTCCAGGCACAGAATGCACAGTTCCAAGAGCTGATCCTGAACTTGTCCAAAGGGCAGGATGAATTGAAGACACTGCTGGCCAAGAAGACTAAGAAGACTAGAAGGTCAGGTGGCCTGATCAACATGGGAAGAAGGTTCAAAGGTCTTGCCAAGACCAAAGAACCAGTTGAAGATTATGAGTCTGAAGAGTCTGATAAAGAGGGAGGCAGTCTCCACAACACTATGGGGGACTTTGATTCTGAGGCTAATTACTACCATGAGCCTAATGAAGACAAATTCAAGATGCTGGTGGATAGAATGGATGCTATGGAGTTGCAGAAGTCTTCTGGGCTGGATTTTGAAGATTTGAGTCTGATATCTGGGGTAGTCATACCCATTGGTTTCAAGGTTCCTACCTTTTTTGTTTATGATGGGGTCTCTTGTCCCAAGCTGCATCTGAGGTCTTATGTCAGAAGAATCCAACCTCACACTGCTGATAAGAAGCTGTGGATCCATTTCTTCCAAGAGAGCTTATCTGGAGCTCAATTGGAGTGGTATTATCAATTGGAAAGTGTCAACATCCGGGATTGGAATGATCTTGCTGAAGCCTTCTATAAGCAGTATCAATACAATGCTGATTTAGCTCCCACTCGCATGCAGCTGCAAAGCATGTCTATGGGTGCTAAAGAAAGCTTCAAGGAGTATGCTCAGAAGTGGAGAGATTTAGCTGGAAGAGTACAACCCCCTTTAACTGACAGGGAATTGGTTGATATGTTCATGTGTACGCTGAATGGTCCTTTTTACAGTCATCTCATTGGAAGCTCATCATCTGGCTTCACTGAGTTGATAATGACAGGAGAGCGCGTGGAAAATGGTATAAAGAGTGGTAAGATCCAGATGGGTACTTCTTCATCAGGTGCTGCAAAGAAGCCTCCCACTGGGAAGAAAGAATCCAATGTTGTTTATGATCAACCTAATCGTAATAGAAGGCATCAATCTGTTAGTGCAGTTCATATTTCAAATCCAACTCCTACAACACCAGAGCAGCCACAGGGCAACCAACAGAGGGATAGAAGGCAGTTCACTAAGATCAACATGTCAATGGCTCAGGCATTGCAACACTTGTTGAAGGCTGAACTTATTACTTTGAAAGAGGCTCCTCAGAATCCTAATGTTACCTCACCCAGGTACAATCCCAATGCACGATGTGCATATCATTCAAACTGTCAGGGACATGATACTAATAGTTGCTGGGTCTTGAAGAACAAAATTCAAGATATGATTGAGGCTGGAGAGATTGAGTTTGACCCTCCGGGTACTCCAAATGTGATTACTGCTCCCATGCCAAATCATGAGAAGACTGTCAATGCCATTGATGAAGATTTACATATCTATTCAGTTGCAGAGTTGACCACACCATTGTCTGTTATCAAGAAGAAGTTAGTACAAGCTGGGTTCTTTCCAGGTTGTCGTGAAGATTGTTTGTATTGTACCTATAAACCGGATAGTTGCTGGAGATTGAGAGATGGAATTCAACGTCTCATGGATAAATATACCATAGTGTTTGAGAGGACTCCATCGTCTGTAGAGAGTATGGTGGATCATATTACTAAAGGTAGGAAGATTGAAGAGGTTGATATGGTTGATAGAGTACCGGTAAGGATCACTTCCAAAGGTCCTGTTAAAATCACTCATAAGGGTCCAATTAAGATTACTGCTGAAGGCCCTGTGAAGGTTGTTGCTGAAGCCAGGGTGGCTCCTATGGTCATTACCACTCCTGGTCCTATTCCGTATACGTCTGATAAAGCTGTGCCTTGGCATTATGGGTCTGATGTTTATATCCATGGTGTTAAGCAGGAACCCTTAGCTGATGTGCCTGTTGATATTGATAATATTGCTGGGTCTAGTAAGATCACACGAAGTGGAAGAGTCTTCTCTCCTCCAGTTACCTCCAAGAATGCAGGTACTCCTGCTGCTACCTCCACCACTGATGCTCGGGGCAAAGGTCCTGTTATTGAGCCTATACCTACTGATGTACCAGCTGTTGATGACCTCTCTAAACAGATGGAAGAAGTATTGAAAATCATTCGCAAGAGTGATTATGACATTGTTGATCAGTTGGGGCATACTCCCTCCAAGATTTCTATGTTATCCTTGTTGTTGTGTTCTGAGGCTCATGCCAAGGCCTTGATTAAGTTTCTGAAGACTGCTCATGTACCCAATGCAATTTCTATTGACCAGTTTGAGAATTGTGTTGCCCACCTGACCTATGATAATGGGTTAGGGTTTTCTGATGCTGATTTGACCCCTACTAAGAGGGATCATAACAGGGCTCTGCATATCTCAATTGAATGCAGGGGCACTACCCTGTCACATGTATTGATAGACAATGGTTCCTCTCTGAATGTGTTGCCCAAAGAAGTCCTGAATAAGCTGAGTCTTGAAGATGCTGTGCTGAAGCCCAGTAATATAGTGGTGAAGGCTTTTGATGGTTCCAGAAGAGTGGTGCATGGAGAGATTGATCTCCCAATCAAAGTTGGTTCTCAGATTTTCAATGCTACATTTTATGTGATGGATATTCGTCCTTCATACTCTTGTTTGCTTGGTCGTCCCTGGATCCATGGGGCAGGTGCTGTAACCTCTACATTACATCAGAAGTTGAGATATCCAGTGGGAGGAAAGGTTGTTACTGTCTATGGAGAGGAAGAATATTTTGTTAGTCATGTGAACACTTTCAAGTATCTGGAAGTGGAAGGTGAATACGTTGAAACTCCGTGTCAGACATTTGAAGTGGTTCCTTGGATTGTTAATGATTATGTAGCTCCTCCTGTTGTCAAGAAAGTTCCTGTGGTCACCAGAACACCTCCAACAATGGCCTCCCTCAAAGATGCTAGAGCTGTGGTGGATGAAGGTGGTTGTACTATTTGGGGTCAGCTTCCTGATATTCCATACAAGTCTGACAAGTTTGGTTTGGGTTTCACTGCAGAGTCCCAGAAGGTTGTTTGTCGTGCTCGTGTTGTTCGTATCACTAATCAGGGGGTTATGAAGAACCAGATCAATGCTGTAGGTGACTATGATGAAGAATACAACCTGGATGCTTGGATTTTTCCTACTGTGGGTGTTGGGCTCAATAACTGGAGAGCTGAAGATGTTATTCCTATCTCCTTTAGTCAGGAGTAAATACTAATACTGTGTTGTTGCTTTTAAGTTTGTAATTACTTGAACAATTAAAACTCTCAAGCCTTGTGCCTTACCCGGGGCACAATGGTGTGCTTGTTACGGGCTGTCATTTCATTTGCATACTTCATTCAATAAAAATCAGTGGATGTTTCATTTTCGTAAATATTGTGTTCCTTGTCTTTCTTTTCTTTTATTTTTGTTTTATCAGCTATGTGTTCTTACACACACCCACATCACTAAAATGCAGATCCTCATCCACTCTGGATCCTGTTGATAACGGTTCTACTATTGCCAATTATAATTTCGAGAATCCGATCTATCAAATTGAAGACGGAAATGAGGACGATTGTGAAGTACCTGTAGAGCTTGCTAGGTTGTTACAACAAGAAGAGAAAGCTATACAGCCACATGAAGAGCCAGTCGAAGTTGTGAATCTGGGAACTGAAGAAAACAGGAAAGAAGTCAAGATAGGGGCTGAATTAGAGGATAGTGTCAAGAGCAGATTGATTCAGATGTTACGTGACTATGTAGAGATCTTTGCTTGGTCCTATGAAGATATGCCAGGGTTGGATACAGACATTGTGGTTCACCGTTTACCAGTAAAAGAAGATTGTCGTCCAAAGAAGCAGAAGGTTCGTCGCATGTGTCCTGAAATGTCAGAGAAGATCAAAGCAGAGGTAATGAAACAGTTCAATGCAGGGTTCTTAGCAGTGACTTCTTATCCTCAGTGGGTTGCAAATGTGGTGCCGGTACCTAAGAAAGATGGTAAGGTACGTATGTGTGTAGACTACAGGGATTTGAACAAGGCCAGCCCCAAAGATGACTTTCCACTTCCTCATATTGATGTTCTGGTAGACAACACTGCTCAGCATAAGGTATTCTCCTTTATGGATGGTTTCTCTGGTTACAATCAAATCAAGATGGCACCTGAAGATATGGAGAAGACAACATTTGTTACACAGTGGGGCACCTTTTGCTATAAGGTGATGCCATTTGGTTTGAAGAATGCAGGGGCAACATATCAGTGTTCTATTGTGGCTTTGTTTCACGATATGATTCATCATGAGATAGAGGTGTATGTAGATGATATGATAGCCAGGTCTCAGAATGAAGAACAACATCTTGATCATTTGCATAAGTTGTTTGAGAGGTTGAAGAAATACAAGTTGAGATTGAACCCAAACAAGTGTACTTTTGGAGTTAGATCTGGTAAACTCCTGGGTTTCATAGTCAGTGGAAAAGGTATTGAAGTGGATCCTGCAAAAGTAAAAGCTATACGAGAGATGCCAGCTCCCCGTACTGAGAAGGAGGTTAGAGGTTTCTTAGGACGATTGAATTACATTGCAAGATTTATTTCCCAATTAACTGCCATTTGTGAGCCAATCTTCAAGTTGTTGAAGAAAGATCAGGTGATGGAATGGAATGATGAGTGCCAAATTGCCTTTGATGAAATTAAGAGATATCTGCTAGAACCACCAATTTTGATGCCACCAGTTGATGGAAGACCCTTGATTATGTACTTAACAGTATTAGACAACTCAATGGGGTGTGTCTTGGGGCAACATGACGAGTCTGGTCGAAAAGAGCAGGCAATATACTACCTTAGCAAAAAGTTTACCGACTGTGAAACAAGATACTCACTGTTCGAGAAAACTTGCTGCGCTTTGGCATGGGCTGCTCGCCGACTAAGACAGTATATGTTGACTCATACTACCTTATTGATTTCAAAGATGGATCCAATCAAGTACATATTCGAGAAACCTGCTCTCTCCGAAAGAATTGCAAGATGGCAAATGATCCTGACAGAATATGATATACAGTATACTACTCAGAAAGCCATTAAAGTAAGTGTTGTGGCTGATCATTTGGCTCATCAAGCAGTGGATGATTATCAGTCAATGAGTTTTGAGTTTCCTGATGAAGACATTATGATTATTACCAAAGAACCTGGACAATATGACGGACCTGAACAAGGATCCCGATGGACTATGGTTTTTGATGGTGCATCCAATGCACTTGGTAATGGTGTTGGTGTTGTGATTAGTTCCCCTGAAGGTTGTCATACCCCAATCACTGCCAGACTTTGTTTCTATTGTACCAATAATATGGCTGAGTATGAGGCATGTATCCTGGGTATTAAAGCTGCTATTGATATGAAGATTCAGTTCCTTGACGTGTATGGAGATTCAGCCCTGGTAGTAAGTCAGATCAAAGGAGATTGGGATACCAAGCATGATAACCTCATTCCTTACAGAGAACATGTGTTGTCTCTGATCCCACATTTTAAAGAGATTACCTTTGGACATATTCCACGGAGAGAGAATTAGTTGGCAGATGCATTAGCCACCATGGCATCTATGTTTGAGATCAGCTGGGATGATGAAGCTCCCAAGATTACTATTGATAGATTTGAAAAGCCTGCATACTGCAATGAGATTGGCACTGAAGGGGCAGAGGAGAAGCCTTGGTTCTATGAAGTGAAAAGATATCTTAAAGTTCAGGAGTTCCCTGAAGGGGCATCTGTCAAAGATAGGAAGTTTCTGAGAAGGTTTTCTGCTAAGTTCTTCCTGAGTAATGGGATTTTGTACAAGCTCAATCATGATTCAACTATGCTTCGCTGTGTGGATAAGAAGGAAGCAACAGAGATTATGGAAGATATGCATGATGGGATCTTTGGCACTCATTCTAGTGGTCATACTATGGCAAAGAAGATATTGAGAGCAGGTTACTATTGGTCTACCATGGAAGCTGATTGCTATCAACACTCCAGAACATGTCACAAGTGTCAAATCTATGCTGATAAAGTCCATATACCTCCATCACCATTGAATGTGTTGATTGCTCCTTGGCCCTTTGCCATGTGGGGCATTGATATGATTGGTGAGATCAAACATACTGCTTCTAATGGACATCGTTTCATCCTGGTTGCTATTGATTACTTCACGAAATGGGTAGAGGCAGCTTCATTTGCATCTGTTACCAAGAATGTTGTGGCTCGATTCATTAAGAATAATCTCATATGTAGGTATGGCATCCCTGAAAGGATTATCACTGACAATGGCTCTAATCTGAACAACACTATGATTACTGATCTCTGCACGCAGTTCAAGATTAAGCATCACAACTCTTCTCCGTATCGTCCAAAGATGAATGGGGCAGTTGAAGCTGCTAATAAGAACATTAAGAAGATTGTACAGAAGATGACTGTTACTTACAAGGATTGGCATGAGATGTTACCATTTGCTCTTCATGGTTATCGTACTACAATACGTACTTCAACAGGGGCAACCCCATTCTCTTTAGTCTATGGTATGGAAGCAGTTTTGCCCATTGAAGTTCAGATTCCCTCCTTGAGAATTATGAAGGATGCAGGCCTGGATGAAGATGAGTGGATTCAGACTCGACTGGACCAGATAAATTTGATTGATGAGAAGAGGTTAGCAGCAGTTTGTCATGGCCAAATGTACCAAAAACGAATGATCAAAGCTTTCAACAAGAAGGTTAAGCCAAAGGTATATCAGGCTGGTGACTTGGTAATCAAGCGTATCATATTACCACAGGGTGATCCTAGGGGCAAGTGGACTCCAACATATGAAGGACCATTTGTAGTCAAGACAATGTTTTCAGGAGGTTCCATGATACTTACTACTATGGATGGTGAAGACTTCCCGCAGCCTGTAAACGCAGACATAGTTAAAAAATACTACGCATGAAAAGAGACCCGCTAGGTTGACAGGCCTAGGCAAAAATAAGGGCACCCCGGCAAACCAAAAGGGTTTGGGCAAAAATTAGGGATATATATAAAAAGATGTACACCCGGCAAGTCGAAAACCTGAAAAGGCGGCTTGGGCAAAAAAGGGTATCCCGGTGGATTGAAAACCTGAAAGGGCAATCCAGGCAAAAGTTAGGGATTAAAGCGTATGACTATGTCTCGTTTGGATCACGCATGAAACTGCAACCAGTTGTGTTACTCACTCAATGCTCGAACAGATAAAGCTCAATCCAATCGTTTTCGTCTCGACAGCAGAAGATGAGATACTTGAAGATAATGGCAATAGTAGAATTGAAACTTAATAGGATTATTTCCCACATAGTTGATTCTCCTTGTTTTGTAAAAACTTTATGACAAAATCCTCTTACTAGGGTTTATGTCTCCTTGTACAAACTTACCCATGTATGGGTCACTCTTTGAAATAAATAAAATTCCATTTTTTGAATCCAGATTTACTTTTACCCTATTTACATAAGCGAAACGTCCATTGGTTGTGTTTGAATGCATGTATGCTTAATATGATTGATGTTTACCAGAAATGCATGAAAATGCAGTAATAGTATTTACTAAGGACGAACGAGGGAAGGATTTCAATGAAGCTTCGCCGGTTCATCTTTACAAGACAGTTACAAACTTTCAGTAGGACAAATCCATCTTCATATAGTCACATCTCCCCTGGAATTTATATCCATCTCTTTTATCCTCATACGGATATTCGGGAATTTACTTTCCAATAAGAGTACGACGAACGAAGACGGGAGGTTATGTATACCCTACTATCAAACGAAGACGGAAGGTTATGTATACCTTACTATCCCCAGCAGACGGGAGGTTATGTATACCTTGTTATCCCCAGCAGACAGGAGGTTATGTATACCTTCTTATCACACAAGACGGGAACGAATTCCCCATACTCTTCAGCAACAAACCGGGAGTTATTTTCCCTGGCTAGCAGTTGTTATACGAAGATATCCAGACGGTTCAGGCAGCATCATGTCATACATACATCATTTACATCATAACATACATATACATAAAATACATAATACATTACTTAGGTGCATCATATCATACATGTATACACTAATATTACCATACAGGATGCTACCTTGTTTTCAGGTTAATTCTCCAACAGACAAATTTCATCAACAAATTGTGACTATTGGGCCGTTGTTTATCTTCCCAAAAGTTATTATTACCTCAGGACTGCTTTATCCTCCTGAAAGCATATCATCACCTCAGGACTACTTTATCCTCCTGAAAGCTTACTCCCTTAGGACTGCTTTATCCTCCTGAAAGCTTCTTATACCTCGGGACGTTGTTTATCTTCCTGAAAGCTATCATCACTTCCTCAGGACGTTGTTATCCTCCTGAAAGCATATTATTACTTTGGGTCGTTGTTATCTTCCCAAAGGTTTTCACTTCCTCAGGACGTTGTTATCTTCCTGAAAGCATATTATTACTTTGGGTCGTTGTTATCTTCCCAAAGGTTACATTATTGCCTCAGGACTGCTGTATCCTCCTGAAAGCATATTATTACCTCAGAATGTTGTTTATTTTTCTGAAAGCATATCACTATCTCAGGACTGCTTTATCCTCCTGAAAGCTATCAATCCCTCAGGACTGCTTTATCCTCCTGAAAGCATATTATTTCCTCAGGACGTTGTTATCCTCCTGAAAGCTATCAATCCCTCAGGACTGTTTTATCCTCCTGAAAGCATATTATTTCCTTGGGCCGTTGTTTATCTTCCCAAAGGTTATGTTATTACCTCAGGACTGCTGTATCCTCCTGAAAGCATATTACTATCTCGGGACGTTGTTTATATTCCTGAAAGTTATCAGTTTACCTTCATATTTTGGACTGCTCTATCCTCCAAGAAATGTACCTGAAGAACTGTTCTCCAAGTGGCATCTTTAAGCCCACTCAAGCATATACAACCAATTATCAATACTACTCTACGCACCGGTGAGTGCAAATTTTTGGGCTTTTGTGTTCAATCCCCTTCAACCTTCCAGGTCATGACTGGCAAATATACCAATCTAACCCCTCAGGTCTCAGAAAATTGAACAGGGGCAGCTGTTGCACCCCAAAATTTGCCCTCACAATACAAGACTTTGTGTGCTAAGAAGGTTCACAAGGTTCACAAGATTCACAACATTTACAAGACCTTTCATGAGGTTCATGAAGTTTACAAGAAACTTTATGAGGTTCACAAGGTTCACAAGATTCACAATACTTACAAAACCTTTCATGAGGTTCATGAAGTCTACAAGATACTTTATGAGGTTCACAAGGTTCACAAGACCTCCCATGAGGTTCACAAGGTTCACAAGACATCTTTATGAGGTTCACAAGGTTCACAAGACCTCCCATGAGGTTCACAAGACATCTTATGATGGTTCACAAGGTTCACAAAGTTCACAATTGGTCAGAAGAGTTGACAATTCTCTCAGACAATGCACCTCCTAAGCAGTGCATCCAAAACTAGGGTTTTGACTTTAATCAGGCTAAATGGACTTCCAAGACTTCAAGTGAGCTTCATAACATCTTATACGTGTCTAAGAATCCCCATGACAAGTTTCAAGACTTTTCTCAAAGGTTTGCTCAGTCAGATGATCAGATAAGTCAAAATCAGTCAAAGCAGTTAAAAAGTCAAACTGAGGTCAACTATGGTCAAACCAAAGTCAAACTTCATGATTTTTTGCCAACATCAAGTATATGAAGTAAAATTCATCATTTGATCAAGGGTTGATCATGATTCATCAAGGAGATTTCAGATCATCAAGAATCAGAGGTTTCTAAATTAGGGTTTCATCAGTAAAAGTCAACTGAACTTTGACCAGCCATAACTTTCACATGCTTCATGACCAAGTCTCCATCCAAAGCTCATTTTGAAGGAAATTTAATTATCTACAACTTTGTGTCTCACAAGCCAAGCCCAAAAATGCTTCATTTGGAAGGTATGAGCTAAGACATTATAGGTCTTTTTGAAAGTCAACAAAAAGTCAACAACTTCAAAAGAGCATAACTTGAGAATGGTAAATGATTTGAACATGAAACCAGTGGGGTTGGTTAGAGGACTCTTCAAGCTTTCCAAAATGTCCAAGAACACCCTCATAGCATTAAAATTGAAGGATGTGTGCCCTTGCAAAGTTGGGAAATTTTTGGTTGGTTTATGAAGAAAATGGAGGTCTAAAACCAATTTTTTCTAAATGGGCTTGCCATATGATGACCCAATCCATACTATAACCTCATGCACGACCCAAGACCTCAAAAATCAGATTTTTTATCATTCTATTTTTATTTATTTTGATTTAATTCATTAAAAATCATTTTAAATTAAAATAAAATATAAAAGTCAAAGATTAAAAAAAAGATTAAGCTTCTAGAAATTCATAAATATGATTGAGATCAAAGTGGTAAGAGGATCATGATGATTGGCCTAAAATAGCAAGTGTTTATGCAAAAATATTTGAATTTTAAAGCCTATCTTTTTGAATCTTTTTGGATCAAACTTATCACACAATGATCAATCTTTTCTGACCTAATTCATTGCTCTATAAGTACATTATATAACCCTAACAAAAAGACACGAATTCCAGCCTCAAAAGTGTAAGTTTGCAAATTTCAAAAACCTCACAAAACTTCAAATTCGGTTTCTTGGTTGGAAGAGATATCAAGGCATTCTAAAGGTTCAAACACACTCCTTGAACATCTCTAATGCGATCCCAATCCTCATTTGCATCCAAAACCTCTTATATAGCACAAACCGAATTCAAATATTGATACATTTATGGTTTTTTCGTTTTCATACATACATGTAATATAAATTGATTTTGATTCTGGATTTGTGTTTGTGTTGAGCTTGTGAATGTTTCTGGGCAATTTAATTTGATTTTCGATGCAGGAATAAAAAACCACCATTGCTAGGGTTTCGGCCATGGATTTGGGGTTTTGTCATAAACCTAATATAAATAAGTTTTAAAGACATAGGACAATTCCATGGACCTTGGGGATTATGAAACACTGAACATTGTTGAGAAATTTTACTGTTTTGATGCTTGTCCAATTTCGTAGGTTTTGGATATGATGAATTTCGCAGGAAAACACGCAACAAAATTCCTAGTTATTTTCGCAGGAAATTTGAAGAAGATGAAGCTGGCCTGGCGCGAAAACATAATTTGAATATTGAACTTATTTTATTATGATTTGTTTCTGTTATATTTCACAAAACGTTGTGATGGCTCAGTTGGTTGTGTATGCGTGTAGATTCCTTGAGGACTGGTGTTCGAATCCTGGCCTCAACACTTTTTTCCTTATTTTTCACTTTAATCATGAAACTTCATATATTATTTATTATAGTCACTACTTCAACAGGTGCGCTCTCCCAGCTGGATTGGTCAAGGTGTTTGTGTGTATCGTAAAGGTCCTGGGTTCGATCCCCCCAGGCCTTTTGGTTTTGTTTATTTTTTCTTTGATTTTCAGGAATCAACAACAAAACAAATTCCTCTCCTTTCCTTGTCACATGTGCGCGTTGGCCTGGTGGTAGATGTTGCTGGCCTGAGTGTTTGCAAGCAAGAGGTGCTGGGTTCAATTCCCAGCCAGGTAAGTTTCCTTTTTTCCTTTTTATTTTTATTTGTTTTGTTTGTTCTTAATATTAATCAATTAAAAATTGTAATCTTAATTTAATAAAATTCTAACATGTTTCATAAATAATAATAATAATATTTTATAAAACAAATTGTTTTTATTATTAATATGTATGTATGTAATTTATTTATATAATTGAATTAATATTTAATATTTAAAAATTTTGTATATTAAACCCTAATTGATCTTAATAATTTTCAAAAAAACCTAATTTTTCTTCTTCTATTTTATTATTATATATTATATTTATAATGTAATTAAAATTCTTAATCCAATTTTTATTAAATGTATAAATTGCTTATAATTTAAATTTTTGTACATAAGTATGTTTAAAAATTAAAATGCTTAATTTATTCTTATAATATGTAAATATTCTATAATTGTTTATAATTTAGTTTTGCATGTAAATAATTCTTATTATATGTTTAAAATTGCTAATTTAATTTTAAGAAGTATAATTCTATCTTTATATCATGTGCATAATTAATTTTTTTATATAATTTATACATAATTTAAAATTTTTTTTAATTGTTTATATTTTCTTATTAACTTTTAAAATTTTTTGTTTATTATAATATCCTTGTTTATTTCATTATTATTATTAATTATGTTTATTTATTTATTTATTACTAACCCCATTTAATTTAGTATTATTTTTTATTATTATTATTATTATTGTCACTAACCCCAATTTTTATTATTGTTATTTAATATTCTGCTTATTTATTTAAATTGCTTTTATTATCATTATTGTAATTGCTCCTGGATGTAATATTTTATAATGTTTAAATTATTTATTTTATGCCATGGTTAGTAAATAGGGAGTGTAACATGTATGTTTATTTAAAATTAATTTAGAATACTTAATTCAAAAGATAAATATTAAATCGTACACTCACACACGTAAGTCGATCTTTGATCGCCATCTCACTTCCTTAGGGATACCTCTCATTGTTGCCTAATCAAAAGGTCAAGTAGGGTGTGTAAAGCAAAAGTCCCTCAAAATAAAGTCATCTAGTCCCTTAACAAATAAAAGATCAAGTCCCTTTCGAATGTTGCCTTCGTGATGATCTTGTCCCTTTCGAATAAAGATGATAGTCCCTCCAAAATTGCTTATACACCCCACAGTTGCCTACATAAACAGATGTCCCTTTACTTGTCCCTTACATCCAAGGTAATGACTACCTATTCCTTAATAATAGGGATAGTCTTACCATTTAAAGGATTCAAGAATAGAAAAGACTTAAAATTAGGGTAGGTTCCTCATAGTTACTTGCTCACTCTTCAAAACTTTTCAAACACTTCACAATTTCAAACAAAAATTTTCAAAACAAAGGTTTTTTACGCATCCGTACATGGATCATTATCAAACTCTTAAGAAAATTTCTATTCACACACTTCACATTTCAAAAACAATTTAAAGTGAGCTAAGTAACTAAGAGCCCATGGATAACCATGGATGTAAAGGGTGCTAACACCTTCCCTTTACATAACTTACCCCCCGGACCCAAAAAATCTTTTAAAAGGTCTTTCCTGTTCTTTTATGCCTTTCCTTTGGATAAAATAAAAGTCGGTGGCGACTCTTGCTATCCTCAACATAACTAAAGTCAGTTCTCCCACCGTGTTACAATAGGCTACTACTTTACCAACCTGCATTAACACGCCACCTAAACCCATTTTAGATGCATCACAATACACAACAAAAGCTTCATTCAGATTCGGTAAAATCAATACCGGTGCCGAAGTCAATTTCTTTTTCAATTCTTCAAAGCTTCTCTCACAAGCTACATCCCAAATAAAGGCTTGACTCTTCCGGGTCAATTGAGTCAATGGCAACGCCAAATTAGAAAATCCTTCTATAAACCTTCGATAATAACCAGCTAAACCAAGAAAACTTCTAATTTCCGTTACCGTCTTCGGAGGTTCCCAATCAAGCACAACACTAACCTTCGAAGGGTCTTGTTGCACCCCAAAATTTGCCCTCACAATACAAGACTTTGTGTTCTAAGAAGGTTCACAAGGTTCACAAGTTCTCCAACATTTACAAGACCTTTCATGAGGTTCATGAGGCCCACAAGTTGCTTTTTGAAAGTTCACAAGTTTTTCAATGCTTATATAACCTTTCATGAGGTTCATGAAGTCCATAAGTTGCTTCTTGAAGGTTCACAAGGTTCACAAGTTCCATAATGCTTTCAACACCTTTCATGAGGTTCATGAAGTCCACAAGTTACTTCTTGGAGGTTCACAAGGTTCACAAGACTCACAATGATTACAAAGCTCTCCTGAGGTTCATGAGGTCTATAAAGCCACTTTATGAAGATTCACAAGGTTCACAAAGTTCACAATTGGTCAAAGGAGTTGACAATTCCCTCAGACAATGCACCTCCTAAGCAGTGCATCCAAAACTAGGGTTTTGACTTTAATCAAGCTAAATGGACCTCCAAGACTTCAAGTGAGCTTAATAACATCTTATATGTGTATAAGAACCCCCATGTCAAGTTTCAAGACTTTTCTCAAAAGTTTGCTCAGTCAGATGATCAGATAAGTCAAAATCAATCAATGCAGTTAAAAAGTCAAACTGAGGTCAACTGTGGTCAAACCAAAGTCAAACTTCATGATTTTTTGCCAACATCAAGTATATGAAGTAAAATTCATCATTTGATCAAGGGTTGATCATGATTCATCAAGGAGATTCCAGATCATCAATAATCAGGAGTTTCTAAATTAGGGTTTCCTCAGTAAAAGTCAACTGAACTTTGACCAGGCATAACTTTCACATACTTCATCACCAAGTCTCCATCTAAAGCTCATTTTGAATGAAATTGAATTCCCTACAACTTTGATGTTGAAGGTTAAGCCCAAAAATGCTTCATTTGAAAGATATGAGCTAAGACATTATAGGTCATTTCAAAAGTCAACAAAAAGTCAACAACTTCAAAAGGGCATAACTTGAGATTGGTAAATGATATGGACCTGAAACCAATGGGGTTGTTTAGAGGACTCTTCAAGCTTTCCAAAAAGTCCAAGAACACCCTCATACCTTTAAAATTGAGGGAGATGTGCCCTTGCAAAGTTGGGCAATTTTGTGATGGTTTATGTTGAAAATGGAGGCTTAGAAGTATTTCTTTCTAAATGGGCTGCCTAATTTATGACCCAATCCATCTCATAATATTGTGCACGACCCAATTGACCAAAATTCAGCATTTTTATTATTTTTTATTTATTTATTATTGATTTAATTCATAAAAATCATTTTAAATAAATATAAAATATGAAAATCTATTTTTGGGTGAAGATATTGTTTCTAGAAATTCATAATTATTGATTGAACTCAAAGGAGAAAGGAATCATGTGAATTATCCCAAAATAGCAAGCACTCATGATCAAATATTTGAAATTTACACTATGATCTTTTTGAATATTTTTTGGATCAAATTTTCATATAACCCACCCATGTTTCTGACCTAAATCAATCACACATATATACTAAGCATAACCCTAGTCCTCATTCACGATTTCCACAGCCCAAGAGTAAGTTCACCATTGTTCAAAAACCTCTCCACAAGTCACATTCGGATTTTTGGATTTAAGGCATTTGAAGGTAAAACAAGCACATAGCAAGCTTCCTGGGACTTCTCTGATCATGAACCATCCATCATATGCATCCATACCATGCTCTAATGCCTTACCCGAATCAAACTTGGCCATGGATTTCAAATTTTTGATTCTGTTTGTTTATGCATTATTAACAAATTTTGTTTGTGTTTTTGTGTTTATGGTGATCCAAGGAACAATTCTGGACAAATCAATTGGATTTCCCTTGCTTAGAACCGATTCGGCCATGTTAGGGTTCATGACCTCCAATTAGGGTTTATCATTTGAACGCATATAAATAAATTATGAAAACATAGAACTGTTGTGTGAATCATGAGAATCATAAATCACTAACCAATTTCATGAATCAATGTGGTTTTGGTTGAGTTTCGTTTTCGCAGGTTTTGTTAGGGTTTCAATTTCGCAGGAAAATTCGTGGAGGATTTCGCAGCAAATTTTGAAGGTCTTGAGGTTGAAGATGAAGCTTCCCGCGCCCTGGAAATTCAAAAATTTGTTTAAAATATTTTATGAATTATTATTAGTTTACTTATCACAAGCGTGCCTGTGGTCTGATGGTAAGGCTGGAACGTATATGCTATAAAGGCCTTGGTTCGATTCTTGGCCATGGCATTGTTTTATTTTATTTTTGCAGGAATAAAAGACAACATAATATATAATATGTTATTGCCGTTCCATGACCAGAAGGGCTCTCCCAGCCAGGTGGTCAAGCGTGCGCATGTTTAACTGAAAGGTCCTGGGTTCAAAACCACCCCAGGCCTTTTTGTTTATTTATATTTTCTGGATTTTCAAGAGCAAGGCACAAAAGCAACCATGCTTCATTCTTTCTCACCTGCGCTTGGCTGGCCCAGTGGATGTTGTTGCTGCTTGCAAGGGTGAAGTCCTGGGATCGAATCCCACCAGGTTCCTTTTCTTTTCCTTTCTTTTATTTTCTTTTATTTTCTTGTTTAATTCAATTGGTTTAAATAATTAACATATTATTATTTATATTATTAAATATGTATATATTATGTATTCAAACACCTAAAAATTATTTTTTTTCTAAAAAATATAAAATTCATGATTTTTCAATGTAAATTTTATAATATATATATTAGTAAGATAATTCTATATAATTAGTTAAAAAATAAATTTTTTGTACATGGGTAAACCCTAATTTTTCAACCCTAAAAACTATTTTCAAAAATAAAACCTAATCCTATTTTTTCTAAATAGTTTTATTCCCTAATTGTTAATATAATTGTATTGTAAATTTATTTATTATCATATTGTAAATATAATTATAAATTATTTTTCTCATATCAAATACAATTATATTTCATGCTATTAAAAATTTAATTTTGTAAATAAAAATAATTGTTTGATCATATCTCTTTTTCTTTTTAATATAATTGTTCATATGGAAAATTTATTAATTTCTTAAAGAATTTTGTTTATTATTACTAACTAAATTATTATATTATTACATTCTCATTTGGTTTATTCTAATTATTCTTATTATTATTTTACTAACCATATTATTTTGCTTTATTAATTTTATATTATTATTAATTTTTATTATTCACTAACCTCTCTTATATTATTATTATTTATCATTAACCCTTTATTATTTATTTTCTATTGCTTATTTATATCTTATTTATTTTTTAATTATTTTGCTTATTATTTATTTTGCTTATTGTTATAATTATGTAACTATTTCCTGGTTGTAATTTTGTAATTATTTTAATTATTTTTGCTATGGTTAGTAATTAGGGAGTGCAAAACATGTATGTTCTTAAAATTAATTCTAGATCATTTTTTTAATCAAAGATAATTAAAATAAACACTTCACACACGTAAGTCGATTTTAATCGCCGTCTCACTTTTTAAGGATATCCCTCAGGTTGCCTACGAATAATGGTTAAGTGGGGTATATAAAGCAAGTCCCTCGAAAGAAAATCATCAAAGTCCCTCATGGTTGCCTATACAAATCGAGTCCCTTCGAAATAAATGATGATAGTCCCTTCCTTATGCTTATTACACCCCACAATGGCCTTCAAAATCAAATTGTCCCTCACATGTCCCTTAACATCCAAAGTAAGGACTACCTACTCCATTATAGTAGGGATAGTCTTACTAAGGAAAAGATAAAGAAATAAGAAAGACCTTAAACATTAGGGTAGGTTACTCCTAGGTACTTGCTCACTTCAAAACTTTTTCACACTTAAACAAACTTCAAACAAATTTTCAAACAAGTTTTTTACACATCCATACATGGGTTATTACTAAACTATTCTGAAGATTTTTTCTATTCACACACTACACTTTCAAAAATCAATTTAAAGTGAGCTTAAGTACCTAAGAGCCCATGGATAACCATGGATGAAAAGGATGCTAATACCTTCCCTTTTCATAACCTACCCCCCGGACCCAAAATATTCTCTAAGGTCTTTCCTGTTCTTTTATAACCTTTCCTTATGGATAAAATAAAAGTCGGTGGCGACTCTTGCTATCCGCAACATTGTTTAAAGTCAGTTCTCCCACCGTGTTACAGAACTGGCGACTCTGCTGGGGATTTAATAAAAGAGGGGTACCCTTAGGAATTAGATCACTTTAAATTGTTTGCCTTGTTTGCTTTATATTATCCTGTTGGGGTGCTCTTATGTGAGAAAGGTCCTAACCCGGATCTAGTGTACCTTAGGTAAATGGCAATAGACCAAGGAAACTGTACGACGTATATCGATACGGTTGATCTGGTGGCCATAGTTAGTGTGACTTCTTGGTTGGTGCTTATGTTCCTTAAGTCAAGTTGAGGATAATATGAGGCTGCCATATGTTGTCAATGCACTAACTAACTTTTAGAACCCTAGTTAACTCATCTTGGCCTTTAGAAAAGTAGTGAGGTAACCGGCTTTGGTGCAGACTGAAGTTGGTTGACACTCGATGCTACGCTCATTGAGATCTTAAACTTGGAGGGTTTTGGTTGGCAAGTAAGTTGCCTTCTGATCAACCACCCTTGTGAAGGATCAATGATATTGAGATCCCTTAGAACCTGGTTACTTTATAGGACAGGATGAACCATCTAACTTCAGGGGAGGGTACTTACCTTTGAACCTCATGCAAGCCTTTAAACCTAGGGCTATGGTGTGACTTGTTTGTGTGTGCCACATGTTTGTGATTGAGCATAACATCATGACATCATCATGCATCATGAGCATACCATTTTCCCTAACCATTTCAAGGACCAAGGGATTTATCTTTGTTCTTTGTTGCAGGTCATGGCTTCAGTTCGTAGAAACACCATCAGGATCAACTTTGTGGGGATACCTCCCAAGCTTAAAGAGTTGGTTTCTCAAGTGTCTGATCACTCCCGGTTCATCAAGAGACATGGTCACCTATTGGATCTAGTCACTTCAGGGTTTAATGAAGACATGATGAGTGTTCTGTTTCAGTTCTTTGACCCTAAGCACCATTGCTTCACATTCCCTGACTACCAGCTGGTTCCAACCATGGAGGAGTTCTCTAAACTTCTGGGTATACCTGTTCTTGATCAAAGACCCTTCACAGGCTTGGAGAAAGAACTTAAACCAGAGGTTATTGCTGCAGCTCTACATCTGAAGAAGTCTGACATTGTTCTAGAAACCAGAAGTGGAGTCAAGGGTATTCTTGCCAAGGTATTAGTGGATAAAGCTCAAATGTTCTTGAAGGCCATGAGCTATGATGCTTTTGAGGAGATCTTAGCCTTGCTGATATATGGCTTAGTATTGTTCCCCAATCCAGATCAGTTCATAGATGTTCATGCCATCAACATTTTCCTGAGTCACAATCCAGTGCCTACATTGCTTGGAGACATCTTACATTCTCTTCACACCCGTACTACAAGGGCAAGAGGAACTTTGATGTGCTGCATACCTTTGCTATCTAGGTGGTTTATTTCTCACCTTCCTCGCTCAGTAATGAAGAATGAGCAAGGGTTCAGATGGTCTAAGAGGATCATGTCACTTTCTCACTCAGACATTCATTGGTGCTCCAGATCTATGGAGAATGTCACCATCATTGACCGTTGTGGGGAGTTTCCTAATGTGCCACTTCTAGGCATAAGAGGAGGCATCACCTACAACCCATCTTTAGCTTTACGACAGTTTGGTTACGCTCGGAGTGATGGTCCACACGACATGTTGATTCAGGGCATTGTGTTTGATTACGACAACGATCTTCAGGGTTACCGTCAGAGATTCATACGAGCTTGGGGAAAGGTAAACAGGATTGACAGCAAGACACTGGAGCCTAAGTACACTATTCCTATGGAAGCTTATCTCAGATGGGTGCGATCTCGTGCTCAGACACTCATGATGCCATATCCTGCCGTCCTACCAGTTACCATGGAACCTGTTGCTGAAGGAGACACAGCTTATACCATCCTTCACCCAGACATGCCTACTGATAAGGAAGACTTGCAGGGATCATGGATCCAACTGAAGGAGCAAAGGGATACTTTCGAGGCTCATTACAAAGCAAGCCAAGCAAGAATCCTAGAGCTCACAAAGCAACTTCACGAGGAACGAAACCTCAACTCATACCTCAACACAAAGAGGAAACGTCCATGGGAGACTTAAAACCCCATCTTTTGTACTAATTTCATTTCCATTTTTGTAAGCCTAAAAGGCAAAACAAGTTATTACTAATAAAAAGTTACTTTCTTGTTTGTTTAAGCAAATTTAAATTCTGCGGTCCTTGAAAACATTGCATATGCATTCCCATATCATTTCATTGCATCACAGGTTTATAATTGTGCACAGGTTTCTCATCTTCTCGCTGTTTATTTCAGCAATGGCTCTTGAACAATCAGTTAAGGATCTTCAGGCACAAAATGCACAGTTCCAAGAGCTGATCTTGAACCTGTCCAAGGGGCAAGATGATTTGAAGGCACTGCTGGCCAAGAAAACTAAGAAGACTAGAAGGTCTGCTGGGTTGCTCAACATGGGAAGAAGGTTCAAGGGTCCTGTCAAGACCAAGGAACAGGTTGAAGACTATGAATCTGAGGAATCTGAGAAAGAGAGAGGCAGTCTCCACAACACTATAGGGGACTCTGATTCTGAGGCTAATTACTACCATGAGCCTAATGAAGACAAATTCAAGATGCTGGTGGATAGGATGGATGCTATGGAATTGCAGAAATCATTTGGGCTGGATTTTGAAGATTTGAGTCTGATATCTGGGGTTGTGATACCCATTGGTTTCAAAGTTCCTACCTTTGTTGTTTATGATGGGGTCTCTTGTCCCAAGCTGCACTTGAGGTCTTATGTCAGAAGGATTCAACCTCACACTGCTGACAAAAAGTTGTGGATCCATTTCTTTCAAGAGAGCTTATCTGGAGCTCAGTTGGAGTGGTATTATCAGTTGGAGAGTGTCAACATCAGAGATTGGAATGACCTTGCTGAAGCTTTCTACAAGCAGTATCAATACAATGCTGACTTAGCCCCCACTCGCATGCAGCTTCAGAGCATGTCCATGGGTGCCAAAGAAAGTTTTAAGGAGTATGCTCAGAAGTGGAGAGACTTAGCTGGAAGAGTTCAACCCCCTTTAACTGACAGGGAATTAGTTGATATGTTCATGTGTACGCTGAATGGTCCGTTTTACAGTCATCTCATTGGAAGCTCATCAGCTGGCTTCACTGAGTTGATCATGACAGGAGAGCGGGTAGAGAATGGTATCAAGAATGGTAAGATCCAAGTGGGTACTTCTTCATCAGGTGCTGCAAAGAAGCCTCCCACTGGGAAGAAGGAATCCAATGCTGTTTATGGCCAACCTGATCGTAACAGAAGGCATCAGTCTGTTAGTGCAGTTCATATTTCAAATCCAACTCCTGCAACAACAGAGCAGCCTCAGAGCAACCAACAGAGGGCTAGAAGACAGTTCACGAAGATCAACATGTCAATGGCTCAGGCATTGCAACACTTGTTGAAGGCTGAACTTATAACCCTGAGGGAGGCTCCTCAGAATCCCAATGTTACCTCTCCCAAGTACAATTCCAATGCACGATGTGCATATCATTCAAACTGTCCAGGACATGATACTAATAATTGCTGGGTCTTGAAGAACAAAATTCAAGATATGATTGATGCTGGAGAAATTGAATTTGATCCACCAAATGTGATTACAGCACCACTGCCAAATCATGAGAAGACTGTCAATGCCATTGATGAAGACATTGATGAAGACCTGCATGTCTATTCAGTTATGGAGTTGACCACACCATTGTCTGTTATCAAAAAGAGGTTAGTACAAGCTGGGATCTTTCCAGGTTGTTGTGAAGATTGTCTGTATTGTACCTATAAACCAGATAGTTGCTTCATTTTGAGAGATGGAATTCAACGTCTCATGGATAAGTATACTATAGTGTTTGAAAGAAGACCAGCATCTGTAGAAGATATGGTGGATCATCTGACTCAGGGTAAGAAGATTGAAGAGGTTGACATGATTGACAAAGTACCGGTAAGAATCACTTCAAAGGGTCCTATTAAAATTACTCGTCAGGGCCCAATCAAGATTACTGCTGAAGGTCCTGTGAAAGTTGTTGCTGAAGCCAGAGTAGCTCCTCTGATCATTACCACTCCTGGTCCTATTCCTTATACATCTGACAAAGCTGTGCCTTGGCACTATGGGTCTGATGTTTACATCCATGGTGTTAAGCAAGAGCCTTTACCTGATATGCCTGCTGATATTGATAATATTGCTGGATCTAGCAAGATCACTCGTAGTGGAAGAGTCTTCTCTCCTCCAGTTGTCTCTAAGAGTGCAGTTACTCCTGCTGCCACTACCACCACTGATGCTCGGGGCAAAGGTCCTGTTATTGAGCCTGTATCTACTGATGTGCCAGCTGCTGATGATCTCTCTAAGCAGATGGAAGAAGTATTGAAAATCATTCGCAAGAGTGATTACGACATTGTGGATCAGTTGGGGCATACTCCCTCAAAGATTTCTATGTTGTCCTTGTTGCTGTGTTCTGAGGCTCATGCCAAGTCCTTGATCAAGTTTTTGAAGTCTGCTCATGTGCCCAGTGCAATTTCTGTGGACCAATTTGAGAACTGTGTTGCTCACCTGACCTATGACAACGGGTTAGGATTCTCTGATGCTGATTTAACCCCTGCCAAGAGGGATCATAACAGGGCCTTGCATATTTCAATTGAATGCAGGGGCACCACTCTGTCACATGTGCTAATAGACAATGGTTCCTCTCTGAATGTGTTACCCAAGGAAGTCCTGAATAAGCTGAGTCCTGAAGATACGGTGCTGAAGCCCAGTAATATTGTGGTAAAGGCTTTTGATGGTTCTAGAAGAGTAGTGCATGGGGAGATTGATCTTCCTATCAAAGTTGGTTCTCAGGTGTTTACTGCTACATTTTATGTGATGGATATTCGTCCTTCATACTCTTGTCTGCTTGGTCGTCCCTGGATCCATGGGGCAGGTGCTGTGACCTCTACATTGCACCAAAAGTTGAGATATCCGGTGAATGGAAAGGTTGTTACTGTTTTTGGAGAGGAAGAATACTTTGTCAGCCATGTAAACACTTTCAAGTATCTGGAAGTAGAAGGTGAATACATTGAGACTCCATGTCAGTCATTTGAAGTGGTTCCCTGGGTTGGTAATGATTGTGTGACTCTGTTGCACCCCAAAATTTGCCCTCACAATACAAGACTTTGTGTTCTAAGAAGGTTCACAAGGTTCACAAGTTCTCCAACATTTACAAGACCTTTCATGAGGTTCATGAGGCCCACAAGTTGCTTTTTGAAAGTTCACAAGTTTTTCAATGCTTATATAACCTTTCATGAGGTTCATGAAGTCCATAAGTTGCTTCTTGAAGGTTCACAAGGTTCACAAGTTCCATAATGCTTTCAACACCTTTCATGAGGTTCATGAAGTCCACAAGTTACTTCTTGGAGGTTCACAAGGTTCACAAGACTCACAATGATTACAAAGCTCTCCTGAGGTTCATGAGGTCTATAAATCCACTTTATGAAGATTCACAAGGTTCACAAAGTTCACAATTGGTCAAAGGAGTTGACAATTCCCTCAGACAATGCACCTCCTAAGCAGTGCATCCAAAACTAGGGTTTTGACTTTAATCAAGCTAAATGGACCTCCAAGACTTCAAGTGAGCTTAATAACATCTTATATGTGTATAAGAACCCCCATGTCAAGTTTCAAGACTTTTCTCAAAAGTTTGCTCAGTCAGATGATCAGATAAGTCAAAATCAATCAATGCAGTTAAAAAGTCAAACTGAGGTCAACTGTGGTCAAACCAAAGTCAAACTTCATGATTTTTTGCCAACATCAAGTATATGAAGTAAAATTAATCATTTGATCAAGGGTTGATCATGATTCATCAAGGAGATTCCAGATCATCAATAATCAGGAGTTTCTAAATTAGGGTTTCCTCAGTAAAAGTCAACTGAACTTTGACCAGGCATAACTTTCACATACTTCATCACCAAGTCTCCATCCAAAGCTCATTTTGAATGAAATTGAATTCCCTACAACTTTGATGTTGAAGGTTAATCCCAAAAATGCTTCATTTGAAAGATATGAGCTAAGACATTATAGGTCATTTCAAAAGTCAACAAAAAGTCAACAACTTCAAAAGGGCATAACTTGAGATTGGTAAATGATATGGACCTGAAACCAATGGGGTTGTTTATAGGACTCTTCAAGCTTTCCAAAAAGTCCAAGAACACCCTCATACCTTTAAAATTGAGGGAGATGTGCCCTTGCAAAGTTGGGCAATTTTGTGATGGTTTATGTTGAAAATGGAGGCTTAGAAGTATTTCTTTCTAAATGGGCTGCCTAATTTATGACCCAATCCATCTCATAATATTGTGCACGACCCAATTGACCAAAATTCAGCATTTTTATTATTTTTTATTTATTTATTATTGATTTAATTCATAAAAATCATTTTAAATAAATATAAAATATGAAAATCTATTTTTGGGTGAAGATATTGTTTCTAGAAATTCATAATTATTGATTGAACTCAAAGGAGAAAGGAATCATGTGAATTATCCCAAAATAGCAAGCACTCATGATCAAATATTTGAAATTTACACTATGATCTTTTTGAATATTTTTTGGATCAAATTTTCATATAACCCACCCATGTTTCTGACCTAAATCAATCACACATATATACTAAGCATAACCCTAGTCCTCATTCACGATTTCCACAGCCCAAGAGTAAGTTCACCATTGTTCAAAAACCTCTCCACAAGTCACATTCGGATTTTTGGATTTAAGGCATTTGAAGGTAAAACAAGCACATAGCAAGCTTCCTGGGACTTCTCTGATCATGAACCATCCATCATATGCATCCATACCATGCTCTAATGCCTTACCCGAATCAAACTTGGCCATGGATTTCAAATTTTTGATTCTGTTTGTTTATGCATTATTAACAAATTTTGTTTGTGTTTTTGTGTTTATGGTGATCCAAGGAACAATTCTGGACAAATCAATTGGATTTCCCTTGCTTAGAACCGATTCGGCCATGTTAGGGTTCATGACCTCCAATTAGGGTTTATCATTTGAACGCATATAAATAAATTATGAAAACATAGAACTGTTGTGTGAATCATGAGAATCATAAATCACTAACCAATTTCATGAATCAATGTGGTTTTGGTTGAGTTTCGTTTTCGCAGGTTTTGTTAGGGTTTCAATTTCGCAGGAAAATTCGTGGAGGATTTCGCAGCAAATTTTGAAGGTCTTGAGGTTGAAGATGAAGCTTCCCGCGCCCTGGAAATTCAAAAATTTGTTTAAAATATTTTATGAATTATTATTAGTTTACTTATCACAAGCGTGCCTGTGGTCTGATGGTAAGGCTGGAACGTATATGCTATAAAGGCCTTGGTTCGATTCTTGGCCATGGCATTGTTTTATTTTATTTTTGCAGGAATAAAAGACAACATAATATATAATATGTTATTGCCGTTCCATGACCAGAAGGGCTCTCCCAGCCAGGTGGTCAAGCGTGCGCATGTTTAACTGAAAGGTCCTGGGTTCAAAACCACCCCAGGCCTTTTTGTTTATTTATATTTTCTGGATTTTCAAGAGCAAGGCACAAAAGCAACCATGCTTCATTCTTTCTCACCTGCGCTTGGCTGGCCCAGTGGATGTTGTTGCTGCTTGCAAGGGTGAAGTCCTGGGATCGAATCCCACCAGGTTCCTTTTCTTTTCCTTTCTTTTATTTTCTTTTATTTTCTTGTTTAATTCAATTGGTTTAAATAATTAACATATTATTATTTATATTATTAAATATGTATATATTATGTATTCAAACACCTAAAAATTATTTTTTTTCTAAAAAATATAAAATTCATGATTTTTCAATGTAAATTTTATAATATATATGTTAGTAAGATAATTCTATATAATTAGTTAAAAAATAAATTTTTTGTACATGGGTAAACCCTAATTTTTCAACCCTAAAAACTATTTTCAAAAATAAAACCTAATCCTATTTTTTCTAAATAGTTTTATTCCCTAATTGTTAATATAATTGTATTGTAAATTTATTTATTATCATATTGTAAATATAATTATAAATTATTTTTCTCATATCAAATACAATTATATTTCATGCTATTAAAAATTTAATTTTGTAAATAAAAATAATTGTTTGATCATATCTCTTTTTCTTTTTAATATAATTGTTCATATGGAAAATTTATTAATTTCTTAAAGAATTTTGTTTATTATTACTAACTAAATTATTATATTATTACATTCTCATTTGGTTTATTCTAATTATTCTTATTATTATTTTACTAACCATATTATTTTGCTTTATTAATTTTATATTATTATTAATTTTTATTATTCACTAACCTCTCTTATATTATTATTATTTATCATTAACCCTTTATTATTTATTTTCTATTGCTTATTTATATCTTATTTATTTTTTAATTATTTTGCTTATTATTTATTTTGCTTATTGTTATAATTATGTAACTGTTTACTGGTTGTAATTTTGTAATTATTTTAATTATTTTTGCTATGGTTAGTAATTAGGGAGTGCAAAACATGTATGTTCTTAAAATTAATTCTAGATCATTTTTTTTTATCAAAGATAATTAAAATAAACACTTCACACACGTAAGTCGATTTTAATCGCCGTCTCACTTTCTAAGGATATCCCTCAGGTTGCCTACGAATAATGGTTAAGTGGGGTATATAAAGCAAGTCCCTCGAAAGAAAATCATCAAAGTCCCTCATGGTTGCCTATACAAATCGAGTCCCTTCGAAATAAATGATGATAGTCCCTTCCTTATGCTTATTACACCCCACAATGGCCTTCAAAATCAAATTGTCCCTCACATGTCCCTTAACATCCAAAGTAAGGACTACCTACTCCATTATAGTAGGGATAGTCTTACTAAGGAAAAGATAAAGAAATAAGAAAGACCTTAAACATTAGGGTAGGTTACTCCTAGGTACTTGCTCACTTCAAAACTTTTTCACACTTAAACAAACTTCAAACAAATTTTCAAACAAGTTTTTTACACATCCATACATGGGTTATTACTAAACTATTCTGAAGATTTTTTCTATTCACACACTACACTTTCAAAATCAATTTAAAGTGAGCTTAAGTACCTAAGAGCCCATGGATAACCATGGATGAAAAGGATGCTAATACCTTCCCTTTTCATAACCTACCCCCCGGACCCAAAATATTCTCTAAGGTCTTTCCTGTTCTTTTATAACCTTTCCTTATGGATAAAATAAAAGTCGGTGGTGACTCTTGCTATCCGCAACATTGTTTAAAGTCAGTTCTCCCACCGTGTTACAGAACTGGCGACTCTGCTGGGGATTTAATAAAAGAGGGGTACCCTTAGGAATTAGATCACTTTAAATTGTTTGCCTTGTTTGCTTTATATTATCCTGTTGGGGTGCTCTTATGTGAGAAAGGTCCTAACCCGGATCTAGTGTACCTTAGGTAAATGGCAATAGACCAAGGAAACTGTACGACGTATATCGATACGGTTGATCTGGTGGCCATAGTTAGTGTGACTTCTTGGTTGGTGCTTATGTTCCTTAAGTCAAGTTGAGGATAATATGAGGCTGCCATATGTTGTCAATGCACTAACTAACTTTTAGAACCCTAGTTAACTCATCTTGGCCTTTAGAAAAGTAGTGAGGTAACCGGCTTTGGTGCAGACTGAAGTTGGTTGACACTCGATGCTACGCTCATTGAGATCTTAAACTTGGAGGGTTTTGGTTGGCAAGTAAGTTGCCTTCTGATCAACCACCCTTGTGAAGGATCAATGATATTGAGATCCCTTAGAACCTGGTTACTTTATAGGACAGGATGAACCATCTAACTTCAGGGGAGGGTACTTACCTTTGAACCTCATGCAAGCCTTTAAACCTAGGGCTATGGTGTGACTTGTTTGTGTGTGCCACATGTTTGTGATTGAGCATAACATCATGACATCATCATGCATCATGAGCATACCATTTTCCCTAACCATTTCAAGGACCAAGGGATTTATCTTTGTTCTTTGTTGCAGGTCATGGCTTCAGTTCGTAGAAACACCATCAGGATCAACTTTGTGGGGATACCTCCCAAGCTTAAAGAGTTGGTTTCTCAAGTGTCTGATCACTCCCGGTTCATCAAGAGACATGGTCACCTATTGGATCTAGTCACTTCAGGGTTTAATGAAGACATGATGAGTGTTCTGTTTCAGTTCTTTGACCCTAAGCACCATTGCTTCACATTCCCTGACTACCAGCTGGTTCCAACCATGGAGGAGTTCTCTAAACTTCTGGGTATACCTGTTCTTGATCAAAGACCCTTCACAGGCTTGGAGAAAGAACTTAAACCAGAGGTTATTGCTGCAGCTCTACATCTGAAGAAGTCTGACATTGTTCTAGAAACCAGAAGTGGAGTCAAGGGTATTCTTGCCAAGGTATTAGTGGATAAAGCTCAAATGTTCTTGAAGGCCATGAGCTATGATGCTTTTGAGGAGATCTTAGCCTTGCTGATATATGGCTTAGTATTGTTCCCCAATCCAGATCAGTTCATAGATGTTCATGCCATCAACATTTTCCTGAGTCACAATCCAGTGCCTACATTGCTTGGAGACATCTTACATTCTCTTCACACCCGTACTACAAGGGCAAGAGGAACTTTGATGTGCTGCATACCTTTGCTATCTAGGTGGTTTATTTCTCACCTTCCTCGCTCAGTAATGAAGAATGAGCAAGGGTTCAGATGGTCTAAGAGGATCATGTCACTTTCTCACTCAGACATTCATTGGTGCTCCAGATCTATGGAGAATGTCACCATCATTGACCGTTGTGGGGAGTTTCCTAATGTGCCACTTCTAGGCATAAGAGGAGGCATCACCTACAACCCATCTTTAGCTTTACGACAGTTTGGTTACGCTCGGAGTGATGGTCCACACGACATGTTGATTCAGGGCATTGTGTTTGATTACGACAACGATCTTCAGGGTTACCGTCAGAGATTCATACGAGCTTGGGGAAAGGTAAACAGGATTGACAGCAAGACACTGGAGCCTAAGTACACTATTCCTATGGAAGCTTATCTCAGATGGGTGCGATCTCGTGCTCAGACACTCATGATGCCATATCCTGCCATCCTACCAGTTACCATGGAACCTGTTGCTGAAGGAGACACAGCTTATACCATCCTTCACCCAGACATGCCTACTGATAAGGAAGACTTGCAGGGATCATGGATCCAACTGAAGGAGCAAAGGGATACTTTCGAGGCTCATTACAAAGCAAGCCAAGCAAGAATCCTAGAGCTCACAAAGCAACTTCACGAGGAACGAAACCTCAACTCATACCTCAACACAAAGAGGAAACGTCCATGGGAGACTTAAAACCCCATCTTTTGTACTAATTTCATTTCCATTTTTGTAAGCCTAAAAGGCAAAACAAGTTATTACTAATAAAAAGTTACTTTCTTGTTTGTTTAAGCAAATTTAAATTCTGCGGTCCTTGAAAACATTGCATATGCATTCCCATATCATTTCATTGCATCACAGGTTTATAATTGTGCACAGGTTTCTCATCTTCTCGCTGTTTATTTCAGCAATGGCTCTTGAACAATCAGTTAAGGATCTTCAGGCACAAAATGCACAGTTCCAAGAGCTGATCTTGAACCTGTCCAAGGGGCAAGATGATTTGAAGGCACTGCTGGCCAAGAAAACTAAGAAGACTAGAAGGTCTGCTGGGTTGCTCAACATGGGAAGAAGGTTCAAGGGTCCTGTCAAGACCAAGGAACAGGTTGAAGACTATGAATCTGAGGAATCTGAGAAAGAGAGAGGCAGTCTCCACAACACTATAGGGGACTCTGATTCTGAGGCTAATTACTACCATGAGCCTAATGAAGACAAATTCAAGATGCTGGTGGATAGGATGGATGCTATGGAATTGCAGAAATCATCTGGGCTGGATTTTGAAGATTTGAGTCTGATATCTGGGGTTGTGATACCCATTGGTTTCAAAGTTCCTACCTTTGTTGTTTATGATGGGGTCTCTTGTCCCAAGCTGCACTTGAGGTCTTATGTCAGAAGGATTCAACCTCACACTGCTGACAAAAAGTTGTGGATCCATTTCTTTCAAGAGAGCTTATCTGGAGCTCAGTTGGAGTGGTATTATCAGTTGGAGAGTGTCAACATCAGAGATTGGAATGACCTTGCTGAAGCTTTCTACAAGCAGTATCAATACAATGCTGACTTAGCCCCCACTCGCATGCAGCTTCAGAGCATGTCCATGGGTGCCAAAGAAAGTTTTAAGGAGTATGCTCAGAAGTGGAGAGACTTAGCTGGAAGAGTTCAACCCCCTTTGACTGACAGGGAATTAGTTGATATGTTCATGTGTACGCTGAATGGTCCGTTTTACAGTCATCTCATTGGAAGCTCATCAGCTGGCTTCACTGAGTTGATCATGACAGGAGAGCGGGTAGAGAATGGTATCAAGAATGGTAAGATCCAAGTGGGTACTTCTTCATCAGGTGCTGCAAAGAAGCCTCCCACTGGGAAGAAGGAATCCAATGCTGTTTATGGCCAACCTGATCGTAACAGAAGGCATCAGTCTGTTAGTGCAGTTCATATTTCAAATCCAACTCCTGCAACAACAGAGCAGCCTCAGAGCAACCAACAGAGGGCTAGAAGACAGTTCACGAAGATCAACATGTCAATGGCTCAGGCATTGCAACACTTGTTGAAGGCTGAACTTATAACCCTGAGGGAGGCTCCTCAGAATCCCAATGTTACCTCTCCCAAGTACAATCCCAATGCACGATGTGCATATCATTCAAATTGTCTAGGACATGATACTAATAATTGCTGGGTCTTGAAGAACAAAATTCAAGATATGATTGATGCTGGAGAAATTGAATTTGATCCACCAAATGTGATTACAGCACCACTGCCAAATCATGAGAAGACTGTCAATGCCATTGATGAAGACATTGATGAAGACCTGCATGTCTATTCAGTTATGGAGTTGACCACACCATTGTCTGTTATCAAAAAGAGGTTAGTACAAGCTGGGATCTTTCCAGGTTGTTGTGAAGATTGTCTGTATTGTACCTATAAACCAGATAGTTGCTTCATTTTGAGAGATGGAATTCAACGTCTCATGGATAAGTATACTATAGTGTTTGAAAGAAGACCAGCATCTGTAGAAGATATGGTGGATCATCTGACTCAGGGTAAGAAGATTGAAGAGGTTGACATGATTGACAAAGTACCGGTAAGAATCACTTCAAAGGGTCCTATTAAAATTACTCGTCAGGGCCCAATCAAGATTACTGCTGAAGGTCCTGTGAAAGTTGTTGCTGAAGCCAGAGTAGCTCCTCTGATCATTACCACTCCTGGTCCTATTCCTTATACATCTGACAAAGCTGTGCCTTGGCACTATGGGTCTGATGTTTACATCCATGGTGTTAAGCAAGAGCCTTTACCTGATATGCCTGCTGATATTGATAATATTGCTGGATCTAGCAAGATCACTCGTAGTGGAAGAGTCTTCTCTCCTCCAGTTGTCTCTAAGAGTGCAGTTACTCCTGCTGCCACTACCACCACTGATGCTCGGGGCAAAGGTCCTGTTATTGAGCCTGTATCTACTGATGTGCCAGCTGCTGATGATCTCTCTAAGCAGATGGAAGAAGTATTGAAAATCATTCGCAAGAGTGATTACGACATTGTGGATCAGTTGGGGCATACTCCCTCAAAGATTTCTATGTTGTCCTTGTTGCTGTGTTCTGAGGCTCATGCCAAGTCCTTGATCAAGTTTTTGAAGTCTGCTCATGTGCCCAGTGCAATTTCTGTGGACCAATTTGAGAACTGTGTTGCTCACCTGACCTATGACAACGGGTTAGGATTCTCTGATGCTGATTTAACCCCTGCCAAGAGGGATCATAACAGGGCCTTGCATATTTCAATTGAATGCAGGGGCACCACTCTGTCACATGTGCTAATAGACAATGGTTCCTCTCTGAATGTGTTACCCAAGGAAGTCCTGAATAAGCTGAGTCCTGAAGAAACGGTGCTGAAGCCCAGTAATATTGTGGTAAAGGCTTTTGATGGTTCTAGAAGAGTAGTGCATGGGGAGATTGATCTTCCTATCAAAGTTGGTTCTCAGGTGTTTACTGCTACATTTTATGTGATGGATATTCGTCCTTCATACTCTTGTCTGCTTGGTCGTCCCTGGATCCATGGGGCAGGTGCTGTGACCTCTACATTGCACCAAAAGTTGAGATATCCGGTGAATGGAAAGGTTGTTACTGTTTTTGGAGAGGAAGAATACTTTGTCAGCCATGTAAACACTTTCAAGTATCTGGAAGTAGAAGGTGAATACATTGAGACTCCATGTCAGTCATTTGAAGTGGTTCCCTGGGTTGGTAATGATTGTGTGACTCCTCCTGCTGTGAAGAAGGTTCCTGTGGTCATCAGAAAATCTCCAACAATGGCAATGGCCTCCCTCAATGATGCTAGAGCCGTAGTGGATGAAGGTGGTTGTACTATTTGGGGTCAGCTTCCTAATATTTCGTACAAGTCTGACAAGTTTGGTTTGGGTTTCACTGCAGAGTCCCAGAAGGCTGTTCGTCGTGCTCGTGCTGCTCGTATCACCAATCAAGGGGTGATTAATGCTGTGGGAGATCAAGATGAAGACTACAACTTGGATGCATGGTTTTTTCCTACTGTGGGTGCTGGACTCAATAATTGGAAAGCTGAAGATGTTATCCTTATCTCCTTTAGTCAGGAGTAAATACTATTACTGTGTTGTGTTTTTTTTACATTTGTAATTTCTGAACAATAAAACTTTCAAGCCATGTGCCTTACCCGGGGCACAACGGTGTGCTTGTTACGGGCTGTCATTTCATTTGCATACTTCATTCAATAAAATCAGTGGACGTTTCGTTTTAGTAAATATTATGTTCCTTGTCTTTCTTTTTCTTTATTTTTGCTTTATCAGCTATGTGTTCTTACACACACCCACATCACTAAAATGCAGATCCTCATCCACTCTGGATCCTGTTGATAACAGTTCTACTATTGCCAATTACAATTTCGAGAATCCGATCTATCAAACTGAAGACGGAAATGAGGACGATTGTGAAATACCTGTAGAGCTTGCTAGGTTGTTACAACAAGAAGAGAAAGCTATACAGCCACATGAAGAGCCAGTCGAAGTTGTGAATCTGGGAACTGAGGAAGACAGAAAAGAGGTCAAGGTAGGGGCTGATTTAGGGGACAGTGTCAAGAGCAGGTTGATTCAGATGTTACGTGATTATGTGGAGATCTTTGCTTGGTCTTATGAAGATATGCCAGGGTTGGATACAGACATTGTGGTTCACCGTTTGCCAGTGAAAGAAGATTGTCGTCCAAAGAAGCAGAAGGTTCGTCGTATGCGTCCTGAAATGTCAGAAAAGATCAAAGCAGAGGTAATGAAACAGTTCAATGCAGGGTTCTTGGCAGTGACTTCTTATCCTCAGTGGGTTGCAAATGTGGTACCGGTTCCAAAGAAAGATGGTAAGGTACGTATGTGTGTAGACTACAGAGATTTGAACAAGGCTAGCCCCAAAGATGACTTTCCACTTCCTCATATTGACATTTTGGTAGACAACACTGCTCAGCATAAGGTATTCTCTTTTATGGATGGTTTCTCTGGTTACAATCAAATCAAGATGGCACCTGAAGATATGGAGAAGACAACATTTGTGACACAGTGGGGCACTTTTTGCTATAAGGTGATGCCATTTGGTTTGAAGAATGCAGGGGCAACATATCAGCGTGCTATGGTGGCTTTGTTTCATGATATGATTCATCATGAGATAGAGGTATATGTGGATGATATGATAGCCAGATCTCAGAATGAAGAGCAACATCTTGATCATCTGCACAAGTTGTTTGAGAGGTTGAAGAAATACAAGTTGAGGTTGAACCCAAACAAGTGTACTTTTGGAGTTAGATCTGGAAAACTCTTGGGTTTCATTGTCAGTGGAAAAGGTATTGAAGTGGATCCTGCAAAAGTAAAAGCTATACGAGAGATGCCAGCTCCCCGTACTGAGAAGGAGGTTAGAGGTTTCTTGGGACGATTGAACTACATTGCAAGATTTATTTCCCAGTTAACTACCATCTGTGAGCCAATCTTCAAGTTGTTGAAGAAAGATCAGGTGATGGAATGGAATGATGAGTGCCAGACTGCCTTTGATGAAATCAAGAGATATTTGCTAGAACCTCCAATTTTGATGCCACCAGTTGATGGAAGACCCTTGATTATGTACTTAACAGTGTTAGACAACTCAATGGGGTGTGTATTGGGGCAACATGACGAGTCTGGTCGAAAAGAGCAGGCAATATACTACCTTAGCAAAAAGTTTACCGACTGTGAAACAAGATACTCACTGCTCGAGAAAACTTGCTGCGCTTTGGCATGGGCTGCTCGCCGACTAAGACAGTATATGTTGACCCATACTACCTTATTGATTTCAAAGATGGATCCAATCAAGTACATATTCGAGAAACCTGCTCTCTCCGGAAGAATTGCAAGATGGCAAATGATCTTGACAGAATATGACATACAGTATACTACTCAGAAGGCCATTAAGGGAAGTGTTGTTACTGATCATTTGGCTCATCAAGCAGTAGATGATTACCAGCCAATGAATTTTGAGTTCCCTGATGAAGACATTATGACTGTTACCAAAGAACCTGGACAGTATGACGGACCTGAACAAGGATCCCGATGGACTATGGTTTTTGATGGTGCCTCTAATGCACATGGTAATGGTGTTGGTGTTGTAATTAGTTCCCCTGAAGGTTGTCATACCCCGATTACTGCCAGACTTTGTTTCTATTGTACCAATAACATGGCTGAGTATGAGGCATGTATCATGGGTATTAAAGTTGCTATTGATATGAAGATTCAGTTCCTTGATGTGTATGGAGATTCAGCCCTGGTAGTGAGTCAGATTAAAGGAGATTGGGATACCAAGCATGATAATCTCATTCCTTACAGAGAGCATGTGTTGTCTTTGATCCCACATTTCAAAGAGATTACCTTTGGACATATTCCACGAAGAGAGAATCAGTTGGCAGATGCATTGGCCACCATGGCATCTATGTTTGAGATCAGTTGGGATGATGAAGCTCCCAAGATTACCATTGATAGATTTGAGAAGCCTGCATACTGCAATGAGATTGATACAGAAGGGGCAGAGGATAAGCCTTGGTTCTATGAAGTGAAAAGATATCTTGAAGCTCAGGAATTCCCTGAAGGAGCATCTGTCAAAGATAGGAAGTTCCTGAGAAGGTTTTCTGCTAAGTTCTTTTTGAGTAATGGTATTCTGTATAAGCGCAATCATGATTCAACTATGCTTCGTTGTGTGGATAAGAAGGAAGCAACTGAGATTATGGAAGAGATGCATGATGGGACCTTTGGCACTCATTCTAGTGGTCATACCATGGCAAAGAAGATTTTGAGAGCAGGTTACTATTGGTCTACCATGGAAGCTGATTGCTATCAACACTCCAGAACTTGTCACAAATGTCAAATCTATGCTGATAAAATTCATGTACCTCCATCACCATTGAATGTGTTGACTGCTCCTTGGCCCTTTGCCATGTGGGGCATTGATATGATTGGAGAGATCAAGCCTACTGCTTCTAATGGGCATCGTTTCATCCTGGTGGCTATTGATTATTTTACGAAATGGGTAGAGGCAGCTTCATATGCATCTGTGACTAAGAATGTTGTGGCCCGATTCATTAAGAATAATCTCATATGTAGGTATGGCATCCCTGAAAGGATTATTACTGACAATGGCTCTAATCTGAACAATACTATGATTACTGATCTCTGCACACAGTTCAAGATTAAGCATCACAACTCTTCTCCGTATCGTCCAAAGATGAATGGGGCAGTTGAAGCTGCTAATAAAAACATTAAGAAGATTGTACAGAAGATGACAGTTACTTACAAGGATTGGCATGAGATGTTACCATTTGCTCTTCATGGTTATCGTACTACAATACGTACTTCAACAGGGGCAACCCCATTCTCCTTAGTCTATGGTATGGAAGCAGTTCTGCCCGTTGAAGTTCAGATCCCCTCCTTGAGAATTATGAAGGATGCAGGCTTGGATGAAGATGAGTGGATTCAGACTCGACTGGACCAGATAAATTTGATTGATGAGAAAAGGTTAGCAGCAGTTTGTCATGGCCAGATGTACCAGAAACGGATGATCAAAGCTTTTAACAAGAAGGTTAAGCCAAAGGTATATCAGGCTGGTGACTTGGTAATCAAGCGTATCATATTACCACAAGGTGATCCTAGGGGTAAATGGACTCCAACATATGAAGGTCCATTCGTAGTCAAGACAGTATTCTCAGGAGGTGCCATGATACTGACTACAATGGATGGTGAAGACTTCCCACAGCCTGTAAACGCAGACATAGTTAAAAAATACTACGCATAAAAAGAGACCCGCTAGGTTGACTGGCCTAGGCAAAAATAAGGGCATCCCGGCAAACCAAAAGGGTTTGGGCAAAAATTAGGGATATATATAAAAAGATGTACACCCGGCAAGTCGAAAACCTGAAAAGGCGGCTTGGGCAAAAAAGGGTATCCCGGTGGATTGAAAACCTGAAAGGGCAATCCAGGCAAAAGTTAGGGATTAAAGCGTATGACTATGTCTCGTTTGGATCACCCATGAAACTGCAACCAGTTGTACTACTTACTCAAGCTCGAACAGATAAAGCTCAATCCAATCGTTTCCGTCTCAACAGCAAGAAGATGAGATACTTGAGTGGCAATAGTAGAATTGAAACTCAATAGGATTGTTTCCCACATAGCTGATTTCCTTTTGTAAAAATTTTACGACAAAATCCTCTTACTAGGGTTTATGTCTCCTTGTACAAACTTACCCATGTACGGGTCACTTTTTGATATAAATAAATTCCATCTTTGAAATCCAGATTTACTTTTACCCTATTTACATAAGCGAAACGTCCATTGGTTGTGTTTGAATGTATGTATGCTTTTGAATATGATTGATGTTTACCAGAAATGCATGAAAATGCAGTAATAGTATTTACTAAGGACGAACGAGGGAAGGATCTCAACGAAGCTTCGCCAGTTCACCTTTACAAGGACGAATCCATCTTCATAAAGTCTTATCTCCCCTGGAATTTATATCCATCTCTTTTATCCTCATACGGATATTCGGGAAATTACTTTCCAATAAGGGTACGACGAACGAAGACGGGATGTTATACTTATCCTACTATCAAACGAAGACGAAGGTTATATATACCTTACTATCCCCAACAACGGGAGGTTATATCTATACCTTACCATCCCCAACAACGGGAGGTTATCCATACCATGTTATCTCCAGCATACGGGAGGCCATTTATACCCTGTTATCCCCAGCAGACGGAGGGTTATATATGCTTCAACAACGAATCGGGATTTATTTTCCCTGGCCAGCAGTTGTTATACGAAGATATCCAGACGCTTCCGGCAGTATCATATCATACATACATCATTTACATCATACCATAGCATACATATCCATAGACATATAGAACATTACCTAAGTGCATCATATCATACATGCATACATAAAGCATAAACTAATGTTATTATACGAAAGCTACCTTGTTTCAGGTTAATTATCCAACAAACAAACTTATGGTCTCCAGGATTGCTTTATTGTAACCTCAGGGTTACTTTATCCTCCTGATGAGCTTCTTATTACTTTGGGACTGCTTTATTGTAACCTCAGGGTTACTTTATCCTCCTGATAACTTCTCATGACTTCAAGACTGCTTTAGAGCTATCTAGTGCTCTATCCTCCTGAAGACATATCACATCATTACTTCAAGACTGCTTTAGAGTGATCATTGCTCTATCCTCCTGGAGTCATATCATTATTTCAAGACTGCTTTAGAGCTATCCATTGCTCTATCCTCCTGAAATCATTGCTTCAAGACTGCTTTAGAGTGATCATTGCTCTATCCTCCTGGAGTCATATCATTATTTCAAGACTGCTTTAGAGTGATCATTGCTCTATCCTCCTGGGGTCATATCATTACTTCAAGACTGCTTTAGAGTTATCATTGCTCTATCCTCCTGGAATCATATTATTATTTCAAGACTGCTTTAGAGTTGTCATTATTGATGGTTCTATCCTCCTGAAATCATTACTTCAAGACTGCTTTAGAGCTATTGATTGCTCTATCCTCCTGAAGACATATCACATTATTATTTCAAGACTGCTTTAGAGTTGTCATTATTGATTGCTCTATCCTCCTGAAATCATATTATTTCTTCAAGACTGCTTTAGGGTTATCATTATTGATTGCTCTATCCTCATGAAGACATGCTGTTACATCAGTATTACTCCAGACTCCTGACAACTCTCATTATACTGCTGAAGAATTTTCCCCTAGTGGCATCTTTAAGCCCACTCAATCATGTTCAATCAACCATCAATATCACTCTATGCACTGGTGAGTGCAAATTTTTGGGCTTTTGTGTTCAATCCCCTTCAACCTTCCAGGTTACGACTGGCAAATATACCAATCTAACCCCTCAGGTTTCAGAAAATTGAACAGGGGCAGCTGTTGCACCCCAAAATTTGCCCTCACAATACAAGACTTTGTGTTCTAAGAAGGTTCACAAGGTTCACAAGTTCTCCAACATTTACAAGACCTTTCATGAGGTTCATGAGGCCCACAAGTTGCTTTTTGAAAGTTCACAAGTTTTTCAATGCTTATATAACCTTTCATGAGGTTCATGAAGTCCATAAGTTGCTTCTTGAAGGTTCACAAGGTTCACAAGTTCCATAATGCTTTCAACACCTTTCATGAGGTTCATGAAGTCCACAAGTTACTTCTTGGAGGTTCACAAGGTTCACAAGACTCACAATGATTACAAAGCTCTCCTGAGGTTCATGAGGTCTATAAAGCCACTTTATGAAGATTCACAAGGTTCACAAAGTTCACAATTGGTCAAAGGAGTTGACAATTCCCTCAGACAATGCACCTCCTAAGCAGTGCATCCAAAACTAGGGTTTTGACTTTAATCAAGCTAAATGGACCTCCAAGACTTCAAGTGAGCTTAATAACATCTTATATGTGTATAAGAACCCCCATGTCAAGTTTCAAGACTTTTCTCAAAAGTTTGCTCAGTCAGATGATCAGATAAGTCAAAATCAATCAATGCAGTTAAAAAGTCAAACTGAGGTCAACTGTGGTCAAACCAAAGTCAAACTTCATGATTTTTTGCCAACATCAAGTATATGAAGTAAAATTCATCATTTGATCAAGGGTTGATCATGATTCATCAAGGAGATTCCAGATCATCAATAATCAGGAGTTTCTAAATTAGGGTTTCCTCAGTAAAAGTCAACTGAACTTTGACCAGGCATAACTTTCACATACTTCATCACCAAGTCTCCATCCAAAGCTCATTTTGAATGAAATTGAATTCCCTACAACTTTGATGTTGAAGGTTAAGCCCAAAAATGCTTCATTTGAAAGATATGAGCTAAGACATTATAGGTCATTTCAAAAGTCAACAAAAAGTCAACAACTTCAAAAGGGCATAACTTGAGATTGGTAAATGATATGGACCTGAAACCAATGGGGTTGTTTAGAGGACTCTTCAAGCTTTCCAAAAAGTCCAAGAACACCCTCATACCTTTAAAATTGAGGGAGATGTGCCCTTGCAAAGTTGGGCAATTTTGTGATGGTTTATGTTGAAAATGGAGGCTTAGAAGTATTTCTTTCTAAATGGGCTGCCTAATTTATGACCCAATCCATCTCATAATATTGTGCACGACCCAATTGACCAAAATTCAGCATTTTTATTATTTTTTATTTATTTATTATTGATTTAATTCATAAAAATCATTTTAAATAAATATAAAATATGAAAATCTATTTTTGGGTGAAGATATTGTTTCTAGAAATTCATAATTATTGATTGAACTCAAAGGAGAAAGGAATCATGTGAATTATCCCAAAATAGCAAGCACTCATGATCAAATATTTGAAATTTACACTATGATCTTTTTGAATATTTTTTGGATCAAATTTTCATATAACCCACCCATGTTTCTGACCTAAATCAATCACACATATATACTAAGCATAACCCTAGTCCTCATTCACGATTTCCACAGCCCAAGAGTAAGTTCACCATTGTTCAAAAACCTCTCCACAAGTCACATTCGGATTTTTGGATTTAAGGCATTTGAAGGTAAAACAAGCACATAGCAAGCTTCCTGGGACTTCTTTGATCATGAACCATCCATCATATGCATCCATACCATGCTCTAATGCCTTACCCGAATCAAACTTGGCCATGGATTTCAAATTTTTGATTCTGTTTGTTTATGCATTATTAACAAATTTTGTTTGTGTTTTTGTGTTTATGGTGATCCAAGGAACAATTCTGGACAAATCAATTGGATTTCCCTTGCTTAGAACCGATTCGGCCATGTTAGGGTTCATGACCTCCAATTAGGGTTTATCATTTGAACGCATATAAATAAATTATGAAAACATAGAACTGTTGTGTGAATCATGAGAATCATAAATCACTAACCAATTTCATGAATCAATGTGGTTTTGGTTGAGTTTCGTTTTCGCAGGTTTTGTTAGGGTTTCAATTTCGCAGGAAAATTCGTGGAGGATTTCGCAGCAAATTTTGAAGGTCTTGAGGTTGAAGATGAAGCTTCCCGCGCCCTGGAAATTCAAAAATTTGTTTAAAATATTTTATGAATTATTATTAGTTTACTTATCACAAGCGTGCCTGTGGTCTGATGGTAAGGCTGGAACGTATATGCTATAAAGGCCTTGGTTCGATTCTTGGCCATGGCATTGTTTTATTTTATTTTTGCAGGAATAAAAGACAACATAATATATAATATGTTATTGCCGTTCCATGACCAGAAGGGCTCTCCCAGCCAGGTGGTCAAGCGTGCGCATGTTTAACTGAAAGGTCCTGGGTTCAAAACCACCCCAGGCCTTTTTGTTTATTTATATTTTCTGGATTTTCAAGAGCAAGGCACAAAAGCAACCATGCTTCATTCTTTCTCACCTGCGCTTGGCTGGCCCAGTGGATGTTGTTGCTGCTTGCAAGGGTGAAGTCCTGGGATCGAATCCCACCAGGTTCCTTTTCTTTTCCTTTCTTTTATTTTCTTTTATTTTCTTGTTTAATTCAATTGGTTTAAATAATTAACATATTATTATTTATATTATTAAATATGTATATATTATGTATTCAAACACCTAAAAATTATTTTTTTTCTAAAAAATATAAAATTCATGATTTTTCAATGTAAATTTTATAATATATATGTTAGTAAGATAATTCTATATAATTAGTTAAAAAATAAATTTTTTGTACATGGGTAAACCCTAATTTTTCAACCCTAAAAACTATTTTCAAAAATAAAACCTAATCCTATTTTTTCTAAATAGTTTTATTCCCTAATTGTTAATATAATTGTATTGTAAATTTATTTATTATCATATTGTAAATATAATTATAAATTATTTTTCTCATATCAAATACAATTATATTTCATGCTATTAAAAATTTAATTTTGTAAATAAAAATAATTGTTTGATCATATCTCTTTTTCTTTTTAATATAATTGTTCATATGGAAAATTTATTAATTTCTTAAAGAATTTTGTTTATTATTACTAACTAAATTATTATATTATTACATTCTCATTTGGTTTATTCTAATTATTCTTATTATTATTTTACTAACCATATTATTTTGCTTTATTAATTTTATATTATTATTAATTTTTATTATTCACTAACCTCTCTTATATTATTATTATTTATCATTAACCCTTTATTATTTATTTTCTATTGCTTATTTATATCTTATTTATTTTTTAATTATTTTGCTTATTATTTATTTTGCTTATTGTTATAATTATGTAACTGTTTACTGGTTGTAATTTTGTAATTATTTTAATTATTTTTGCTATGGTTAGTAATTAGGGAGTGCAAAACATGTATGTTCTTAAAATTAATTCTAGATCATTTTTTTTAATCAAAGATAATTAAAATAAACACTTCACACACGTAAGTCGATTTTAATCGCCGTCTCACTTTCTAAGGATATCCCTCAGGTTGCCTACGAATAATGGTTAAGTGGGGTATATAAAGCAAGTCCCTCGAAAGAAAATCATCAAAGTCCCTCATGGTTGCCTATACAAATCGAGTCCCTTCGAAATAAATGATGATAGTCCCTTCCTTATGCTTATTACACCCCACAATGGCCTTCAAAATCAAATTGTCCCTCACATGTCCCTTAACATCCAAAGTAAGGACTACCTACTCCATTATAGTAGGGATAGTCTTACTAAGGAAAAGATAAAGAAATAAGAAAGACCTTAAACATTAGGGTAGGTTACTCCTAGGTACTTGCTCACTTCAAAACTTTTTCACACTTAAACAAACTTCAAACAAATTTTCAAACAAGTTTTTTACACATCCATACATGGGTTATTACTAAACTATTCTGAAGATTTTTTCTATTCACACACTACACTTTCAAAATCAATTTAAAGTGAGCTTAAGTACCTAAGAGCCCATGGATAACCATGGATGAAAAGGATGCTAATACCTTCCCTTTTCATAACCTACCCCCCGGACCCAAAATATTCTCTAAGGTCTTTCCTGTTCTTTTATAACCTTTCCTTATGGATAAAATAAAAGTCGGTGGCGACTCTTGCTATCCGCAACATTGTTTAAAGTCAGTTCTCCCACCGTGTTACAGACTCCTCCTGCTGTGAAGAAGGTTCCTGTGGTCATCAGAAAATCTCCAACAATGGCAATGGCCTCCCTCAATGATGCTAGAGCCGTAGTGGATGAAGAGTCCCAGAAGGCTGTTCGTCGTGCTCGTGCTGCTCGTATCACCAATCAAGGGGTGATTAATGCTGTGGGAGATCAAGATGAAGACTACAACTTGGATGCATGGATTTTTCCTACTGTGGGTGCTGGACTCAATAATTGGAAAGCTGAAGATGTTATCCCTATCTCCTTTAGTCAGGAGTAAATACTATTACTGTGTTGTGTTTTTTTTACATTTGTAATTTCTGAACAATAAAACTTTCAAGCCATGTGCCTTACCCGGGGCACAATGGTGTGCTTGTTACGGGCTGTCATTTCATTTGCATACTTCATTCAATAAAATCAGTGGACGTTTCGTTTTAGTAAATATTATGTTCCTTGTCTTTCTTTTTCTTTATTTTTGCTTTATCAGCTATGTGTTCTTACACACACCCACATCACTAAAATGCAGATCCTCATCCACTCTGGATCCTGTTGATAACAGTTCTACTATTGCCAATTACAATTTCGAGAATCCGATCTATCAAACTGAAGACGGAAATGAGGACGATTGTGAAATACCTGTAGAGCTTGCTAGGTTGTTACAACAAGAAGAGAAAGCTATACAGCCACATGAAGAGCCAGTCGAAGTTGTGAATCTGGGAACTGAGGAAGACAGAAAAGAGGTCAAGGTAGGGGCTGATTTAGGGGACAGTGTCAAGAGCAGGTTGATTCAGATGTTACGTGATTATGTGGAGATCTTTGCTTGGTCTTATGAAGATATGCCAGGGTTGGATACAGACATTGTGGTTCACCGTTTGCCAGTGAAAGAAGATTGTCGTCCAAAGAAGCAGAAGGTTCGTCGTATGCGTCCTGAAATGTCAGAAAAGATCAAAGCAGAGGTAATGAAACAGTTCAATGCAAGGTTCTTGGCAGTGACTTCTTATCCTCAGTGGGTTGCAAATGTGGTACCGGTTCCAAAGAAAGATGGTAAGGTACGTATGTGTGTAGACTACAGAGATTTGAACAAGGCTAGCCCCAAAGATGACTTTCCACTTCCTCATATTGACATTTTGGTAGACAACACTGCTCAGCATAAGGTATTCTCTTTTATGGATGGTTTCTCTGGTTACAATCAAATCAAGATGGCACCTGAAGATATGGAGAAGATAACATTTGTGACACAGTGGGGCACTTTTTGCTATAAGGTGATGCCATTTGGTTTGAAGAATGCAGGGGCAACATATCAGCGTGCTATGGTGGCTTTGTTTCATGATATGATTCATCATGAGATAGAGGTATATGTGGATGATATGATAGCCAGATCTCAGAATGAAGAGCAACATCTTGATCATCTGCACAAGTTGTTTGAGAGGTTGAAGAAATACAAGTTGAGGTTGAACCCAAACAAGTGTACTTTTGGAGTTAGATCTGGAAAACTCTTGGGTTTCATTGTCAGTGGAAAAGGTATTGAAGTGGATCCTGCAAAAGTAAAAGCTATACGAGAGATGCCAGCTCCCCGTACTGAGAAGGAGGTTAGAGGTTTCTTGGGACGATTGAACTACATTGCAAGATTTATTTCCCAGTTAACTACCATCTGTGAGCCAATCTTCAAGTTGTTGAAGAAAGATCAGGTGATGGAATGGAATGATGAGTGCCAGACTGCCTTTGATGAAATCAAGAGATATTTGCTAGAACCTCCAATTTTGATGCCACCAGTTGATGGAAGACCCTTGATTATGTACTTAACAGTGTTAGACAACTCAATGGGGTGTGTATTGGGGCAACATGACGAGTCTGGTCGAAAAGAGCAGGCAATATACTACCTTAGCAAAAAGTTTACCGACTGTGAAACAAGATACTCACTGCTCGAGAAAACTTGCTGCGCTTTGGCATGGGCTGCTCGCCGACTAAGACAGTATATGTTGACCCATACTACCTTATTGATTTCAAAGATGGATCCAATCAAGTACATATTCGAGAAACCTGCTCTCTCCGGAAGAATTGCAAGATGGCAAATGATCTTGACAGAATATGACATACAGTATACTACTCAGAAGGCCATTAAGGGAAGTGTTGTTGCTGATCATTTGGCTCATCAAGCAGTAGATGATTACCAGTCAATGAATTTTGAGTTCCCTGATGAAGACATTATGACTGTTACCAAAGAACCTGGACAGTATGACGGACCTGAACAAGGATCCCGATGGACTATGGTTTTTGATGGTGCCTCTAATGCACATGGTAATGGTGTTGGTGTTGTAATTAGTTCCCCTGAAGGTTGTCATACCCCGATTACTGCCAGACTTTGTTTCTATTGTACCAATAACATGGCTGAGTATGAGGCATGTATCATGGGTATTAAAGTTGCTATTGATATGAAGATTCAGTTCCTTGATGTGTATGGAGATTCAGCCCTGGTAGTGAGTCAGATTAAAGGAGATTGGGATACCAAGCATGATAATCTCATTCCTTACAGAGAGCATGTGTTGTCTTTGATCCCACATTTCAAAGAGATTACCTTTGGACATATTCCACGAAGAGAGAATCAGTTGGCAGATGCATTGGCCACCATGGCATCTATGTTTGAGATCAGTTGGGATGATAAAGCTCCCAAGATTACCATTGATAGATTTGAGAAGCCTGCATACTGCAATGAGATTGATACAGAAGGGGCAGAGGATAAGCCTTGGTTCTATGAAGTGAAAAGATATCTTGAAGCTCAGGAATTCCCTGAAGGAGCATCTGTCAAAGATAGGAAGTTCCTGAGAAGGTTTTCTGCTAAGTTCTTTTTGAGTAATGGTATTCTGTATAAGCGCAATCATGATTCAACTATGCTTCGTTGTGTGGATAAGAAGGAAGCAACTGAGATTATGGAAGAGATGCATGATGGGACCTTTGGCACTCATTCTAGTGGTCATACCATGGCAAAGAAGATTTTGAGAGCAGGTTACTATTGGTCTACCATGGAAGCTGATTGCTATCAACACTCCAGAACTTGTCACAAATGTCAAATCTATGCTGATAAAATTCATGTACCTCCATCACCATTGAATGTGTTGACTGCTCCTTGGCCCTTTGCCATGTGGGGCATTGATATGATTGGAGAGATCAAGCCTACTGCTTCTAATGGGCATCGTTTCATCCTGGTGGCTATTGATTATTTTACGAAATGGGTAGAGGCAGCTTCATATGCATCTGTGACTAAGAATGTTGTGGCCCGATTCATTAAGAATAATCTCATATGTAGGTATGGCATCCCTGAAAGGATTATTACTGACAATGGCTCTAATCTGAACAATACTATGATTACTGATCTCTGCACACAGTTCAAGATTAAGCATCACAACTCTTCTCCGTATCGTCCAAAGATGAATGGGGCAGTTGAAGCTGCTAATAAAAACATTAAGAAGATTGTACAGAAGATGACAGTTACTTACAAGGATTGGCATGAGATGTTACCATTTGCTCTTCATGGTTATCGTACTACAATACGTACTTCAACAGGGGCAACCCCATTCTCCTTAGTCTATGGTATGGAAGCAGTTCTGCCCGTTGAAGTTCAGATCCCCTCCTTGAGAATTATGAAGGATGCAGGCTTGGATGAAGATGAGTGGATTCATACTCGACTGGACCAGATAAATTTGATTGATGAGAAAAGGTTAGCAGCAGTTTGTCATGGCCAGATGTACCAGAAACGGATGATCAAAGCTTTTAACAAGAAGGTTAAGCCAAAGGTATATCAGGCTGGTGACTTGGTAATCAAGCGTATCATATTACCACAAGGTGATCCTAGGGGTAAATGGACTCCAACATATGAAGGTCCATTCGTAGTCAAGACAGTATTCTCAGGAGGTGCCATGATACTGACTACAATGGATGGTGAAGACTTCCCACAGCCTGTAAACGCAGACATAGTTAAAAAATACTACGCATAAAAAGAGACCCGCTAGGTTGACTGGCCTAGGCAAAAATAAGGGCATCCCGGCAAACCAAAAGGGTTTGGGCAAAAATTAGGGATATATATAAAAAGATGTACACCCGGCAAGTCGAAAACCTGAAAAGGCGGCTTGGGCAAAAAAGGGTATCCCGGTGGATTGAAAACCTGAAAGGGCAATCCAGGCAAAAGTTAGGGATTAAAGCGTATGACTATGTCTCGTTTGGATCACCCATGAAACTGCAACCAGTTGTACTACTTACTCAAGCTCGAACAGATAAAGCTCAATCCAATCGTTTCCGTCTCAACAGCAAGAAGATGAGATACTTGAGTGGCAATAGTAGAATTGAAACTCAATAGGATTGTTTCCCACATAGCTGATTTCCTTTTGTAAAAATTTTACGACAAAATCCTCTTACTAGGGTTTATGTCTCCTTGTACAAACTTACCCATGTACGGGTCACTTTTTGATATAAATAAATTCCATCTTTGAAATCCAGATTTACTTTTACCCTATTTACATAAGCGAAACGTCCATTGGTTGTGTTTGAATGTATGTATGCTTTTGAATATGATTGATGTTTACCAGAAATGCATGAAAATGCAGTAATAGTATTTACTAAGGACGAACGAGGGAAGGATCTCAACGAAGCTTCGCCAGTTCACCTTTACAAGGACGAATCCATCTTCATAAAGTCTTATCTCCCCTGGAATTTATATCCATCTCTTTTATCCTCATACGGATATTCGGGAAATTACTTTCCAATAAGGGTACGACGAACGAAGACGGGATGTTATACTTATCCTACTATCAAACGAAGACGAAGGTTATATATACCTTACTATCCCCAACAACGGGAGGTTATATCTATACCTTACCATCCCCAACAACGGGAGGTTATCCATACCATGTTATCTCCAGCATACGGGAGGCCATTTATACCCTGTTATCCCCAGCAGACGGAGGGTTATATATGCTTCAACAACGAATCGGGATTTATTTTCCCTGGCCAGCAGTTGTTATACGAAGATATCCAGACGCTTCCGGCAGTATCATATCATACATACATCATTTACATCATACCATAGCATACATATCCATAGACATATAGAACATTACCTAAGTGCATCATATCATACATGCATACATAAAGCATAAACTAATGTTATTATACGAAAGCTACCTTGTTTCAGGTTAATTATCCAACAAACAAACTTATGGTCTCCAGGATTGCTTTATTGTAACCTCAGGGTTACTTTATCCTCCTGATGAGCTTCTTATTACTTTGGGACTGCTTTATTGTAACCTCAGGGTTACTTTATCCTCCTGATAACTTCTCATGACTTCAAGACTGCTTTAGAGCTATCTAGTGCTCTATCCTCCTGAAGACATATCACATCATTACTTCAAGACTGCTTTAGAGTGATCATTGCTCTATCCTCCTGGAGTCATATCATTATTTCAAGACTGCTTTAGAGCTATCCATTGCTCTATCCTCCTGAAATCATTGCTTCAAGACTGCTTTAGAGTGATCATTGCTCTATCCTCCTGGAGTCATATCATTATTTCAAGACTGCTTTAGAGTGATCATTGCTCTATCCTCCTGGGGTCATATCATTACTTCAAGACTGCTTTAGAGTTATCATTGCTCTATCCTCCTGGAATCATATTATTATTTCAAGACTGCTTTAGAGTTGTCATTATTGATGGTTCTATCCTCCTGAAATCATTACTTCAAGACTGCTTTAGAGCTATTGATTGCTCTATCCTCCTGAAGACATATCACATTATTATTTCAAGACTGCTTTAGAGTTGTCATTATTGATTGCTCTATCCTCCTGAAATCATATTATTTCTTCAAGACTGCTTTAGGGTTATCATTATTGATTGCTCTATCCTCATGAAGACATGCTGTTACATCAGTATTACTCCAGACTCCTGACAACTCTCATTATACTGCTGAAGAATTTTCCCCTAGTGGCATCTTTAAGCCCACTCAATCATGTTCAATCAACCATCAATATCACTCTATGCACTGGTGAGTGCAAATTTTTGGGCTTTTGTGTTCAATCCCCTTCAACCTTCCAGGTTACGACTGGCAAATATACCAATCTAACCCCTCAGGTTTCAGAAAATTGAACAGGGGCAGCTGTTGCACCCCAAAATTTGCCCTCACAATACAAGACTTTGTGTTCTAAGAAGGTTCACAAGGTTCACAAGTTCTCCAACATTTACAAGACCTTTCATGAGGTTCATGAGGCCCACAAGTTGCTTTTTGAAAGTTCACAAGTTTTTCAATGCTTATATAACCTTTCATGAGGTTCATGAAGTCCATAAGTTGCTTCTTGAAGGTTCACAAGGTTCACAAGTTCCATAATGCTTTCAACACCTTTCATGAGGTTCATGAAGTCCACAAGTTACTTCTTGGAGGTTCACAAGGTTCACAAGACTCACAATGATTACAAAGCTCTCCTGAGGTTCATGAGGTCTATAAAGCCACTTTATGAAGATTCACAAGGTTCACAAAGTTCACAATTGGTCAAAGGAGTTGACAATTCCCTCAGACAATGCACCTCCTAAGCAGTGCATCCAAAACTAGGGTTTTGACTTTAATCAAGCTAAATGGACCTCCAAGACTTCAAGTGAGCTTAATAACATCTTATATGTGTATAAGAACCCCCATGTCAAGTTTCAAGACTTTTCTCAAAAGTTTGCTCAGTCAGATGATCAGATAAGTCAAAATCAATCAATGCAGTTAAAAAGTCAAACTGAGGTCAACTGTGGTCAAACCAAAGTCAAACTTCATGATTTTTTGCCAAAATCAAGTATATGAAGTAAAATTCATCATTTGATCAAGGGTTGATCATGATTCATCAAGGAGATTCCAGATCATCAATAATCAGGAGTTTCTAAATTAGGGTTTCCTCAGTAAAAGTCAACTGAACTTTGACCAGGCATAACTTTCACATACTTCATCACCAAGTCTCCATCCAAAGCTCATTTTGAAGGAAATTGAATTCCCTACAACTTTGATGTTGAAGGTTAAGCCCAAAAATGCTTCATTTGAAAGATATGAGCTAAGACATTATAGGTCATTTCAAAAGTCAACAAAAAGTCAACAACTTCAAAAGGGCATAACTTGAGATTGGTAAATGATATGGACCTGAAACCAATGGGGTTGTTTAGAGGACTCTTCAAGCTTTCCAAAAAGTCCAAGAACACCCTCATACCTTTAAAATTGAGGGAGATGTGCCCTTGCAAAGTTGGGCAATTTTGTGATGGTTTATGTTGAAAATGGAGGCTTAGAAGTATTTCTTTCTAAATGGGCTGCCTAATTTATGACCCAATCCATCTCATAATATTGTGCACGACCCAATTGACCAAAATTCAGCATTTTTATTATTTTTTATTTATTTATTATTGATTTAATTCATAAAAATCATTTTAAATAAATATAAAATATGAAAATCTATTTTTGGGTGAAGATATTGTTTCTAGAAATTCATAATTATTGATTGAACTCAAAGGAGAAAGGAATCATGTGAATTATCCCAAAATAGCAAGCACTCATGATCAAATATTTGAAATTTACACTATGATCTTTTTGAATATTTTTTGGATCAAATTTTCATATAACCCACCCATGTTTCTGACCTAAATCAATCACACATATATACTAAGCATAACCCTAGTCCTCATTCACGATTTCCACAGCCCAAGAGTAAGTTCACCATTGTTCAAAAACCTCTCCACAAGTCACATTCGGATTTTTGGATTTAAGGCATTTGAAGGTAAAACAAGCACATAGCAAGCTTCCTGGGACTTCTCTGATCATGAACCATCCATCATATGCATCCATACCATGCTCTAATGCCTTACCCGAATCAAACTTGGCCATGGATTTCAAATTTTTGATTCTGTTTGTTTATGCATTATTAACAAATTTTGTTTGTGTTTTTGTGTTTATGGTGATCCAAGGAACAATTCTGGACAAATCAATTGGATTTCCCTTGCTTAGAACCGATTCGGCCATGTTAGGGTTCATGACCTCCAATTAGGGTTTATCATTTGAACGCATATAAATAAATTATGAAAACATAGAACTGTTGTGTGAATCATGAGAATCATAAATCACTAACCAATTTCATGAATCAATGTGGTTTTGGTTGAGTTTCGTTTTCGCAGGTTTTGTTAGGGTTTCAATTTCGCAGGAAAATTCGTGGAGGATTTCGCAGCAAATTTTGAAGGTCTTGAGGTTGAAGATGAAGCTTCCCGCGCCCTGGAAATTCAAAAATTTGTTTAAAATATTTTATGAATTATTATTAGTTTACTTATCACAAGCGTGCCTGTGGTCTGATGGTAAGGCTGGAACGTATATGCTATAAAGGCCTTGGTTCGATTCTTGGCCATGGCATTGTTTTATTTTATTTTTGCAGGAATAAAAGACAACATAATATATAATATGTTATTGCCGTTCCATGACCAGAAGGGCTCTCCCAGCCAGGTGGTCAAGCGTGCGCATGTTTAACTGAAAGGTCCTGGGTTCAAAACCACCCCAGGCCTTTTTGTTTATTTATATTTTCTGGATTTTCAAGAGCAAGGCACAAAAGCAACCATGCTTCATTCTTTCTCACCTGCGCTTGGCTGGCCCAGTGGATGTTGTTGCTGCTTGCAAGGGTGAAGTCCTGGGATCGAATCCCACCAGGTTCCTTTTCTTTTCCTTTCTTTTATTTTCTTTTATTTTCTTGTTTAATTCAATTGGTTTAAATAATTAACATATTATTATTTATATTATTAAATATGTATATATTATGTATTCAAACACCTAAAAATTATTTTTTTTCTAAAAAATATAAAATTCATGATTTTTCAATGTAAATTTTATAATATATATGTTAGTAAGATAATTCTATATAATTAGTTAAAAAATAAATTTTTTGTACATGGGTAAACCCTAATTTTTCAACCCTAAAAACTATTTTCAAAAATAAAACCTAATCCTATTTTTTCTAAATAGTTTTATTCCTTAATTGTTAATATAATTGTATTGTAAATTTATTTATTATCATATTGTAAATATAATTATAAATTATTTTTCTCATATCAAATACAATTATATTTCATGCTATTAAAAATTTAATTTTGTAAATAAAAATAATTGTTTGATCATATCTCTTTTTCTTTTTAATATAATTGTTCATATGGAAAATTTATTAATTTCTTAAAGAATTTTGTTTATTATTACTAACTAAATTATTATATTATTACATTCTCATTTGGTTTATTCTAATTATTCTTATTATTATTTTACTAACCATATTATTTTGCTTTATTAATTTTATATTATTATTAATTTTTATTATTCACTAACCTCTCTTATATTATTATTATTTATCATTAACCCTTTATTATTTATTTTCTATTGCTTATTTATATCTTATTTATTTTTTAATTATTTTGCTTATTATTTATTTTGCTTATTGTTATAATTATGTAACTGTTTACTGGTTGTAATTTTGTAATTATTTTAATTATTTTTGCTATGGTTAGTAATTAGGGAGTGCAAAACATGTATGTTCTTAAAATTAATTCTAGATCATTTTTTTTAATCAAAGATAATTAAAATAAACACTTCACACACGTAAGTCGATTTTAATCGCCGTCTCACTTTCTAAGGATATCCCTCAGGTTGCCTACGAATAATGGTTAAGTGGGGTATATAAAGCAAGTCCCTCGAAAGAAAATCATCAAAGTCCCTCATGGTTGCCTATACAAATCGAGTCCCTTCGAAATAAATGATGATAGTCCCTTCCTTATGCTTATTACACCCCACAATGGCCTTCAAAATCAAATTGTCCCTCACATGTCCCTTAACATCCAAAGTAAGGACTACCTACTCCATTATAGTAGGGATAGTCTTACTAAGGAAAAGATAAAGAAATAAGAAAGACCTTAAACATTAGGGTAGGTTACTCCTAGGTACTTGCTCACTTCAAAACTTTTTCACACTTAAACAAACTTCAAACAAATTTTCAAACAAGTTTTTTACACATCCATACATGGGTTATTACTAAACTATTCTGAAGATTTTTTCTATTCACACACTACACTTTCAAAATCAATTTAAAGTGAGCTTAAGTACCTAAGAGCCCATGGATAACCATGGATGAAAAGGATGCTAATACCTTCCCTTTTCATAACCTACCCCCCGGACCCAAAATATTCTCTAAGGTCTTTCCTGTTCTTTTATAACCTTTCCTTATGGATAAAATAAAAGTCGGTGGCGACTCTTGCTATCCGCAACATTGTTTAAAGTCAGTTCTCCCACCGTGTTACAGACTCCTCCTGCTGTGAAGAAGGTTCCTGTGGTCATCAGAAAATCTCCAACAATGGCAATGGCCTCCCTCAATGATGCTAGAGCCGTAGTGGATGAAGAGTCCCAGAAGGCTGTTCGTCGTGCTCGTGCTGCTCGTATCACCAATCAAGGGGTGATTAATGCTGTGGGAGATCAAGATGAAGACTACAACTTGGATGCATGGATTTTTCCTACTGTGGGTGCTGGACTCAATAATTGGAAAGCTGAAGATGTTATCCCTATCTCCTTTAGTCAGGAGTAAATACTATTACTGTGTTGTGTTTTTTTTACATTTGTAATTTCTGAACAATAAAACTTTCAAGCCATGTGCCTTACCCGGGGCACAATGGTGTGCTTGTTACGGGCTGTCATTTCATTTGCATACTTCATTCAATAAAATCAGTGGACGTTTCGTTTTAGTAAATATTATGTTCCTTGTCTTTCTTTTTCTTTATTTTTGCTTTATCAGCTATGTGTTCTTACACACACCCACATCACTAAAATGCAGATCCTCATCCACTCTGGATCCTGTTGATAACAGTTCTACTATTGCCAATTACAATTTCGAGAATCCGATCTATCAAACTGAAGACGGAAATGAGGACGATTGTGAAATACCTGTAGAGCTTGCTAGGTTGTTACAACAAGAAGAGAAAGCTATACAGCCACATGAAGAGCCAGTCGAAGTTGTGAATCTGGGAACTGAGGAAGACAGAAAAGAGGTCAAGGTAGGGGCTGATTTAGGGGACAGTGTCAAGAGCAGGTTGATTCAGATGTTACGTGATTATGTGGAGATCTTTGCTTGGTCTTATGAAGATATGCCAGGGTTGGATACAGACATTGTGGTTCACCGTTTGCCAGTGAAAGAAGATTGTCGTCCAAAGAAGCAGAAGGTTCGTCGTATGCGTCCTGAAATGTCAGAAAAGATCAAAGCAGAGGTAATGAAACAGTTCAATGCAAGGTTCTTGGCAGTGACTTCTTATCCTCAGTGGGTTGCAAATGTGGTACCGGTTCCAAAGAAAGATGGTAAGGTACGTATGTGTGTAGACTACAGAGATTTGAACAAGGCTAGCCCCAAAGATGACTTTCCACTTCCTCATATTGACATTTTGGTAGACAACACTGCTCAGCATAAGGTATTCTCTTTTATGGATGGTTTCTCTGGTTACAATCAAATCAAGATGGCACCTGAAGATATGGAGAAGATAACATTTGTGACACAGTGGGGCACTTTTTGCTATAAGGTGATGCCATTTGGTTTGAAGAATGCAGGGGCAACATATCAGCGTGCTATGGTGGCTTTGTTTCATGATATGATTCATCATGAGATAGAGGTATATGTGGATGATATGATAGCCAGATCTCAGAATGAAGAGCAACATCTTGATCATCTGCACAAGTTGTTTGAGAGGTTGAAGAAATACAAGTTGAGGTTGAACCCAAACAAGTGTACTTTTGGAGTTAGATCTGGAAAACTCTTGGGTTTCATTGTCAGTGGAAAAGGTATTGAAGTGGATCCTGCAAAAGTAAAAGCTATACGAGAGATGCCAGCTCCCCGTACTGAGAAGGAGGTTAGAGGTTTCTTGGGACGATTGAACTACATTGCAAGATTTATTTCCCAGTTAACTACCATCTGTGAGCCAATCTTCAAGTTGTTGAAGAAAGATCAGGTGATGGAATGGAATGATGAGTGCCAGACTGCCTTTGATGAAATCAAGAGATATTTGCTAGAACCTCCAATTTTGATGCCACCAGTTGATGGAAGACCCTTGATTATGTACTTAACAGTGTTAGACAACTCAATGGGGTGTGTATTGGGGCAACATGACGAGTCTGGTCGAAAAGAGCAGGCAATATACTACCTTAGCAAAAAGTTTACCGACTGTGAAACAAGATACTCACTGCTCGAGAAAACTTGCTGCGCTTTGGCATGGGCTGCTCGCCGACTAAGACAGTATATGTTGACCCATACTACCTTATTGATTTCAAAGATGGATCCAATCAAGTACATATTCGAGAAACCTGCTCTCTCCGGAAGAATTGCAAGATGGCAAATGATCTTGACAGAATATGACATACAGTATACTACTCAGAAGGCCATTAAGGGAAGTGTTGTTGCTGATCATTTGGCTCATCAAGCAGTAGATGATTACCAGTCAATGAATTTTGAGTTCCCTGATGAAGACATTATGACTGTTACCAAAGAACCTGGACAGTATGACGGACCTGAACAAGGATCCCGATGGACTATGGTTTTTGATGGTGCCTCTAATGCACATGGTAATGGTGTTGGTGTTGTAATTAGTTCCCCTGAAGGTTGTCATACCCCGATTACTGCCAGACTTTGTTTCTATTGTACCAATAACATGGCTGAGTATGAGGCATGTATCATGGGTATTAAAGTTGCTATTGATATGAAGATTCAGTTCCTTGATGTGTATGGAGATTCAGCCCTGGTAGTGAGTCAGATTAAAGGAGATTGGGATACCAAGCATGATAATCTCATTCCTTACAGAGAGCATGTGTTGTCTTTGATCCCACATTTCAAAGAGATTACCTTTGGACATATTCCACGAAGAGAGAATCAGTTGGCAGATGCATTGGCCACCATGGCATCTATGTTTGAGATCAGTTGGGATGATAAAGCTCCCAAGATTACCATTGATAGATTTGAGAAGCCTGCATACTGCAATGAGATTGATACAGAAGGGGCAGAGGATAAGCCTTGGTTCTATGAAGTGAAAAGATATCTTGAAGCTCAGGAATTCCCTGAAGGAGCATCTGTCAAAGATAGGAAGTTCCTGAGAAGGTTTTCTGCTAAGTTCTTTTTGAGTAATGGTATTCTGTATAAGCGCAATCATGATTCAACTATGCTTCGTTGTGTGGATAAGAAGGAAGCAACTGAGATTATGGAAGAGATGCATGATGGGACCTTTGGCACTCATTCTAGTGGTCATACCATGGCAAAGAAGATTTTGAGAGCAGGTTACTATTGGTCTACCATGGAAGCTGATTGCTATCAACACTCCAGAACTTGTCACAAATGTCAAATCTATGCTGATAAAATTCATGTACCTCCATCACCATTGAATGTGTTGACTGCTCCTTGGCCCTTTGCCATGTGGGGCATTGATATGATTGGAGAGATCAAGCCTACTGCTTCTAATGGGCATCGTTTCATCCTGGTGGCTATTGATTATTTTACGAAATGGGTAGAGGCAGCTTCATATGCATCTGTGACTAAGAATGTTGTGGCCCGATTCATTAAGAATAATCTCATATGTAGGTATGGCATCCCTGAAAGGATTATTACTGACAATGGCTCTAATCTGAACAATACTATGATTACTGATCTCTGCACACAGTTCAAGATTAAGCATCACAACTCTTCTCCGTATCGTCCAAAGATGAATGGGGCAGTTGAAGCTGCTAATAAAAACATTAAGAAGATTGTACAGAAGATGACAGTTACTTACAAGGATTGGCATGAGATGTTACCATTTGCTCTTCATGGTTATCGTACTACAATACGTACTTCAACAGGGGCAACCCCATTCTCCTTAGTCTATGGTATGGAAGCAGTTCTGCCCGTTGAAGTTCAGATCCCCTCCTTGAGAATTATGAAGGATGCAGGCTTGGATGAAGATGAGTGGATTCATACTCGACTGGACCAGATAAATTTGATTGATGAGAAAAGGTTAGCAGCAGTTTGTCATGGCCAGATGTACCAGAAACGGATGATCAAAGCTTTTAACAAGAAGGTTAAGCCAAAGGTATATCAGGCTGGTGACTTGGTAATCAAGCGTATCATATTACCACAAGGTGATCCTAGGGGTAAATGGACTCCAACATATGAAGGTCCATTCGTAGTCAAGACAGTATTCTCAGGAGGTGCCATGATACTGACTACAATGGATGGTGAAGACTTCCCACAGCCTGTAAACGCAGACATAGTTAAAAAATACTACGCATAAAAAGAGACCCGCTAGGTTGACTGGCCTAGGCAAAAATAAGGGCATCCCGGCAAACCAAAAGGGTTTGGGCAAAAATTAGGGATATATATAAAAAGATGTACACCCGGCAAGTCGAAAACCTGAAAAGGCGGCTTGGGCAAAAAAGGGTATCCCGGTGGATTGAAAACCTGAAAGGGCAATCCAGGCAAAAGTTAGGGATTAAAGCGTATGACTATGTCTCGTTTGGATCACCCATGAAACTGCAACCAGTTGTACTACTTACTCAAGCTCGAACAGATAAAGCTCAATCCAATCGTTTCCGTCTCAACAGCAAGAAGATGAGATACTTGAGTGGCAATAGTAGAATTGAAACTCAATAGGATTGTTTCCCACATAGCTGATTTCCTTTTGTAAAAATTTTACGACAAAATCCTCTTACTAGGGTTTATGTCTCCTTGTACAAACTTACCCATGTACGGGTCACTTTTTGATATAAATAAATTCCATCTTTGAAATCCAGATTTACTTTTACCCTATTTACATAAGCGAAACGTCCATTGGTTGTGTTTGAATGTATGTATGCTTTTGAATATGATTGATGTTTACCAGAAATGCATGAAAATGCAGTAATAGTATTTACTAAGGACGAACGAGGGAAGGATCTCAACGAAGCTTCGCCAGTTCACCTTTACAAGGACGAATCCATCTTCATAAAGTCTTATCTCCCCTGGAATTTATATCCATCTCTTTTATCCTCATACGGATATTCGGGAAATTACTTTCCAATAAGGGTACGACGAACGAAGACGGGATGTTATACTTATCCTACTATCAAACGAAGACGAAGGTTATATATACCTTACTATCCCCAACAACGGGAGGTTATATCTATACCTTACCATCCCCAACAACGGGAGGTTATCCATACCATGTTATCTCCAGCATACGGGAGGCCATTTATACCCTGTTATCCCCAGCAGACGGAGGGTTATATATGCTTCAACAACGAATCGGGATTTATTTTCCCTGGCCAGCAGTTGTTATACGAAGATATCCAGACGCTTCCGGCAGTATCATATCATACATACATCATTTACATCATACCATAGCATACATATCCATAGACATATAGAACATTACCTAAGTGCATCATATCATACATGCATACATAAAGCATAAACTAATGTTATTATACGAAAGCTACCTTGTTTCAGGTTAATTATCCAACAAACAAACTTATGGTCTCCAGGATTGCTTTATTGTAACCTCAGGGTTACTTTATCCTCCTGATGAGCTTCTTATTACTTTGGGACTGCTTTATTGTAACCTCAGGGTTACTTTATCCTCCTGATAACTTCTCATGACTTCAAGACTGCTTTAGAGCTATCTAGTGCTCTATCCTCCTGAAGACATATCACATCATTACTTCAAGACTGCTTTAGAGTGATCATTGCTCTATCCTCCTGGAGTCATATCATTATTTCAAGACTGCTTTAGAGCTATCCATTGCTCTATCCTCCTGAAATCATTGCTTCAAGACTGCTTTAGAGTGATCATTGCTCTATCCTCCTGGAGTCATATCATTATTTCAAGACTGCTTTAGAGTGATCATTGCTCTATCCTCCTGGGGTCATATCATTACTTCAAGACTGCTTTAGAGTTATCATTGCTCTATCCTCCTGGAATCATATTATTATTTCAAGACTGCTTTAGAGTTGTCATTATTGATGGTTCTATCCTCCTGAAATCATTACTTCAAGACTGCTTTAGAGCTATTGATTGCTCTATCCTCCTGAAGACATATCACATTATTATTTCAAGACTGCTTTAGAGTTGTCATTATTGATTGCTCTATCCTCCTGAAATCATATTATTTCTTCAAGACTGCTTTAGGGTTATCATTATTGATTGCTCTATCCTCATGAAGACATGCTGTTACATCAGTATTACTCCAGACTCCTGACAACTCTCATTATACTGCTGAAGAATTTTCCCCTAGTGGCATCTTTAAGCCCACTCAATCATGTTCAATCAACCATCAATATCACTCTATGCACTGGTGAGTGCAAATTTTTGGGCTTTTGTGTTCAATCCCCTTCAACCTTCCAGGTTACGACTGGCAAATATACCAATCTAACCCCTCAGGTTTCAGAAAATTGAACAGGGGCAGCTGTTGCACCCCAAAATTTGCCCTCACAATACAAGACTTTGTGTTCTAAGAAGGTTCACAAGGTTCACAAGTTCTCCAACATTTACAAGACCTTTCATGAGGTTCATGAGGCCCACAAGTTGCTTTTTGAAAGTTCACAAGTTTTTCAATGCTTATATAACCTTTCATGAGGTTCATGAAGTCCATAAGTTGCTTCTTGAAGGTTCACAAGGTTCACAAGTTCCATAATGCTTTCAACACCTTTCATGAGGTTCATGAAGTCCACAAGTTACTTCTTGGAGGTTCACAAGGTTCACAAGACTCACAATGATTACAAAGCTCTCCTGAGGTTCATGAGGTCTATAAAGCCACTTTATGAAGATTCACAAGGTTCACAAAGTTCACAATTGGTCAAAGGAGTTGACAATTCCCTCAGACAATGCACCTCCTAAGCAGTGCATCCAAAACTAGGGTTTTGACTTTAATCAAGCTAAATGGACCTCCAAGACTTCAAGTGAGCTTAATAACATCTTATATGTGTATAAGAACCCCCATGTCAAGTTTCAAGACTTTTCTCAAAAGTTTGCTCAGTCAGATGATCAGATAAGTCAAAATCAATCAATGCAGTTAAAAAGTCAAACTGAGGTCAACTGTGGTCAAACCAAAGTCAAACTTCATGATTTTTTGCCAAAATCAAGTATATGAAGTAAAATTCATCATTTGATCAAGGGTTGATCATGATTCATCAAGGAGATTCCAGATCATCAATAATCAGGAGTTTCTAAATTAGGGTTTCCTCAGTAAAAGTCAACTGAACTTTGACCAGGCATAACTTTCACATACTTCATCACCAAGTCTCCATCCAAAGCTCATTTTGAAGGAAATTGAATTCCCTACAACTTTGATGTTGAAGGTTAAGCCCAAAAATGCTTCATTTGAAAGATATGAGCTAAGACATTATAGGTCATTTCAAAAGTCAACAAAAAGTCAACAACTTCAAAAGGGCATAACTTGAGATTGGTAAATGATATGGACCTGAAACCAATGGGGTTGTTTAGAGGACTCTTCAAGCTTTCCAAAAAGTCCAAGAACACCCTCATACCTTTAAAATTGAGGGAGATGTGCCCTTGCAAAGTTGGGCAATTTTGTGATGGTTTATGTTGAAAATGGAGGCTTAGAAGTATTTCTTTCTAAATGGGCTGCCTAATTTATGACCCAATCCATCTCATAATATTGTGCACGACCCAATTGACCAAAATTCAGCATTTTTATTATTTTTTATTTATTTATTATTGATTTAATTCATAAAAATCATTTTAAATAAATATAAAATATGAAAATCTATTTTTGGGTGAAGATATTGTTTCTAGAAATTCATAATTATTGATTGAACTCAAAGGAGAAAGGAATCATGTGAATTATCCCAAAATAGCAAGCACTCATGATCAAATATTTGAAATTTACACTATGATCTTTTTGAATATTTTTTGGATCAAATTTTCATATAACCCACCCATGTTTCTGACCTAAATCAATCACACATATATACTAAGCATAACCCTAGTCCTCATTCACGATTTCCACAGCCCAAGAGTAAGTTCACCATTGTTCAAAAACCTCTCCACAAGTCACATTCGGATTTTTGGATTTAAGGCATTTGAAGGTAAAACAAGCACATAGCAAGCTTCCTGGGACTTCTCTGATCATGAACCATCCATCATATGCATCCATACCATGCTCTAATGCCTTACCCGAATCAAACTTGGCCATGGATTTCAAATTTTTGATTCTGTTTGTTTATGCATTATTAACAAATTTTGTTTGTGTTTTTGTGTTTATGGTGATCCAAGGAACAATTCTGGACAAATCAATTGGATTTCCCTTGCTTAGAACCGATTCGGCCATGTTAGGGTTCACGACCTCCAATTAGGGTTTATCATTTGAACGCATATAAATAAATTATGAAAACATAGAACTGTTGTGTGAATCATGAGAATCATAAATCACTAACCAATTTCATGAATCAATGTGGTTTTGGTTGAGTTTCGTTTTCGCAGGTTTTGTTAGGGTTTCAATTTCGCAGGAAAATTCGTGGAGGATTTCGCAGCAAATTTTGAAGGTCTTGAGGTTGAAGATGAAGCTTCCCGCGCCCTGGAAATTCAAAAATTTGTTTAAAATATTTTATGAATTATTATTAGTTTACTTATCACAAGCGTGCCTGTGGTCTGATGGTAAGGCTGGAACGTATATGCTATAAAGGCCTTGGTTCGATTCTTGGCCATGGCATTGTTTTATTTTATTTTTGCAGGAATAAAAGACAACATAATATATAATATGTTATTGCCGTTCCATGACCAGAAGGGCTCTCCCAGCCAGGTGGTCAAGCGTGCGCATGTTTAACTGAAAGGTCCTGGGTTCAAAACCACCCCAGGCCTTTTTGTTTATTTATATTTTCTGGATTTTCAAGAGCAAGGCACAAAAGCAACCATGCTTCATTCTTTCTCACCTGCGCTTGGCTGGCCCAGTGGATGTTGTTGCTGCTTGCAAGGGTGAAGTCCTGGGATCGAATCCCACCAGGTTCCTTTTCTTTTCCTTTCTTTTATTTTCTTTTATTTTCTTGTTTAATTCAATTGGTTTAAATAATTAACATATTATTATTTATATTATTAAATATGTATATATTATGTATTCAAACACCTAAAAATTATTTTTTTTCTAAAAAATATAAAATTCATGATTTTTCAATGTAAATTTTATAATATATATGTTAGTAAGATAATTCTATATAATTAGTTAAAAAATAAATTTTTTGTACATGGGTAAACCCTAATTTTTCAACCCTAAAAACTATTTTCAAAAATAAAACCTAATCCTATTTTTTCTAAATAGTTTTATTCCCTAATTGTTAATATAATTGTATTGTAAATTTATTTATTATCATATTGTAAATATAATTATAAATTATTTTTCTCATATCAAATACAATTATATTTCATGCTATTAAAAATTTAATTTTGTAAATAAAAATAATTGTTTGATCATATCTCTTTTTCTTTTTAATATAATTGTTCATATGGAAAATTTATTAATTTCTTAAAGAATTTTGTTTATTATTACTAACTAAATTATTATATTATTACATTCTCATTTGGTTTATTCTAATTATTCTTATTATTATTTTACTAACCATATTATTTTGCTTTATTAATTTTATATTATTATTAATTTTTATTATTCACTAACCTCTCTTATATTATTATTATTTATCATTAACCCTTTATTATTTATTTTCTATTGCTTATTTATATCTTATTTATTTTTTAATTATTTTGCTTATTATTTATTTTGCTTATTGTTATAATTATGTAACTGTTTACTGGTTGTAATTTTGTAATTATTTTAATTATTTTTGCTATGGTTAGTAATTAGGGAGTGCAAAACATGTATGTTCTTAAAATTAATTCTAGATCATTTTTTTTAATCAAAGATAATTAAAATAAACACTTCACACACGTAAGTCGATTTTAATCGCCGTCTCACTTTCTAAGGATATCCCTCAGGTTGCCTACGAATAATGGTTAAGTGGGGTATATAAAGCAAGTCCCTCGAAAGAAAATCATCAAAGTCCCTCATGGTTGCCTATACAAATCGAGTCCCTTCGAAATAAATGATGATAGTCCCTTCCTTATGCTTATTACACCCCACAATGGCCTTCAAAATCAAATTGTCCCTCACATGTCCCTTAACATCCAAAGTAAGGACTACCTACTCCATTATAGTAGGGATAGTCTTACTAAGGAAAAGATAAAGAAATAAGAAAGACCTTAAACATTAGGGTAGGTTACTCCTAGGTACTTGCTCACTTCAAAACTTTTTCACACTTAAACAAACTTCAAACAAATTTTCAAACAAGTTTTTTACACATCCATACATGGGTTATTACTAAACTATTCTGAAGATTTTTTCTATTCACACACTACACTTTCAAAATCAATTTAAAGTGAGCTTAAGTACCTAAGAGCCCATGGATAACCATGGATGAAAAGGATGCTAATACCTTCCCTTTTCATAACCTACCCCCCGGACCCAAAATATTCTCTAAGGTCTTTCCTGTTCTTTTATAACCTTTCCTTATGGATAAAATAAAAGTCGGTGGCGACTCTTGCTATCCGCAACATTGTTTAAAGTCAGTTCTCCCACCGTGTTACAGACTCCTCCTGCTGTGAAGAAGGTTCCTGTGGTCATCAGAAAATCTCCAACAATGGCAATGGCCTCCCTCAATGATGCTAGAGCCGTAGTGGATGAAGAGTCCCAGAAGGCTGTTCGTCGTGCTCGTGCTGCTCGTATCACCAATCAAGGGGTGATTAATGCTGTGGGAGATCAAGATGAAGACTACAACTTGGATGCATGGATTTTTCCTACTGTGGGTGCTGGACTCAATAATTGGAAAGCTGAAGATGTTATCCCTATCTCCTTTAGTCAGGAGTAAATACTATTACTGTGTTGTGTTTTTTTTACATTTGTAATTTCTGAACAATAAAACTTTCAAGCCATGTGCCTTACCCGGGGCACAATGGTGTGCTTGTTACGGGCTGTCATTTCATTTGCATACTTCATTCAATAAAATCAGTGGACGTTTCGTTTTAGTAAATATTATGTTCCTTGTCTTTCTTTTTCTTTATTTTTGCTTTATCAGCTATGTGTTCTTACACACACCCACATCACTAAAATGCAGATCCTCATCCACTCTGGATCCTGTTGATAACAGTTCTACTATTGCCAATTACAATTTCGAGAATCCGATCTATCAAACTGAAGACGGAAATGAGGACGATTGTGAAATACCTGTAGAGCTTGCTAGGTTGTTACAACAAGAAGAGAAAGCTATACAGCCACATGAAGAGCCAGTCGAAGTTGTGAATCTGGGAACTGAGGAAGACAGAAAAGAGGTCAAGGTAGGGGCTGATTTAGGGGACAGTGTCAAGAGCAGGTTGATTCAGATGTTACGTGATTATGTGGAGATCTTTGCTTGGTCTTATGAAGATATGCCAGGGTTGGATACAGACATTGTGGTTCACCGTTTGCCAGTGAAAGAAGATTGTCGTCCAAAGAAGCAGAAGGTTCGTCGTATGCGTCCTGAAATGTCAGAAAAGATCAAAGCAGAGGTAATGAAACAGTTCAATGCAAGGTTCTTGGCAGTGACTTCTTATCCTCAGTGGGTTGCAAATGTGGTACCGGTTCCAAAGAAAGATGGTAAGGTACGTATGTGTGTAGACTACAGAGATTTGAACAAGGCTAGCCCCAAAGATGACTTTCCACTTCCTCATATTGACATTTTGGTAGACAACACTGCTCAGCATAAGGTATTCTCTTTTATGGATGGTTTCTCTGGTTACAATCAAATCAAGATGGCACCTGAAGATATGGAGAAGATAACATTTGTGACACAGTGGGGCACTTTTTGCTATAAGGTGATGCCATTTGGTTTGAAGAATGCAGGGGCAACATATCAGCGTGCTATGGTGGCTTTGTTTCATGATATGATTCATCATGAGATAGAGGTATATGTGGATGATATGATAGCCAGATCTCAGAATGAAGAGCAACATCTTGATCATCTGCACAAGTTGTTTGAGAGGTTGAAGAAATACAAGTTGAGGTTGAACCCAAACAAGTGTACTTTTGGAGTTAGATCTGGAAAACTCTTGGGTTTCATTGTCAGTGGAAAAGGTATTGAAGTGGATCCTGCAAAAGTAAAAGCTATACGAGAGATGCCAGCTCCCCGTACTGAGAAGGAGGTTAGAGGTTTCTTGGGACGATTGAACTACATTGCAAGATTTATTTCCCAGTTAACTACCATCTGTGAGCCAATCTTCAAGTTGTTGAAGAAAGATCAGGTGATGGAATGGAATGATGAGTGCCAGACTGCCTTTGATGAAATCAAGAGATATTTGCTAGAACCTCCAATTTTGATGCCACCAGTTGATGGAAGACCCTTGATTATGTACTTAACAGTGTTAGACAACTCAATGGGGTGTGTATTGGGGCAACATGACGAGTCTGGTCGAAAAGAGCAGGCAATATACTACCTTAGCAAAAAGTTTACCGACTGTGAAACAAGATACTCACTGCTCGAGAAAACTTGCTGCGCTTTGGCATGGGCTGCTCGCCGACTAAGACAGTATATGTTGACCCATACTACCTTATTGATTTCAAAGATGGATCCAATCAAGTACATATTCGAGAAACCTGCTCTCTCCGGAAGAATTGCAAGATGGCAAATGATCTTGACAGAATATGACATACAGTATACTACTCAGAAGGCCATTAAGGGAAGTGTTGTTGCTGATCATTTGGCTCATCAAGCAGTAGATGATTACCAGTCAATGAATTTTGAGTTCCCTGATGAAGACATTATGACTGTTACCAAAGAACCTGGACAGTATGACGGACCTGAACAAGGATCCCGATGGACTATGGTTTTTGATGGTGCCTCTAATGCACATGGTAATGGTGTTGGTGTTGTAATTAGTTCCCCTGAAGGTTGTCATACCCCGATTACTGCCAGACTTTGTTTCTATTGTACCAATAACATGGCTGAGTATGAGGCATGTATCATGGGTATTAAAGTTGCTATTGATATGAAGATTCAGTTCCTTGATGTGTATGGAGATTCAGCCCTGGTAGTGAGTCAGATTAAAGGAGATTGGGATACCAAGCATGATAATCTCATTCCTTACAGAGAGCATGTGTTGTCTTTGATCCCACATTTCAAAGAGATTACCTTTGGACATATTCCACGAAGAGAGAATCAGTTGGCAGATGCATTGGCCACCATGGCATCTATGTTTGAGATCAGTTGGGATGATAAAGCTCCCAAGATTACCATTGATAGATTTGAGAAGCCTGCATACTGCAATGAGATTGATACAGAAGGGGCAGAGGATAAGCCTTGGTTCTATGAAGTGAAAAGATATCTTGAAGCTCAGGAATTCCCTGAAGGAGCATCTGTCAAAGATAGGAAGTTCCTGAGAAGGTTTTCTGCTAAGTTCTTTTTGAGTAATGGTATTCTGTATAAGCGCAATCATGATTCAACTATGCTTCGTTGTGTGGATAAGAAGGAAGCAACTGAGATTATGGAAGAGATGCATGATGGGACCTTTGGCACTCATTCTAGTGGTCATACCATGGCAAAGAAGATTTTGAGAGCAGGTTACTATTGGTCTACCATGGAAGCTGATTGCTATCAACACTCCAGAACTTGTCACAAATGTCAAATCTATGCTGATAAAATTCATGTACCTCCATCACCATTGAATGTGTTGACTGCTCCTTGGCCCTTTGCCATGTGGGGCATTGATATGATTGGAGAGATCAAGCCTACTGCTTCTAATGGGCATCGTTTCATCCTGGTGGCTATTGATTATTTTACGAAATGGGTAGAGGCAGCTTCATATGCATCTGTGACTAAGAATGTTGTGGCCCGATTCATTAAGAATAATCTCATATGTAGGTATGGCATCCCTGAAAGGATTATTACTGACAATGGCTCTAATCTGAACAATACTATGATTACTGATCTCTGCACACAGTTCAAGATTAAGCATCACAACTCTTCTCCGTATCGTCCAAAGATGAATGGGGCAGTTGAAGCTGCTAATAAAAACATTAAGAAGATTGTACAGAAGATGACAGTTACTTACAAGGATTGGCATGAGATGTTACCATTTGCTCTTCATGGTTATCGTACTACAATACGTACTTCAACAGGGGCAACCCCATTCTCCTTAGTCTATGGTATGGAAGCAGTTCTGCCCGTTGAAGTTCAGATCCCCTCCTTGAGAATTATGAAGGATGCAGGCTTGGATGAAGATGAGTGGATTCATACTCGACTGGACCAGATAAATTTGATTGATGAGAAAAGGTTAGCAGCAGTTTGTCATGGCCAGATGTACCAGAAACGGATGATCAAAGCTTTTAACAAGAAGGTTAAGCCAAAGGTATATCAGGCTGGTGACTTGGTAATCAAGCGTATCATATTACCACAAGGTGATCCTAGGGGTAAATGGACTCCAACATATGAAGGTCCATTCGTAGTCAAGACAGTATTCTCAGGAGGTGCCATGATACTGACTACAATGGATGGTGAAGACTTCCCACAGCCTGTAAACGCAGACATAGTTAAAAAATACTACGCATAAAAAGAGACCCGCTAGGTTGACTGGCCTAGGCAAAAATAAGGGCATCCCGGCAAACCAAAAGGGTTTGGGCAAAAATTAGGGATATATATAAAAAGATGTACACCCGGCAAGTCGAAAACCTGAAAAGGCGGCTTGGGCAAAAAAGGGTATCCCGGTGGATTGAAAACCTGAAAGGGCAATCCAGGCAAAAGTTAGGGATTAAAGCGTATGACTATGTCTCGTTTGGATCACCCATGAAACTGCAACCAGTTGTACTACTTACTCAAGCTCGAACAGATAAAGCTCAATCCAATCGTTTCCGTCTCAACAGCAAGAAGATGAGATACTTGAGTGGCAATAGTAGAATTGAAACTCAATAGGATTGTTTCCCACATAGCTGATTTCCTTTTGTAAAAATTTTACGACAAAATCCTCTTACTAGGGTTTATGTCTCCTTGTACAAACTTACCCATGTACGGGTCACTTTTTGATATAAATAAATTCCATCTTTGAAATCCAGATTTACTTTTACCCTATTTACATAAGCGAAACGTCCATTGGTTGTGTTTGAATGTATGTATGCTTTTGAATATGATTGATGTTTACCAGAAATGCATGAAAATGCAGTAATAGTATTTACTAAGGACGAACGAGGGAAGGATCTCAACGAAGCTTCGCCAGTTCACCTTTACAAGGACGAATCCATCTTCATAAAGTCTTATCTCCCCTGGAATTTATATCCATCTCTTTTATCCTCATACGGATATTCGGGAAATTACTTTCCAATAAGGGTACGACGAACGAAGACGGGATGTTATACTTATCCTACTATCAAACGAAGACGAAGGTTATATATACCTTACTATCCCCAACAACGGGAGGTTATATCTATACCTTACCATCCCCAACAACGGGAGGTTATCCATACCATGTTATCTCCAGCATACGGGAGGCCATTTATACCCTGTTATCCCCAGCAGACGGAGGGTTATATATGCTTCAACAACGAATCGGGATTTATTTTCCCTGGCCAGCAGTTGTTATACGAAGATATCCAGACGCTTCCGGCAGTATCATATCATACATACATCATTTACATCATACCATAGCATACATATCCATAGACATATAGAACATTACCTAAGTGCATCATATCATACATGCATACATAAAGCATAAACTAATGTTATTATACGAAAGCTACCTTGTTTCAGGTTAATTATCCAACAAACAAACTTATGGTCTCCAGGATTGCTTTATTGTAACCTCAGGGTTACTTTATCCTCCTGATGAGCTTCTTATTACTTTGGGACTGCTTTATTGTAACCTCAGGGTTACTTTATCCTCCTGATAACTTCTCATGACTTCAAGACTGCTTTAGAGCTATCTAGTGCTCTATCCTCCTGAAGACATATCACATCATTACTTCAAGACTGCTTTAGAGTGATCATTGCTCTATCCTCCTGGAGTCATATCATTATTTCAAGACTGCTTTAGAGCTATCCATTGCTCTATCCTCCTGAAATCATTGCTTCAAGACTGCTTTAGAGTGATCATTGCTCTATCCTCCTGGAGTCATATCATTATTTCAAGACTGCTTTAGAGTGATCATTGCTCTATCCTCCTGGGGTCATATCATTACTTCAAGACTGCTTTAGAGTTATCATTGCTCTATCCTCCTGGAATCATATTATTATTTCAAGACTGCTTTAGAGTTGTCATTATTGATGGTTCTATCCTCCTGAAATCATTACTTCAAGACTGCTTTAGAGCTATTGATTGCTCTATCCTCCTGAAGACATATCACATTATTATTTCAAGACTGCTTTAGAGTTGTCATTATTGATTGCTCTATCCTCCTGAAATCATATTATTTCTTCAAGACTGCTTTAGGGTTATCATTATTGATTGCTCTATCCTCATGAAGACATGCTGTTACATCAGTATTACTCCAGACTCCTGACAACTCTCATTATACTGCTGAAGAATTTTCCCCTAGTGGCATCTTTAAGCCCACTCAATCATGTTCAATCAACCATCAATATCACTCTATGCACTGGTGAGTGCAAATTTTTGGGCTTTTGTGTTCAATCCCCTTCAACCTTCCAGGTTACGACTGGCAAATATACCAATCTAACCCCTCAGGTTTCAGAAAATTGAACAGGGGCAGCTGTTGCACCCCAAAATTTGCCCTCACAATACAAGACTTTGTGTTCTAAGAAGGTTCACAAGGTTCACAAGTTCTCCAACATTTACAAGACCTTTCATGAGGTTCATGAGGCCCACAAGTTGCTTTTTGAAAGTTCACAAGTTTTTCAATGCTTATATAACCTTTCATGAGGTTCATGAAGTCCATAAGTTGCTTCTTGAAGGTTCACAAGGTTCACAAGTTCCATAATGCTTTCAACACCTTTCATGAGGTTCATGAAGTCCACAAGTTACTTCTTGGAGGTTCACAAGGTTCACAAGACTCACAATGATTACAAAGCTCTCCTGAGGTTCATGAGGTCTATAAAGCCACTTTATGAAGATTCACAAGGTTCACAAAGTTCACAATTGGTCAAAGGAGTTGACAATTCCCTCAGACAATGCACCTCCTAAGCAGTGCATCCAAAACTAGGGTTTTGACTTTAATCAAGCTAAATGGACCTCCAAGACTTCAAGTGAGCTTAATAACATCTTATATGTGTATAAGAACCCCCATGTCAAGTTTCAAGACTTTTCTCAAAAGTTTGCTCAGTCAGATGATCAGATAAGTCAAAATCAATCAATGCAGTTAAAAAGTCAAACTGAGGTCAACTGTGGTCAAACCAAAGTCAAACTTCATGATTTTTTGCCAAAATCAAGTATATGAAGTAAAATTCATCATTTGATCAAGGGTTGATCATGATTCATCAAGGAGATTCCAGATCATCAATAATCAGGAGTTTCTAAATTAGGGTTTCCTCAGTAAAAGTCAACTGAACTTTGACCAGGCATAACTTTCACATACTTCATCACCAAGTATCCATCCAAAGCTCATTTTGAAGGAAATTGAATTCCCTACAACTTTGATGTTGAAGGTTAAGCCCAAAAATGCTTCATTTGAAAGATATGAGCTAAGACATTATAGGTCATTTCAAAAGTCAACAAAAAGTCAACAACTTCAAAAGGGCATAACTTGAGATTGGTAAATGATATGGACCTGAAACCAATGGGGTTGTTTAGAGGACTCTTCAAGCTTTCCAAAAAGTCCAAGAACACCCTCATACCTTTAAAATTGAGGGAGATGTGCCCTTGCAAAGTTGGGCAATTTTGTGATGGTTTATGTTGAAAATGGAGGCTTAGAAGTATTTCTTTCTAAATGGGCTGCCTAATTTATGACCCAATCCATCTCATAATATTGTGCACGACCCAATTGACCAAAATTCAGCATTTTTATTATTTTTTATTTATTTATTATTGATTTAATTCATAAAAATCATTTTAAATAAATATAAAATATGAAAATCTATTTTTGGGTGAAGATATTGTTTCTAGAAATTCATAATTATTGATTGAACTCAAAGGAGAAAGGAATCATGTGAATTATCCCAAAATAGCAAGCACTCATGATCAAATATTTGAAATTTACACTATGATCTTTTTGAATATTTTTTGGATCAAATTTTCATATAACCCACCCATGTTTCTGACCTAAATCAATCACACATATATACTAAGCATAACCCTAGTCCTCATTCACGATTTCCACAGCCCAAGAGTAAGTTCACCATTGTTCAAAAACCTCTCCACAAGTCACATTCGGATTTTTGGATTTAAGGCATTTGAAGGTAAAACAAGCACATAGCAAGCTTCCTGGGACTTCTCTGATCATGAACCATCCATCATATGCATCCATACCATGCTCTAATGCCTTACCCGAATCAAACTTGGCCATGGATTTCAAATTTTTGATTCTGTTTGTTTATGCATTATTAACAAATTTTGTTTGTGTTTTTGTGTTTATGGTGATCCAAGGAACAATTCTGGACAAATCAATTGGATTTCCCTTGCTTAGAACCGATTCGGCCATGTTAGGGTTCATGACCTCCAATTAGGGTTTATCATTTGAACGCATATAAATAAATTATGAAAACATAGAACTGTTGTGTGAATCATGAGAATCATAAATCACTAACCAATTTCATGAATCAATGTGGTTTTGGTTGAGTTTCGTTTTCGCAGGTTTTGTTAGGGTTTCAATTTCGTAGGAAAATTCGTGGAGGATTTCGCAGCAAATTTTGAAGGTCTTGAGGTTGAAGATGAAGCTTCCCGCGCCCTGGAAATTCAAAAATTTGTTTAAAATATTTTATGAATTATTATTAGTTTACTTATCACAAGCGTGCCTGTGGTCTGATGGTAAGGCTGGAACGTATATGCTATAAAGGCCTTGGTTCGATTCTTGGCCATGGCATTGTTTTATTTTATTTTTGCAGGAATAAAAGACAACATAATATATAATATGTTATTGCCGTTCCATGACCAGAAGGGCTCTCCCAGCCAGGTGGTCAAGCGTGCGCATGTTTAACTGAAAGGTCCTGGGTTCAAAACCACCCCAGGCCTTTTTGTTTATTTATATTTTCTGGATTTTCAAGAGCAAGGCACAAAAGCAACCATGCTTCATTCTTTCTCACCTGCGCTTGGCTGGCCCAGTGGATGTTGTTGCTGCTTGCAAGGGTGAAGTCCTGGGATCGAATCCCACCAGGTTCCTTTTCTTTTCCTTTCTTTTATTTTCTTTTATTTTCTTGTTTAATTCAATTGGTTTAAATAATTAACATATTATTATTTATATTATTAAATATGTATATATTATGTATTCAAACACCTAAAAATTATTTTTTTTCTAAAAAATATAAAATTCATGATTTTTCAATGTAAATTTTATAATATATATATTAGTAAGATAATTCTATATAATTAGTTAAAAAATAAATTTTTTGTACATGGGTAAACCCTAATTTTTCAACCCTAAAAACTATTTTCAAAAATAAAACCTAATCCTATTTTTTCTAAATAGTTTTATTCCCTAATTGTTAATATAATTGTATTGTAAATTTATTTATTATCATATTGTAAATATAATTATAAATTATTTTTCTCATATCAAATACAATTATATTTCATGCTATTAAAAATTTAATTTTGTAAATAAAAATAATTGTTTGATCATATCTCTTTTTCTTTTTAATATAATTGTTCATATGGAAAATTTATTAATTTCTTAAAGAATTTTGTTTATTATTACTAACTAAATTATTATATTATTACATTCTCATTTGGTTTATTCTAATTATTCTTATTATTATTTTACTAACCATATTATTTTGCTTTATTAATTTTATATTATTATTAATTTTTATTATTCACTAACCTCTCTTATATTATTATTATTTATCATTAACCCTTTATTATTTATTTTCTATTGCTTATTTATATCTTATTTATTTTTTAATTATTTTGCTTATTATTTATTTTGCTTATTGTTATAATTATGTAACTGTTTACTGGTTGTAATTTTGTAATTATTTTAATTATTTTTGCTATGGTTAGTAATTAGGGAGTGCAAAACATGTATGTTCTTAAAATTAATTCTAGATCATTTTTTTTAATCAAAGATAATTAAAATAAACACTTCACACACGTAAGTCGATTTTAATCGCCGTCTCACTTTCTAAGGATATCCCTCAGGTTGCCTACGAATAATGGTTAAGTGGGGTATATAAAGCAAGTCCCTCGAAAGAAAATCATCAAAGTCCCTCATGGTTGCCTATACAAATCAAGTCCCTTCGAAATAAATGATGATAGTCCCTTCCTTATGCTTATTACACCCCACAATGGCCTTCAAAATCAAATTGTCCCTCACATGTCCCTTAACATCCAAAGTAAGGACTACCTACTCCATTATAGTAGGGATAGTCTTACTAAGGAAAAGATAAAGAAATAAGAAAGACCTTAAACATTAGGGTAGGTTACTCCTAGGTACTTGCTCACTTCAAAACTTTTTCACACTTAAACAAACTTCAAACAAATTTTCAAACAAGTTTTTTACACATCCATACATGGGTTATTACTAAACTATTCTGAAGATTTTTTCTATTCACACACTACACTTTCAAAATCAATTTAAAGTGAGCTTAAGTACCTAAGAGCCCATGGATAACCATGGATGAAAAGGATGCTAATACCTTCCCTTTTCATAACCTACCCCCCGGACCCAAAATATTCTCTAAGGTCTTTCCTGTTCTTTTATAACCTTTCCTTATGGATAAAATAAAAGTCGGTGGCGACTCTTGCTATCCGCAACATTGTTTAAAGTCAGTTCTCCCACCGTGTTACAGGTCTACCGTTATACCTTCACCAGATATTACATGTCCCAAAAAGCTCACTTTCTTCAACCAGAATTCACACTTGGAAAATTTAGCAAACAATTTGTTATCTTTTAACACTTGCAACACAATTCTCAAATGTTTCTCATGCTCTTCTTCAGACTTCGAGTATATTAATATATCATCAATAAATACTACGACGAATTGATCCAAGTAAGAATGGAATATCCGGTTCATATATTCCATAAACACACCCGGCGCATTAGACACTCCAAAAGGCATCACTGCATATTCGTAATGACCATATCGAGTTCTAAATGCCGTCTTCTGGATATCTTCCTCTTTCACTCTGATTTGATGATATCCTGATCTCAAATCAATCTTGCTAAAAATACAAGCTCCCACAAGTTGATCCATCAAGTCATCGATCCTTGGAAGTGGATATTTGTTCTTAATAGTAACCTTATTCAGTTGTCGGTAGTCAATGCACAAGCGCATACTACCATCCTTCTTCTTAACTAATAACACTGGAGCACCCCATGGAGATACGCTGGGTCGAATGAACTTCTTATCAAGTAAATCACCAATCTGCGATTTCAATTCAGCTAACTCAGTAGCAGACATCCTGTACGGTGCCATAGAAATAGGCCTGGTACCAGGAATCAAGTCAATAGTAAACTCCACTTCACGCGTCGGAGGTAACTCTGTAATATCATTGGGAAATACTTCAAGAATTTTATTCACCACCGGTAACTCTTCAACAACGACCTTTTCTTCTATAGATAATGAAGCAAACACAACAAACATTTTCGCTTTGTCTTCCAATAAGGTCCTCAGTTCTTTAGTAGAAACTGAACTGGCCAAAATTTCTTCTTCTGGAGTCAGGAATAACAATCTCTTCCTAGAGCAATCAATATAAACTCGGTTGGATTCCAACCAGTTCATACCCAAGATTATATCAAGATTACTGAGTGGTAGACATATGAGATCCACTCTAAACTCTTTACTAGAAATAGACAACACACAATCACGACATATCAAGGTAGTAGTCACAGACCCTATAGATGGTGTATCAATAACCATTCCTCGACTTAACTGAGAAGGTTCCAGTCCTAACTTTTTCACACATTCCAAAGAAATAAACGAGTGTGTTGCACCCGTATCAATAATCACAAATAAAGGAATATCATTGATAAAGCAAGTACCTTTGACCAATCGATCTTCACTAGTAGGCTGAGCTCCTACTAATGCAAACACTTTCCCATCGGGTTTCTGCTTCTTTGGTTTCTGACAACTAGTGCTAATGTGGCCCTGCTCTCCACAATTATAGCAAATAGGCGCATTCCCTCTGCAATTGGCCATCACATGACCCGCCTTTCCACACTTAAAACACTTCTTTTCTTCAGTAGGACAATCATTGGCACGATGTCCTGCGCCGTGACATCTGTAGCATTTGAGCACACCGGGAGTACTTCCTCCCCCACTTGGTCTCTTCTCATTACCAGCTTTTTGCTTCCCTTTGTCAGTTGGAGCACTGTACGGAGTACCACCAAATCTCTGCTTCTCTTTCTTATCATTCACAGCTTTGAAGTGTGCAATCCACGCCCTGTTATCATTATCATAAATCCTGCTTCTACTTACCAGCTCTGGATAATTCCTGATCTTCTGGCAAGCAATACCCAACTTAATCTCAGGACGCAGTCCATTCTCATACTTCAGACATTTGGAAGTCATTGCCTCTTCAGTATTGTAGTGCGTACAGTATTGCACTAGTTCTTCAAACTTGGCAACATACTCTGCCACTGTCATATTACCTTGCTTGAGTTCCAAGAACTCAACCTCCTTAGCACTGCGGATGTCTTCCGGGAAATACTTTTCCAAGAATTCTCTGCGAAATACCGCCCAAGTGATAGCCGTACCCGCGTCTTCTATCCTTTGGCGACTGTTGTCCCACCAGACTTCAGCTTCGCCCTCCAGCATGTGAGTACCAAATCTCACCTTTTGATCATCAGAGCATCCCATGGTTCTGAAGATCTTCTCAACAGCTTTCAACCACCTCTGCGCAGCCTCTGGATCCAGAATTCCACCTTCATACGTCGGCGGCTTGTTATTCCGGAACTGCTCTAATGCACGAGACTGAGCATTTCCTCCACCCTGAACGACCTGAACAACGTTCTCAACCGTCTGCGCCATGGCTTGCATAGCCGCAGCAAGAGCAACATCATTCCTTCCTGCCATACTGATACAACAAACAACTCAGGTTAGGAAACACACGACTCTTATTCTAAGGACTGACTCAATCTGGCCGGTTGGACCGACCTGCTCTGATACCAATTGTAACACCCACTTTTCCCATAAAATTATTATTATAAATCTTTAATATAATCAGAGTTACTTGTCTAAAGTGAGATGCTACATCATCATCATTCATCAAATTCGGTAATAAAAGAAAACAGCGGAATCCAAACACTTAACGTCAATAGCTCAAAAGCTTAAGCAAATCACACATAAAAAGGTTCTTCAATTCTAGTTTAATCATAAAGATAAGTTTTTCTAAACAATAAAAGTAAATATGGAAAAGATCCCCGTTCCCGTTACATATCAGAGCTCCTAGGACACGGACATCACACCATCATACTTCTCAAGTACCTGAATTGTCTTAGTTAGGCGAACTACGTCGACTCTGATCCTCATTTTCTCGATGAGGTACGTAGGCAGCGGGGTAGGGCCCGTTCGAGCACATTCTTTATTTTCCCTACATTTTCCCCTCTTTCTTTTTGTTTTCTTTCAGTTCCTTTCTCATTTCCATTCCCATTCCAGTTAGCAGTTTTGTTCAGCAACATCTTATTTCTCACCCTTTGAAACAAACAAGCAAGCGTGGATCCCGTCGGGTATGACGGACGGTCTGGGGTGCTAATACCTTCCTAGATCGTAACCGACTCCCGAACCCAGATCTTTGGGTCGCAGGACCTTGTCCTTTCCTTCTTCCTCAGGTTTGTGCAGCATTACCTTTCCCATTCTTTCAGGATAAAAATGCATGGCTGGCGACTCTACCTTTTCCGTGCCACTTTCGCGTTTATACTAGGATGAAAATCCCGGGAGCGACAGCTGGCGACTCTGCTGGGGAATACTCCCAGAATCTTTGGTTTCCCTCGTAGAGTCAATCCTAGCGCTTGTCTGTTTTTGTTTCTTTAGGTGTTTATTTGTTTGCTATTGTATGCTTTAGTTTAGCTTTACTGTTTTCATTTACAACTTTACTTTACAGCTTTATTTACTACTTTCAGCATTTATTTTCCATGCATCATATACTGGACTGTGCTGGTTTCATTTTTTCTCTGGGATGGGGTTACTGTGAGATGAGCTCGTAATCGGAGCTCGAGTGCACCCTAGGACTTAGAGTGGTTCCACTTTGGCTTCATTGCATCTTGCTATGTTGGTATTAGTGAGTTCCACGCCTTGACTTGCGACCTTCTCGGAAATGTATTGACGTCAGAATTGTTCTGGGGCAATACACAACCATGATAGTTATGTGTATTCAGGGGACCGATCATTGAGAACCTTTGTGGAAACATCCCTCTCCAGTGATGACAGTGGCAGACCACATTTGTTGGCAAACTCACTCGCATCCGAGGGCCCACAGGGAACTCGCATAGGATGGCCTGGTTCTCTCATAGGAATCCAGTTAAAGCAAATTGTTTCTATGATGATAGTATTGTACCCTTCGGGATGAATGTACTATTGTTTCTCGATTCAGTGCTTGAAGCTGAGGACTTATGAGGGATACTTGTTTTCCCCGTACTCAGCTGAGACCTCCATGGGTAGTATATAATGCCAAACTGATTCCCTGATTTGGTCATGAGCCATTTCTCGGAAATGGTGAATGTATTATTGCTACCCGACTTTGAGAGTCCGTGATGTTGACTTGGTGTAGCATACCCGTGAGATGAGAGGGGTTTACAGGTTTGCAGGAACCCTGAAACTTCCAACATACCCACTTTGCCAGCATTGTTCAGTATTATGATCAGGTTCTACATGGTCCTTTGGTTTTGAAATCCGGGATTTCAGTGGTATTGTTATTACGATTCTTCAATAGCACATGACTGTCTTCTCAACACCAACGTTAGACCAGTGATCGCCAAACCTTTGATCACATGCCAATGCATTGCATAACATGCTCTGCATGCTTGCATTACTAACACATGCTTACTCATTTGCAGGGTCGCATGTCGCATCCTCATGAACATATCATACGCATTTACTGCATGATTTTCATATTTTGCGTTTTTACAGGTTATTTGGACTTCCTAACTTATTCAACTTCAGGAAATATAGCTGGTCAACACGTTCATCGGTATCCAACAAAAAGAAACCGAGTGAGAATGGTTGAACGAATGCAGACTGATCTCAATGAGCTCCGATAGAGGATGAATCAGTTCATGGAAATGATGACCGACATTGCTCAGAATCAAGAGCGTCTCAGGTTGATGGTTGAGCAACCCCATGGGAATGCTAATACTGGAACACCGACTGGGAATGTGGATCCTAACGCTGCCCGTAACGGAGGGCCAAATCTAAATGGGACTGCGGCCCGTAATGAAGACACTCAGGAATACCGGTTCACTCTACTGGATGCTGATATGGGTAATATGAATGAGGTCAACAATCGAAGGTATGAAGAACTGGCAGAGAAGATTAAGGCCATGGAATGTCAGAATTCCCTGGGCATCGATGTAACCAGTCTTGGGTTAGTTCCAGGAGTCAGAATCTCTCCCAAGTTCAAGGTGCCATCATTTGATAAGTACAACGGTAGCACGTGCCCTAGAACTCACATTCATGCATACTTTGGAAGAATCTCGGCTCACACTGATGACGGGAAACTTTGGATGCAATTCTTCCAAGATAGTCTATCTGGAGCTTCATTGAGCTGGTACATGAAGCTGAGTAGGGTCTCTATCCGATGCTGGAAAGATTTAGCTGAAGCTTTTCTCAAGCATTATCTATACAATATTTATATGACTCCAAACCGCACTCAGTTGCAGAATTTGTCTCAAGGATCCAAGGAAAGTTTTAAGCAGTATACTCAAAGGTGGCGTGAGCTGTCCGCACAGGTTCAACCTCTGTTGCTCGATCGGGAAATGGCAGACATGTTTATGGGCACCTTGCAAGGTGCATACTTGGATCGTCTGGCCGCTTGCCCGTCCATCGGTTTTGCTGATATTGTCATCGCTGGAGAAAGGATAGAAATTTCCTGAAATTAGGAAAGATCCAGGATGCAAGCAGTGCTGGTTCTTCTGGTGTAAAGAAACCTTTTGGCAATGGCTAAAGACGAAGAGAAGGCGAGACCAATGCTGTGTATAGGGGCCGAGACAGAGGTTGTTCACAAGGTTACTACCAAACAGCTGCAGTGACTATTACGTCACAGGTTCAACCACAACCTCAAGGTCAGCAATATCAGGCACAAAGACCAAATCAGGAAAGAACAAGAGCGAGAAACCGCAGACTTGATCCCATCCCATGCCCATATGCTGTATTGCTTCCAGAGCTGCTAAAGTTGAACATGGTCGAGCTTCGTACCATGGGAGCTCCTTCTCCTGATAATCTACCTCCAAACTTTGATGAAAATGCCAGATGCGAATTCCATTCAGGTGCCCAGGGGCACAATATTGAGAAATGTTGGGCTTTTCAGAACAAGGTACAAGACCTAATTGACTCCAAGGCGATCAATTTTGTGCCTCACCCAAATGTACTCCAGAATCCAATGCCTAATCACAACGGAGCCGGTGTCACAGTTGGTTTACTAGATGGTCCACGTTAAGCTGGAATCTTCAAGAAGAAAATAAAGCCACCAGTATTCAGATACTCTCAGCAATAACAATTGTTTGTTTGGTTTTCTTCAATGCATTGTCTTTCCTATTGAGGGGAACTACGTCGCTCTGATTCTTCATTGGTCATGGGTCAATGGAGATACGTAGGCAGAAGATCGTCAAGTCTTTCCGAGCAACCTTATGGGGCAACTTTACTCCCCAACTTTACTCTTTCCTTCAGACGTCTCGTGTCAGAATCAGAATAACTAGAAGAAGAGGTATGATTGCCATGGTTGGGTATACGACTGCAAACTGAAGATTACAAGTCTGTGAAAGAGCTATTGATCACTGAAAGTATCCAAGACTGACAGGTCCAGACGGAGTCAAGCCTTCTCAACTACGGCAATATTCAGTTTCTTTACTGCATTTCCATTTGTAGTTTCTTTTATGTGCTAAACATTTGTCTACATGTATGAAATTTGTTTGCTTTTGAATGTTAGCAATAATAAAACTCACATGTTTTTCTTGAAGTAATTCATTCGCATTTACTTATAATTCTGTATATGTACATCGCAATACCAATTGTCATGCTTAAACTCTATGAGGGAGAATGACGAAGAAATAACGCAAGAATCTCTAATTGTGTGCTCTCGAATAAGATCCTGTTGACGATATACATGCTTTGTTTCAAATCCCTAAACACTGGAGATATACGGGAGATAGACCCTCGCTAATCCCTTTGAGCCTTGAAGTAGGAGTTTCTTTTCGCATGAAAAAAACCCTTACGTTTAACCCAGGGGCAGGGTAGATATCAACTAGTCGGACCAAGCGTCCAGGCTTTCATAAAGGAGTGTATTTGAGGATCCATTACATTCCACTATGCTAATCAAGAGGTCCAAAGACCAGAAACCACAACGGCTATCCAAGTCAAGAGGTCCAAAGACTAGAAACCACAATGGTTATCCTTCATTGAACCAAGAAGTGAGACAGTCACAACCCTCGCGAAGCAATCAAGACAAACAGTGACAACGATTTGTTCAAAAAAAAAGGAAAGAAATGAAAAGCCCGCTAAGTCGAAACTTGAAAACAAGCGACTTATTGTAAACACCCCAAATTTGCCCTCACCCATTCACACCATGGCTTGTGATCATTCTCATATGCATAAACACAATCATATCATCTCACATTTCATTTTTGATTCACTGCATAGTTTTCAAGGCATCTGCACCTAGGGTTTGTGATCTGAGCAATCCCAAAGCATCTTGAACCATTCCAAAGGCAACCAATCAACTCAAAGGGGTCCATGTGTGTTCTTATGTCATATTTCATCTCCTCAAAGTCAAAATTGCAGAGGAATCACAAGAGCTAGGGTTTGAGTGGATGCAGAGCCAGGTTGAACTGCACAGTTGACTGAAAATTAGGGTTTTGGTTTCAGAGGCCATAACCCCAAATTTTTTTTGGTCATTCTTGTTTCCATTGGTCTCTATATGGTATAGGGAGTATGCATATCAATTTTCATGAAGAAATTCCATGGGGAAGTCATCTGATCAAGGGTTGACTTTTCAGACAAGTCAGTGCAAAATCAGGGCATCTGAGGCCCCCAATGACCCAACCAATGGGTGATCTTCATCATTTTGAGTGTATATGGTCTTTATTTGATCATGGAAGAATATTGAAGTTCATAGAAATCAAGAATTTAGGGTTTTTGCAAATGTTGACTTTTTGGGCATAGTTGACTTTTCAAGAATGCATTATTTTAGGTCATTTTTCAAGCCTTGATTCTTGATCCAAAAATGCTTCAAATGGAAAAACTTTGGTCATGAAAGTTGTAGATCTCATCTTTCCCTTTCCAAAAAGTACAAGAACATGATCAAACTCTTCTTGGATCAAAAGTTATGGCCATGCAAAGTTGGCTAAAATCATTAATTTTCAAGGCATGCCTCATTTGGAAACTTTGCAAAATCTTGGACCAATGCATCATGTGACCTCTAATTCATTTCAAACCATTACACAAACATTCTCTAAGTCCAAAAAATCAGAATTGGATCAAATTTGCTCATGGCTTGGTTTGTGTAACAAGACTTTATCACATGTGAACCAAAATGTCACAACTTGCAAAAACCATCATGATCACTTCACCAACTTGATACATTGGCTGCTGAGCTTTGCTAGACCTCTCCCTCATCCTTGCTGCGCCAGCCCATGCCTTGTACTTGCCTAGACTTTGAGCCATGCCTCACTTACACAAAAGTTGACTTTTTGGCAAAAGCAAACTTACCAATCACAAAAGCACAAGTCACATCAAGAAGCCAATCAGCATTGTTTATACAAACAATTTGCAAGCAAAACATGATAACACACAAGGCTGAAGCTTCCTCATTCACAACATTCACAAAAACCTCCCATCTTGCAACTTGCTTCGAATTCTTCTCCACAGCCACTAAACATTCAAGCTAACTTCACCAATCATCTCACCTGGCTCCATAGACCTCAAACCACCCAAAGCACAAGCCTGAAACAGCCAAGAGATCCCACTGCCATTTCTCACTCCATTTCTGCAGTTGCTTTCGAATCTCCTTCCCTAGCTCACAAACAGCCAAACAAACCTTGCAAAGCTTCTCCATACATCATTCAGACCTCAAACCATCATTCACCATGACCTGAAAGAGCCAGAATCACCATAGCCATTGTTGGCTGAGCTTGAAGCAGGAGCATTCGAATCTCATCATCCAGCCAACTCAAACTCATTTTGAGCACTCAAATATCATCAAGGGGTTCTAAGGAGTAGATTGCACATAAAGAGAAGGCCAGAAAGTCCTCAAGTGGAAAGCTTCAAATCTCAGGTAGCCTGAAATTCATTTTTCCAGAAATCATTTTTATTGTTACAAACTTGTTCTTCATGTCTTGCTGATCATTCTGGTACCATTGGTTTTGAAAATGGTTGTGATTTGAGCATTTAATTTGCTTCTGAAGCTCGCGTGCCCTAGAACTTTCTTTCTTCGATTCAGCTTGTTTACAAAATATAAATTTGTTTTAGGTTAGGGGTTTGATTCGTGAGGATGTGGGGAACATTTCCCAGTTTTTAGATTTCATTTTTGTTACGTTTTTAGGAAGTTTGAAGTTTTCAGGGGAGAAGGTCACCGGAGAAGACGACCGGAGCTCGTCTCCGGTGACCTGAGAGTGATTAATTTTTAATTAGGGTTAGGGCACTGAGTTTGAACGTGAGCCATTGGATTCCATTTTCCGCGCGTGAATAGAAGGCCAGGATCTTTTCATTAAGTTTTAATTATGAATTAATGTTTAATTAATCAGGATTAGGTTGGTTTGAATCTGGGCCGTCCAGATGCGCGCCCAGTCAACCCCTTTTAACCCAGCAGCTCATCCCAGCCTCTCGTTTGGATTACTTTTCATTTTTATTAATATTAATTCATTTCTTTCACATTTGTTTTCTATATTTTATTTAAAATAGCAAAACTTATTTAAAAAATCTGAAATTTTTTGTACAAGTTATTATTAAATTTCAGAACCCAAAAATATTTTTAGTTTTATTTTTATCATTAAAAAAGTATTTTTAAATATTTAAAAGATTATTTTTAATTGATTAATGGAAATTAATTAATTAAAAATACTTTTAGATATTTAAAAATTACAAAAAAATTCATGAAATGTTCTAAGACATTTAGAAACATTGTCCAACCTTCAAACCAAATTTCTTTTTTGATCTTGATGCATTTTAAGAATTTTTCATTGAATTAAATCATTTTTTATGCATTATTTTGATCATAAGTTCAAAAATTCATTTCTGCCTATTGGAGAAGGTTGAGACATTGATTCTTCTTGCTTTGTCTTTTGTTTAGCATGTATTTTCAAGGATAAAAAGGCCTTGAATTGTTCTTGCATTTTCTAATTGATTGGCATTTGTTTTGTTAAGAACCCTAAAAAACCCTAATAACTTAGAAAATTCATATCTTGAGTTTGGTTGAGAGTTGAGAGCTCCCCTTTGGGCAGTGGTTCATCATAGGCCTAGGGTTTCTTTGGGTGCCATTTTCCATTTTTTATCTTAGGGTTTGCTTCTGTTTTTGGTTTGTGTTTGATGTTTGATCCATGAACCCTAATTTGGGCTTTCTTTTGCATCCTCCTTGCATTCCTTTGCATAACATGACTTGTCATTGCATTTTGTGCATTCTTATGATTCATTTGACATCTTAAGACATGTATAGAGCATCTTTGATCATTGCATTACATATTTGCCATGTCATTTGTCTTGTATGATTCATAACTTTTCATGCTTGTTCATGCTCCTTAACTTGTATCATTTGCATTCATAACCTTGTATGAACATCTCCATGCCTTGTCTCATGTTTGCAGCACCTCATAACATCATTAATATCATGTGCATGCTTCTGGTTTGGCTTAGCATCATATCATTTCATCTCATCTTGCATTACATTGCATTTCTTTCTAACATTGCAGGTGGTAAGTAAACTTGAGAAGTGGATTTGCCTTCACTTCTCATACCTCTTCTTTTCATCTCTCTTGCATCCATTGCTGCATTCTTATTTGTGGTTGAGTTTGAGCTTGCTCATTCTTCTCCTCCCCACTTTCTTTCTTCAAGTGACTTGACTTCTTGAATGAAGCAAGTCATTTTGCTTCTCTTGATCCTGTTCTTCAGCTTCCTGGTGGTTCCATTGAAGATTGTTCTTGCAAACCTCACAAACCTTAGGAACAACCAAGCATGATAATGAATTAGGGTTTTGATTAGTCCCCTCATAGTTTTTTACCTTTGTGTCTCTCTTTGAGTCTTCTCTTCTCATCTCATAATCAGGGACTAAGCCCTAAAGGCCTTGAGACTTTGTGCTTAGGGTTATACCTGCATCCTTCTTTTAGGATGGAGTGTATAACTTTAATCCTAAGTTTTGAACCCTTTATGTGTTTAAATCCTTTAATTAATCCATCTAATAATCATCAAGACATCACACTTGTAACTTGGGCCTTGCATCAGGGTTCTAATTCTTCCTTAAGTGGTTAAGAAGGACTAACCCTAGTGTTAATGGACAAGTCCCCCTCAAGTTGTCTTACAAACCATAAAATTCACTTCATCATCATCATTAATCTAAAATCCACTTAATCAAAGGCTTGTTTTGTCATGGGTTTAATCCCTAATCATGGATTAAGTTGAGGAGTCTTCCTCAGCTTAAACATTCTCATCTATTATCCTTCTTTTAGGATGGTGTAATGAGTCTGTTTAATCCTTGATTATGGCTTAACCTCATTACTCAACACTAAACAAAAACACCAAAAACATCTAAATAATCACAAGTGGGTTAATGATCTTAATCCTACATCAAAGGTAATTAAGTGTGAGAATCTGACTTCACACTTAAGGTATTCTCATTACCCCTAAACAGAGGGAAGATGTGATGAGTTTACTAAATCCATTGGTTTAGACTTAAGCTCATTAACTTATGGCAAAAATCCAAAAAAAGCAATAAAAGACTGAAAACCCAAAAACAAACAATAATCGTCTCCTTCGGGATTCTTTTCTCATCTCACTCACTCACAAACGAGAACTTGCTTCTTCCGTCTAATGCAAGACAGTTAGCACCTGAGCCAGACAGGTCATACACTTGAGCATAGGCAATTGAGCAGTTCACAAGTCAATTCATCCTTTCAGTCTCTTTGGGTCGAACTACGGTGTTCTGACTTCCTCATTGCACGAGAGGATACGTAGGCATAACTTAACAGTTATCGAACAAAAGTCTCTGTATATTCCCCCTCTTCCAGCATTATTCTTTTAGCCTCATAGTCTTGAGCATTTCACTCTTGTTCTTACACTGACACATCATTATACACTTCACTTTTCTTTTACACTGACACTTGCATCCTTTTCCAGCCCTTTTACACACAGATTGCACTGACACTACCCCTTTAAAACACAAATCTTTTAAGCGTGGATCCCGTCGAGTACGACGGACAATCTGGGTGCTAATACCTTCCCAGGTTGTAACCAACCCCCTTTCTCAGTCTCTCTGGTTCGCAAACCGTCTTATCCATCTTTTTCTAGGCCTATGCAACATTGCCTTTCCCCCGGGATAAAAATGCCTAGCTGGCGACTCTTTTCATCTCCGGTGAGTTCACGGCTGTGTGTTCTCACTGTTCCCTTCGCCGACCGTTCGCGCTTGTACCTGGATGCAAATCTTTGGGAGCGACAGCTTGGCGACTCTGCTGGGGAACCTTATACTGCAACCAGGGCTTCTGGTTCTTTTTGTGGGTTCCTCCTAGCGCTTGTTTGATTTGTGTTTACTGGGGTGTTATGTGCTTGTTTGTGCTTGTATTTATTTTTGTTTATTGCTTTATGTACAGTTTGCTTTACTGCTTTCTTTATTGCATTTATTTATATCATACTGTCATTGCTGCTGGCTGGATCTGGTTTCTTGTTTTGGTGGGTGGGTGTTCCATTGAGAGTTAAGGTCCTATACCTGGGACCTGAGTGACACCTAGGCTAGAGTGAATCATATTCTTTCCCATTCCATTTCGGTCTGGTGCGGGAATATGAAACACGGTTCAGATATGGGTTTCTTCTTGAGAACTCTGTGTTGCAGATTTCCTGCAATGCTAGGGCTATCTGGGAAGCCTGCTAAGTCTGGATGACCTTTTAGTATTGACCTTCAGAAATTGAGGTGAATTAGAGGAGGAACTTTTATGGCTATTGTAAACACTGTACCTCCGGGTTAGAAGTGTTTACACTTCTCATAACTGATCCAAGTCTGAGGATCCTTGTTTTAGATCACTACCTGTGAGGGGGTTGGGCTGTTTACAGGTTTGCAGGTACCTTGACCTCAGAATACCCTGTTACTTTGTTAAGAGTACTCCATGTTGGACAGTTCTTGTGATTCTAAAACCCTGGACATGTGGCTCTTTATTTGAGTCCCCCACCCTGGTTACTGGATTTTTAGACCTCCATCTGGAATTCTTGAACACACATGGATCTATACCAAGGCAGTTAATCAGATCCAGCTCAGTCACAAACCCTTGCATTTCATTTTGCATACATACTCATTGCATCATATTAACATGTGCTTATTTGTGTCTCAGGGTATCCATTTCTCATCTGGTTTTGGTTTTGACCCCATCTGCAGTTTTGACCTATCTCCACCAGCACTTGCTTCAGCTTGTCAGCCATATACTTCAGTTACTTGCACCAGCCAATCAGTGGCTCATTCTTTCAGCATCTTCATCAACACTTGTCCTACTCAGCCCTCAGCATCATGGCTCCAAAGAAAAGCAACATCACCTATCATTTCTTCCAACCAGACTTATCAGACATCAGGAGGATCCAAACCCTGATCACTCCAGATCACATACCCTTGTTCAGGGAGAGTTATGGAGATATACTGGACATGGTTATGGATCTGGACCCTTCACAGAGGAGCCTCATCCACACCTGCATTCAGTTTTATGATCCTCCATTGAGATGTTTCACCTTTCAAGACTTTCAGTTGGGGCCTCTTTTGGAAGAATACTCATCATTGACTGGTCTGCCCATCAAAAGAGAAATCCCATTCAACCCTGAAATGGTCTTTCCCGGCAATGGAGAGATAGCAAAAGCTTTGCACCTGGAGCCTGTTTTGATTGACCAGCATATGACCTCTAAAGCTGGGATCCCTGGATTTCACCTGGACTTCCTGATTTCTCAAGCTAGTTTGAAGGCCTCCCTGGGGGAATGGAAAGCTGTTTGTGCTCTATTGGCCTTGAGTGTATATGGAATTGTGTTGTTTGCAGATGAGCCTCGATTCATTAGCAAAAATGCAATCCATTTGTTCATCCTGAAGAACCCTGTGCCAACTTTACTGGGTGATCTCTATTACTCAGTCCATCAGAGAAATGAGAAGCAGAGGGGAAGGTTAGTGAGGATTTGTGCTCCATTATTTCATGCTTGGCTTCTCAGGCATCTACCCAGGACAGATGCATTTCTAAACCCTCATCAGCAAAGCAACTGGGCTAAGAGGCTCACTACTCTCACTTCAGCAGATATCAGATGGTGTACTCAGAGCACCAAGGGCAGAGACATGATCACCAGCTGTGGGCACTTTCCCAATGTGCCTTTGATAGGAGTTAAGGGAAGTATCAATTACAACCCTCTGCTGTTCAGGAGGCAATTAGGCTATGCACTGGTTCATACTCCTAGGGAACAAGACTTGGTTGAGACCCTCTACTGTGAGAACAAGATTAGTCTGGCAACTGTTAGGCAGGCTGCCTGGGCCTGGGATCATGTTCAGGCTAAGGGAATCACCATTCTGGGGAAGTGCAATAATGTGGCATCAGTCCAATATTATGAGTGGTCCCATGCTAGGGCCCAATTCTCTGGAATGCCCTTTACCATAGAAGACATGCCTGAGTCATCTTCAGCACCACCCCCTGCCACTATCAGTTTGGAGGAGTTTGAGAGCTTGAAGGAAAGAAATGAGAAGTTAACCCAGGCTTTGCAGAAGACCCTCAGGGAGAGGAGTGAAGGTGTAAGGGAGATTGAGAGATTGGAGAAGTTGAGAGTGGGACACTTGACCAAGATTGAGAAGTCTGGGGAGCATATCAACAAGTCTAAAGCTGGTGAGCAGATTCTGAAGAATGCTTGTAAAGAAGCCCAGTTCCAGAGAGCAAGAACAGACTTGTATTTGAAAGAGAGTCAGGCCAGGTGGGTCCGGATCACTGAGGCCCGTACTCTAGAAGACAAGAGAGCTCAGGACAAGATGGAGCAGATGGAAAAATCCCTGGCAGCAGCCCAGGAGGAAATATCAGAGCTGAAAATCAAAGCAGGAGTGAAGAGGTCTAAGGACCAAAGTCAGAACAAGAAATTGACTGCAGCTGTTGCAACAAGAAACCTTCTCATCAGAAGTCTCATGGAGCATCCGGCTGATCCTGTGACCGAAGCACTTCTCAAGGAAGTTCGTGAGGATGAGTTTGGCCTTGGAGTTTGATCATTTGCTTGTTGTTGTTCCTTTTCCATGTACTTTTGCTTTTTTGTGATGTATTTTGACCCCTTTGAGGGCTTGTGTTGTAACTTGAACAAATTGTATTATTTCACATTTTTGTAATATATTTGTGTTGGTTTCCACCTGAGTTCACTTCAAAAGCAACTTCAACGGCAGCATCTTCAAGGGTCTGGAAGGGTCAAAACTGAAGGCCAAGTCGGATACCTTGAGAACAAATAAGCATAACTGCATTGCATGCTAACCCTTTTGTTTGTTTTGTAGGTTTTTGTTTTGTTGTTGCTAACCTCTGTTGTGATATTCAGGAATTATTGCTCGCCGCCGGGTATTTCCTCTCAACAGGCCACACAGGTACCCAACTAGAAACAACCTTCCGGGAATTCAGATGGATCAGATGCAACAAGACCTTACGGAGGTCAGAAACCAGATGGCAAACGAAAGGTTAGAGATGAGAACGCAGATGACGCAGTTCATGGAAGTTATGAACAACATGGCTCAGAGCCAGGAGAGACTGAGGGCCATGGTGGAGAGGCAAAATCAAGAGGAGCCTCATGTAGGAACTGCAGGCACCAGTAATAATGAAAGGGTGCAACCACATGTTACCCCCCCCGTGTTTGGCCCACATCTCCATCCAGAGGCTAACATCCCAGTCAACATTCAAGGGACAGCCACTGCAGCCAGAGTACTTCAAGAAGATCCTCAGGAGGACCAGTATACAGTGATGGGTGCCGGAGAGGAAACATATGATAGACGATTGGAAGAGATAGCTGAGAAGTTGAGATCACTGGAGTCTCAAAACTCTTTGGGGTTCGACGTCATGGACATGGGATTGGTAGAAGGGGTCAGGATCCCCCACAAGTTCAAGCCTCCATGTTTCGAAAAGTATAATGGGACTTCATGCCCCCGGACTCATTTGCAATCATTTCTGGGAAGGCTGAAGGCCTATACAATGGATGAGAAATTGTGGATGTTCTATTTTGAAGATAGCTTGACTGGAGCATCAAGGGAATGGTATTCCCATCTGACAAGAGCAACAGTAAGATGCTGGAAGGACCTGGCAGAAGCCTTCATCAGACAGTATCAGTATAATCTAGATATGGCACCCAACAGGACCCTCCTAATGGGAATGTCACAGTCTTCAAGGGAGAGCTTCAGAGAATATGCCCAAAGGTGGAGGCAATTGGCTGCTGCCGTTCAACCACCAATGTCTGAGAGAGAAATGGCAGACATGTTTATGAACACTCTTCAGGGAACCTATATTGACAGGTTAGCTGCTTTCTCTTCCACTAGCTTTGCGGATGTTGTTATAGCTGGGGAGAGAATTGAAAGCCTGCTAAAAATGGGTAAGATCTCTGATAATGGTGCAAGCTCGTCCAGTGGTACAAGAAAGCCTTTTGCAGGCCCGAGAAGAACTGGCGAGACCAATGCCATTCACACCAACAGGGGTAGGCCCCAATATGCTCAGAGATCAATAGCAGCAGTCACTATCCCTGCTCCAGCTCATCCACAGCCAGTCTATCAATCTCCTCAACAAAACTTCCAACAACAACCCCAGTATCATCAGAATCAGTATCCTCCAAGGAACTTCAACAACAACTCCAACCACAACAATCAACAGAGGCCATTCCAACAAAGGCCCTCCCAAGCTAACCGAGTGATCGACCCGATCCCAATGCCGTATGCTGCTTTGCTGCCACAACTTCTGAAACTCAACCTAGTTGAGCTAAGAACGTTGGCACCTCCGGATCCCAACAGTCTGCCAAGGAACTATGACTCCAATGCTAGGTGTGCTTTTCATTCCAACGCACCTGGTCACAGTACAGAAAAATGCAGAGCTCTGCATATGAAGGTACAAGACTTGGTAGACTCCAAGGCCCTGAATTTTGCACCTCCGCCCAATGTCAATAAAAACCCAATGCCAAACCATGGTGGTCCTCGAATTAATGCTATTGAAGAAGACCAACTATCTTATTTGATAACTAGTGTGGATCAGATCAGGACACCATTGGTGGAAATCAAAGCTCAACTCCGAGAAAACCAAATATTTCCGGGGTGTGAGCTAGGGTGTCCCTATTGCAATATTTCATGGAATGGGTGTGAGGACCTGAGAAATGGCATTGACAGCCTTATTCAGAGTGGCTTGCTCCAGATCACTACATCATTTCCGGCAAATCAAGCAACTTCATCAGCAACGGTTTCAGATCCTCCTACAAATGCAGCAACTATTGTTCCCGACAATTCATCAGCAGCATCAACAAGTACTTCACCTGTCCTCCCAAATGATCAGTTTTCAACAGTTTCTCCTGCTACAACTTCAGCTTCATTCCATTTCGACTCTCCATCAACAACAACAACAGTCCTTCCAACAGTACCTCCTACAACACCAGCGGTCAATCATGAAGATGTCTCTACTGTTACCATATTCTATGATCCTGAAAATAACTCCGCTTACCATTCAGAAGATGCTGCTCCCACTAGAGCACCAGTTACAATCTTCTATGATCCACAAACAATAACAGTCCCTTCAGCAGCAGCAATCAGTCCAGTCACTGTCACGGTGCCTGGACCGGTACCATATGAAAGCAATAGGGCCATCCCTTGGCACTATGGCTCTGACGTGTACTGTGAAGGGAAAAGAATCACTCTTGAAACATCAACACCTGCACCACAAGTAGATAATGTGGGGGGAGGCGGAGGCTTCACTCGAAGCGGACGTCTCTTTGCTTCACAAGTTCAAAGACCTACAGCCGAAGCAGAAGCTGCTGCCAAGGCAAAAGGAAAAGGCCCGGTGCAGGAAGATCCAGCTGCCAAAGAAGCCCTGAAGACCCCATTTGATCAGGAAGTTGATGAGTTCATGCGAATCATCAAAAAGAGTGATTATAAAATTGTGGATCAGCTTCACCAGACGCCATCCAAAATCTCTATTCTCTCACTGCTTATGTGCTCCGAAGCCCATCGGAATGCACTACTCAAAGTCCTGCACGCAGCTTACGTGCCTGAGGAGATTACTGTCAACCAATTGGAAACCGTGGTTGGAAATGTTACTGCTAGCAATGGGCTAGGGTTTACCAATTCTGACTTGACAGCGGATGGCCGCAACCACAACAAAGCCTTGCACATAACCATGGAATGCAAAGGAGCTGTCCTTTCTCATGTGCTGGTGGACATAGGTTCTTCCCTGAATGTCTTACCAAAGAAGGCTCTGGTGAAGTTAGAATACGATGGATTGGCATTGAGACCCAGCAACCTGGTGGTAAGAGCCTTTGATGGTTCTAAGAGATCGGTTCTGGGAGAGATTGAGCTGCCTGTGACAATTGGCCCGCAGACCTTTAAAACTATCTTTTATGTGATGGACATTCAGCCCGCCTACAGCTGTTTGTTGGGTAGACCCTGGATTCACGCCGCCGGCGCAATAACGTCTACCCTTCACCAAAAGTTAAAATTTGAGTGGGAAGGCCAAGTTGTCACAATCTGTGGAGAGGAGGACATTTTTGTTAGCCACCTGGCTACTTATAAATACATTGAAATGGATGGAGAGATCCATGAAACAATGAGCCAAGGTTTTGAAGCCTTGAATGTGAATGAAGCATCTGCTGTATCTGGTACTCCAATGTCATCTTACCAACAAGCCCGGAAGGTTGTTGAAGAAGGAACTGCCCTAGGCTGGGGCAAGGTCTTAGCTGTGGAGGAGAAGAAGGACAAATTTGGGTTGGGTTACAGACCAACTCAACATCAAGCAAAGGCTGCTGAGAAGCCAGGATTTGTCAGTGGGGGGATGCTTACCCCTGATGCTATCAACTGTCTGGAAGACGAGCTGGAAGAGGAGCGCAATCTGGAGAATTGGATTCGTCCGAAGATCCCGGGGAGCAGTGTCTCGAACTGGTCTTCCCAGGAAATTATAAGAGTTACTCATGCCGAGTAATTATTATTTCCTGTATTTTTTATAGCATGCATCAAAGTCTTGCATCTTGCCCAAGATGACAAGACTCATTTTGTAACCAGGGCCATCTGTACTTTTGTGCAAACAAGATTAAATTAATGAAATATCAGACATCTTTTTGCAAACGAGTCTTTTTTTCTGTTCACTGTTTTTCCATTTTTCTTTTTGTACAAAAATAAATGGCGGTGTTTTCAAAATGATAACTTCATTTCACTTTTTTCTAAAGCAAGATTAAAATCAATCACTAAAATGAACAAACTTAACCCTTGCAGAGAGTGCCTTCCTGACAGCACCGACAGCAGCACAGCTATGACATCGTATGACTTTGACAATCCAATCAATCAAGCTGATGAAGGGGTTGATGAAGAATATGAGCTTCCTGAAGAGCTAGCCAGGTTGTTGAGACAGGAGGAAAAGGTTATTACTCCTCACCAGGAGGAGATTGAAGTGATCAATCTTGGTACGGAAGAAAATGTGAAAGAAGTTAAAATCGGGGCCTGCCTGCAAGACTCAGTGAAGAGACAGCTGATAGATCTGCTTCAAGAGTATGTTGATGTGTTTGCTTGGTCGTATCAAGACATGCCAGGGTTGAATACCGATATAGTTGTGCACAAGCTGCCTTTGAAAGAAGAGTGCCCACCGGTCAAACAAAAGCTGCGCCGAACTCGCCCAGACATGGCTATGAAAATCAAGGAAGAGGTACAAAAGCAATGGGACGCCGGGTTCCTTGCTGTGACTAGCTACCCGCCGTGGGTTGCTAATATAGTACCTGTGCCTAAGAAGGACGGCAAAGTAAGAATGTGTGTGGACTACCGGGATCTGAACAGAGCCAGCCCGAAAGATGACTTCCCATTACCTCACATTGATGTATTGGTGGATAACACGGCTCAGTTCTCGGTATTCTCCTTCATGGATGGATTTTCAGGATATAATCAGATCAAGATGTCACCTGAAGACATGGAGAAGACAACATTCATCACACCTTGGGGCACGTTCTGTTACAAAGTGATGCCATTTGGACTGAAGAATGCTGGTGCAACATATCAACGGGCTATGGTGACATTGTTCCACGATATGATCCACAAAGAAATAGAATGTTATGTGGATGATATGATCGCCAAGTCCCTTACAGAGGAAGATCACCTGGTGAATCTGCTGAAGTTGTTCAAGCGCCTGAGGAAGTACCAGCTGAAGTTGAACCCCAACAAATGCACATTCGGGGTGCGATCCGGTAAATTGCTGGGCTTTATTGTAAGCGAGAAGGGGATTGAGGTTGACCCTGATAAAGTCAAGGCTATACAAGAAATGCCTGCACCGAAAACTGAGAAAGAAGTTCGAGGGTTCTTAGGTCGATTGAACTACATTTCCCGGTTCATATCTCACCTCACAGCAACCTGTGAACCCTTGTTCAAGCTGCTAAGAAAGGAACAAACGGTCAGGTGGAACGAAGATTGCCAGAAAGCTTTTGACAAGATCAAAGAATACCTGCAAGAACCTCCAATCCTTATGCCGCCAGTTGAAGGAAGACCTCTGATCATGTACTTGACAGTATTAGAAGAGTCAATGGGGTGTGTGCTGGGCCAGCATGACGAGTCTGGTCGAAAAGAGTATGCAATATACTACCTAAGCAAAAAGTTTACCGACTGTGAACAGCGTTATTCACTGCTCGAGAAAACTTGCTGTGCTTTAGCGTGGGCTGCTCGCCGACTGAGACAGTATATGTTGACCCACACTACCTTATTAATCTCAAAAATGGATCCAGTCAAGTACATATTTGAGAAGCCAGCTCTTACCGGACGGGTTGCAAGATGGCAGATGGTTCTCACAGAATACGACATACAGTACACATCTCAGAAAGCCATTAAGGGCAGTGTACTATCTGAATATCTTGCTAAGCAACCCATTGATGACTACCAGCCTATGAGGTTTGACTTCCCTGATGAAGACATCATGTTCATTAAAGCAAAAGATCACGAAGAGCCTATTCACACTGAAGGGCCTGACCCGGAGGAAGAATGGACTATGATGTTTGATGGGGCTGTTAACATGAATGGCCGTGGTGTTGGTGCAGTACTCATTACACCTAAAGGAGTTCACATGCCTTTCTCGGCAAAGCTCACTTTCAACTGCACTAACAACGAAGCTGAATACGAAGCTTGCATTATGGGTCTTGAGGAAGCCATTGACCTCAGGATCAAGACATTGACCGTATTCGGAGATTCAGCTTTGGTAGTCAATCAAACCAACGGGAAATGGTACACCCACCAAGATCATCTGATACCTTACAGGGATTATACAAGGAGGTTATTGACTTTCTTCACAACAGTCAAGCTTGAGTATATCCCTCGAGATGAGAATCAGTTTGCAGATGCTCTTGCTACCATTTCATCCATGATCAAAGTTCAAGCCACTAACTTTGTACCTCAGATTTCAGTATCAAGACTTGATAGACCAGCATATGTACTTGCAGCAGATGTTGTAAAAGATGATAAGCCTTGGTTCCATGACATTAAGTGCTTCTTGGAGGATCAGACTTACCCACCTGGGGCATCTACCAATGATAAGAAGACGTTGAGGAGGCTTGCTGGTAGTTTCTTCCTGAATGCTGATGGGTCTTTATACAAGAGGAACTTTGACATGGTACTCCTCAGATGTGTTGACGAGACGGAAGCAGATTTACTGATGCATGAAGTGCATGAAGGATCTTTTGGTACCCATGCTGGAGGGCATGCCATGGCTAAAAAGTTGTTAAGATCAGGCTATTATTGGATCACAATGGATGCAGACTGTTGTGCCTACGCCAGAAAATGCCATAAATGCCAGATCTATGCAGACAAGGTGCATGTGCCTCCCAATCCTTTGAATATCATGTCTTCACCATGGCCCTTTGCCATGTGGGGCATTGATATGATTGGCAAGATTGAGCCAACTGCTTCAAACGGCCACAGATTCATCCTGGTCGCCATCGACTATTTCACCAAGTGGGTTGAAGCAGCCTCATATGCAAATGTTACAAGACAAGTGGTAGCCAGATTTCTGAAGAGAGATATCATCTGTCGGTATGGAGTGCCCGAGCGAATCATTACTGATAATGGTTCCAACTTAAACAACAAAATGATGGCGGAGCTGTGCCGGGACTTCAAGATCCAACATCACAATTCTTCTCCTTACAGGCCAAGGATGAACGGCGCTGTTGAGGCGGCAAATAAGAATATCAAGAAGATTGTGCAGAAGATGGTAATCACCTACAAAGACTGGCATGAAATGCTACCATTTGCCTTGCATGGATATCGCACATCAATCAGGACGTCCACTGGGGCAACACCGTATCAACTTGTATATGGTATGGAAGCGGTCCTACCTGTTGAAGTTGAATTACCCTCTTTACGGGTATTAATGGATGTTAAACTAAACGAAGCAGAATGGGTACGGTCCCGATACGAACAACTGAGTCTGATCGAAGAGAAAAGATTGGCTGCAATCTGTCATGGGCAGCTATATCAGAAAAGAATGAAGAAAGCCTTCGATCAGAAAGTCAGGCACCGAGAGTACCAAGTGGGAGATCTTGTGTTGAAAAGAATCCTCCCTCCTCATACAGACCACAGGGGCAAATGGACTCCAAATTATGAAGGACCATTCGTTGTAAAGAAAGTTTTCTCCGGTGGAGCACTGATGCTCAGCACCATGGATGGTGAAGATTTCCCGTCCCCTGTGAATTCAGATGCAGTTAAAAAATACTTCGCATAAAAATGACCCGCTGGACATAAAAACAGAATGTAAGTCCAGGCAAAAATAGGGCATCCCGGCGAGTCAAAAACAGAATAAAAGACTCGGGCAAAAGTAAGGGAAAATAAAGAAAAAAATGTACACCCGCTGAGTTGAAAAGCCGCATTGGACAGCTCAGGCAAAAATGGGTATCCCGAGGGATTGAAAACCTGAAAGGGCGATCCATGCAAAATAAGGGAATAAGCGAACAACTGCATTCTGAATTCGTCTGTATCACCTACAATTTGGTAAGCTTCCAAAGGATCAAGCTTCAATCAGAATCAACTCTCTCCAGAAAGCAAGACGAGAAGAACGTCATTGTCATACGAGTCATATCAGAAGAGGAAGCTCCTTGAAAGCGTCGCCAACACCGCCAGCACCTTATTTCTCAATGTGTAACAATCTCCTCATTTCAGGAGATATGTTTCTTTGACTGTATCTTGCCAATTCAGGGCACATGAATTAATAAAATCAGATTTTCAGTCATGTTTCGTCTTTTACATTTATGTTTTGCAAAGAGTCGTCTGATATCTCTAAAAATACAATTGCATAAGTACAGGTGCCTTTCTCTAAAAAATAAAAACACATGCTTACAGGGAATATACTTACTCTCGAAAGTACTTATCTCCTATGACGGAATCCAGTAAGGGATACCTCGGGACCTTTTGTACGTTTCCTTACCTTTGCAGGATTGCAGGTATCCAGAACGCAACCTGGGGCATGCAAGTTACATCTCAGCAAGTAGGCGAATCATTATTAACTCGGTCCATCTTCCACATGGCACTAGAAGGTGCCCATTTCCCCGGCGGAGCTACCAAATCAGCATACACTCAATCTCAGCATCCGAGATGCTCAATTCCCCAGCTGAGTTGCTCCCCGTTGCCCTCCCCAGCTGAGTTGCCTCTCAATTCCCTAGCTGAGTTGCCGTTCTTCCTCAACAGAATGCATAAATCAGGGAATCATCTCCCCACAGAGCTTCAAGCCTTTATTCAGAAGAGCAACGCATGGAGAGATCACAACAGAGTGAAGAGGACTTCTACAAACCCCAGCTGGGTCCCGTACTATAAGGATACGTCAATCAGTGACCTATGTCCCCAAACAGATACATCATTGGATCTACCAGTGATCTCATACCCAGCTGGGATGTCCACTTCAAGCAGATCAACCCAAGATTTTCACAGCAACGGGATCCGAATCCCGGATCTGTGCCCCTTTGCATAATCATGGCATCCGCATCATATTCACCCCCCAGAGCGTAGCATTCCGTCTAATACGGAGCATTACGGCAAAAAATCAAATGCATAGCATAATCATAAGTCATGTTGTGAATTGAACGCTTGTGACTAGTAACCATTCATCAGGATACAGATTACTTTCCCCAAGAGTCCCCACCAGAATCCCAGCAAAAGCAGCTGCCTCTCAAATCACAAACACCAGCGTATACACCTTTTGGCACCCGTCCGTGTCATCTTTCCCCACAGGTCGCCTGAATACACTCTACAAACAAAATCACCCGTACTACAGATACGTCCTGACACCCGTCCGTGTCATATCCCAGCAGAAAGCCAAAGACATCCTCTTTGCACTCACATATACTTGTATGTACACTTTCTTGACACCCGTCCGTGTCATATCCCCAGCGCAGTCACCTAGATACTTGTTAATATTATACTTTTCTCTCTTGACACTCGTCCGTGTCACTCTCCCCAGCAGTCGTCCTCTGCTCGACGGTCGTCCTCCGTCGCCTACACTTTACAATATACTTTATTTTCCTTTTGCAATCTATATCCCTTTTCTTTTTCTTTCTGTGAGTGCAAATTTTGGACTGTCTTTGGTATTCAACCACAAGTTATCTTGTTTGCCTGTTAAGCCGTCGCTTACACCCTGCACAACTAACTCATGCTTGAATAGGGGCAGCTGTAAACACCCCAAATTTGCCCTCACCCATTCACACCATGGCTTGTGATCATTCTCATATGCATAAACACAATCATATCATCTCACATTTCATTTTTGATTCACTGCATAGTTTTCAAGGCATCTGCACCTAGGGTTTGTGATCTGAGCAATCCCAAAGCATCTTGAACCATTCCAAAGGCAACCAATCAACTCAAAGGGGTCCATGTGTGTTCTTATGTCATATTTCATCTCCTCAAAGTCAAAATTGCAGAGGAATCACAAGAGCTAGGGTTTGAGTGGATGCAGAGCCAGGTTGAACTGCACAGTTGACTGAAAATTAGGGTTTTGGTTTCAGAGGCCATAACCCCAAATTTTTTTTGGTCATTCTTGTTTCCATTGGTCTCTATATGGTATAGGGAGTATGCATATCAATTTTCATGAAGAAATTCCATGGGGAAGTCATCTGATCAAGGGTTGACTTTTCAGACAAGTCAGTGCAAAATCAGGGCATCTGAGGCCCCCAATGACCCAACCAATGGGTGATCTTCATCATTTTGAGTGTATATGGTCTTTATTTGATCATGGAAGAAGATTGAAGTTCATAGAAATCAAGAATTTAGGGTTTTTGCAAATGTTGACTTTTTGGGCATAGTTGACTTTTCAAGAATGCATTATTTTAGGTCATTTTTCAAGCCTTGATTCTTGATCCAAAAATGCTTCAAATGGAAAAACTTTGGTCATGAAAGTTGTAGATCTCATCTTTCCCTTTCCAAAAAGTACAAGAACATGATCAAACTCTTCTTGGATCAAAAGTTATGGCCATGCAAAGTTGGCTAAAATCATTAATTTTCAAGGCATGCCTCATTTGGAAACTTTGCAAAATCTTGGACCAATGCATCATGTGACCTCTAATTCATTTCAAACCATTACACAAACATTCTCTAAGTCCAAAAAATCAGAATTGGATCAAATTTGCTCATGGCTTGGTTTGTGTAACAAGACTTTATCACATGTGAACCAAAATGTCACAACTTGCAAAAACCATCATGATCACTTCACCAACTTGATACATTGGCTGCTGAGCTTTGCTAGACCTCTCCCTCATCCTTGCTGCGCCAGCCCATGCCTTGTACTTGCCTAGACTTTGAGCCATGCCTCACTTACACAAAAGTTGACTTTTTGGCAAAAGCAAACTTACCAATCACAAAAGCACAAGTCACATCAAGAAGCCAATCAGCATTGTTTATACAAACAATTTGCAAGCAAAACATGATAACACACAAGGCTGAAGCTTCCTCATTCACAACATTCACAAAAACCTCCCATCTTGCAACTTGCTTCGAATTCTTCTCCACAGCCACTAAACATTCAAGCTAACTTCACCAATCATCTCACCTGGCTCCATAGACCTCAAACCACCCAAAGCACAAGCCTGAAACAGCCAAGAGATCCCACTGCCATTTCTCACTCCATTTCTGCAGTTGCTTTCGAATCTCCTTCCCTAGCTCACAAACAGCCAAACAAACCTTGCAAAGCTTCTCCATACATCATTCAGACCTCAAACCATCATTCACCATGACCTGAAAGAGCCAGAATCACCATAGCCATTGTTGGCTGAGCTTGAAGCAGGAGCATTCGAATCTCATCATCCAGCCAACTCAAACTCATTTTGAGCACTCAAATATCATCAAGGGGTTCTAAGGAGTAGATTTCACATAAAGAGAAGGCCAGAAAGTCCTCAAGTGGAAAGCTTCAAATCTCAGGTAGCCTGAAATTCATTTTTCCAGAAATCATTTTTATTGTTACAAACTTGTTCTTCATGTCTTGCTGATCATTCTGGTACCATTGGTTTTGAAAATGGTTGTGATTTGAGCATTTAATTTGCTTCTGAAGCTCGCGTGCCCTAGAACTTTCTTTCTTCGATTCAGCTTGTTTACAAAATATAAATTTGTTTTAGGTTAGGGGTTTGATTCGTGAGGATGTGGGGAACATTTCCCAGTTTTTAGATTTCATTTTTGTTACGTTTTTAGGAAGTTTGAAGTTTTCAGGGGAGAAGGTCACCGGAGAAGACGACCGGAGCTCGTCTCCGGTGACCTGAGAGTGATTAATTTTTAATTAGGGTTAGGGCACTGAGTTTGAACGTGAGCCATTGGATTCCATTTTCCGCGCGTGAATAGAAGGCCAGGATCTTTTCATTAAGTTTTAATTATGAATTAATGTTTAATTAATCAGGATTAGGTTGGTTTGAATCTGGGCCGTCCAGATGCGCGCCCAGTCAACCCCTTTTAACCCAGCAGCTCATCCCAGCCTCTCGTTTGGATTACTTTTCATTTTTATTAATATTAATTCATTTCTTTCACATTTGTTTTCTATATTTTATTTAAAATAGCAAAACTTATTTAAAAAATCTGAAATTTTTTGTACAAGTTATTATTAAATTTCAGAACCCAAAAATATTTTTAGTTTTATTTTTATCATTAAAAAAGTATTTTTAAATATTTAAAAGATTATTTTTAATTGATTAATGGAAATTAATTAATTAAAAATACTTTTAGATATTTAAAAATTACAAAAAAATTCATGAAATGTTCTAAGACATTTAGAAACATTGTCCAACCTTCAAACCAAATTTCTTTTTTGATCTTGATGCATTTTAAGAATTTTTCATTGAATTAAATCATTTTTTATGCATTATTTTGATCATAAGTTCAAAAATTCATTTCTGCCTATTGGAGAAGGTTGAGACATTGATTCTTCTTGCTTTGTCTTTTGTTTAGCATGTATTTTCAAGGATAAAAAGGCCTTGAATTGTTCTTGCATTTTCTAATTGATTGGCATTTGTTTTGTTAAGAACCCTAAAAAACCCTAATAACTTAGAAAATTCATATCTTGAGTTTGGTTGAGAGTTGAGAGCTCCCCTTTGGGCAGTGGTTCATCATAGGCCTAGGGTTTCTTTGGGTGCCATTTTCCATTTTTTATCTTAGGGTTTGCTTCTGTTTTTGGTTTGTGTTTGATGTTTGATCCATGAACCCTAATTTGGGCTTTCTTTTGCATCCTCCTTGCATTCCTTTGCATAACATGACTTGTCATTGCATTTTGTGCATTCTTATGATTCATTTGACATCTTAAGACATGTATAGAGCATCTTTGATCATTGCATTACATATTTGCCATGTCATTTGTCTTGTATGATTCATAACTTTTCATGCTTGTTCATGCTCCTTAACTTGTATCATTTGCATTCATAACCTTGTATGAACATCTCCATGCCTTGTCTCATGTTTGCAGCACCTCATAACATCATTAATATCATGTGCATGCTTCTGGTTTGGCTTAGCATCATATCATTTCATCTCATCTTGCATTACATTGCATTTCTTTCTAACATTGCAGGTGGTAAGTAAACTTGAGAAGTGGATTTGCCTTCACTTCTCATACCTCTTCTTTTCATCTCTCTTGCATCCATTGCTGCATTCTTATTTGTGGTTGAGTTTGAGCTTGCTCATTCTTCTCCTCCCCACTTTCTTTCTTCAAGTGACTTGACTTCTTGAATGAAGCAAGTCATTTTGCTTCTCTTGATCCTGTTCTTCAGCTTCCTGGTGGTTCCATTGAAGATTGTTCTTGCAAACCTCACAAACCTTAGGAACAACCAAGCATGATAATGAATTAGGGTTTTGATTAGTCCCCTCATAGTTTTTTACCTTTGTGTCTCTCTTTGAGTCTTCTCTTCTCATCTCATAATCAGGGACTAAGCCCTAAAGGCCTTGAGACTTTGTGCTTAGGGTTATACCTGCATCCTTCTTTTAGGATGGAGTGTATAACTTTAATCCTAAGTTTTGAACCCTTTATGTGTTTAAATCCTTTAATTAATCCATCTAATAATCATCAAGACATCACACTTGTAACTTGGGCCTTGCATCAGGGTTCTAATTCTTCCTTAAGTGGTTAAGAAGGACTAACCCTAGTGTTAATGGACAAGTCCCCCTCAAGTTGTCTTACAAACCATAAAATTCACTTCATCATCATCATTAATCTAAAATCCACTTAATCAAAGGCTTGTTTTGTCATGGGTTTAATCCCTAATCATGGATTAAGTTGAGGAGTCTTCCTCAGCTTAAACATTCTCATCTATTATCCTTCTTTTAGGATGGTGTAATGAGTCTGTTTAATCCTTGATTATGGCTTAACCTCATTACTCAACACTAAACAAAAACACCAAAAACATCTAAATAATCACAAGTGGGTTAATGATCTTAATCCTACATCAAAGGTAATTAAGTGTGAGAATCTGACTTCACACTTAAGGTATTCTCATTACCCCTAAACAGAGGGAAGATGTGATGAGTTTACTAAATCCATTGGTTTAGACTTAAGCTCATTAACTTATGGCAAAAATCCAAAAAAAGCAATAAAAGACTGAAAACCCAAAAACAAACAATAATCGTCTCCTTCGGGATTCTTTTCTCATCTCACTCACTCACAAACGAGAACTTGCTTCTTCCGTCTAATGCAAGACAGTTAGCACCTGAGCCAGACAGGTCATACACTTGAGCATAGGCAATTGAGCAGTTCACAAGTCAATTCATCCTTTCAGTCTCTTTGGGTCGAACTACGGTGTTCTGACTTCCTCATTGCACGAGAGGATACGTAGGCATAACTTAACAGTTATCGAACAAAAGTCTCTGTATATTCCCCCTCTTCCAGCATTATTCTTTTAGCCTCATAGTCTTGAGCATTTCACTCTTGTTCTTACACTGACACATCATTATACACTTCACTTTTCTTTTACACTGACACTTGCATCCTTTTCCAGCCCTTTTACACACAGATTGCACTGACACTACCCCTTTAAAACACAAATCTTTTAAGCGTGGATCCCGTCGAGTACGACGGACAATCTGGGTGCTAATACCTTCCCAGGTTGTAACCAACCCCCTTTCTCAGTCTCTCTGGTTCGCAAACCGTCTTATCCATCTTTTTCTAGGCCTATGCAGCATTGCCTTTCCCCCGGGATAAAAATGCCTAGCTAGCGACTCTTTTCATCTCCGGTGAGTTCACGGCTGTGTGTTCTCACTGTTCCCTTCGCCGACCGTTCGCGCTTGTACCTGGATGCAAATCTTTGGGAGCGACACTTATGCAAAAGTTAGGGCATCCCGATGGACTTCACAATCAAAGATTCACAAGAATCAATCCAAGCAAAAGTTAGGGATAAGTAAAATAACGCAAAAGCGAAAGACAAAAAGGATTACACAAGAAAGATCCTTAAGCAAGAACAAAGTCGTGGGGTACAGACGCGAAAGACAAAGGGGTGACTGACTCCCAACGACAACCTGATTGGTGCTTGAACTGATGGCATCAATGATTCCTCAACCGACATGAAACCCTTATGAAAGGTGAGTGCTTGTGAAAATTAGCTGAACTTAGGAATAGAGAACATCGCGAAGCGTGGGTGGGCACAAATAAACTTCGAGCCTATATACTTTGTTTTTATAACCGTGAACCAGGCCACGATACAACCCTTAAAAGTCCTAACTGAAACAGGGTTAATCTGAGAGCGTACTACCACGAGATGACGTTCCTGACTCCTATGAGTTGTGCTAAAAGACCTTGTTGGTATTGCATGTGCATGCGTTCTTTCAATAGAAAATAATGTCGTATCTCAACCAGTGATTTGCTCACAAAGATTTGTGACACCTTTTCAAAACTTCAAGATTAACATGTGTGTTGCATTAGAATTTCCATTCTCAGAATAAAACATTTTCTGTTTGCATACATTTGTTTGGCATCATAAAAAGTTCACAGGCGGAAATTCAGTCCAGAAGCTTAAGCTCGCCAAGTTGAGAAGTCTAAAGCTTCTGAAAGACAGTCACGTCGAGGTGCACTTTTCCGAGAAAGCTCCATTGAATAAGGACTTTCCCAACCAATCATGGTAAGAGCCAACCAATCTGAGGCAGTTATGTCAAGCAATATCCTCAAGAGTCATCCAAACTAGGGCGATTACCTCGAGATTCAGATCTCTCCTAGAGCAATCTCTTCAAAGACTCATACTGGGGAAAGCCACCCCAATCGCACGAGGATTCATTCTTTTCCGAAGACAGATAATCAGAAGTTCAGAATAACGGGGCAATTATACTCCTGAAGAGTTTAAAGACACCAAGTCTTTTGTAAAATCCTCTTAAGGTAAAGCCCGAATCAAAGCAAATGATACCTAGCACGAGACTACTTGAAATCTTTCCTCCTCAGCAGGACTCGATTCAGTTTCGTTATCCCCAACAGACGCATGGAAGTTATCCCCAGTAAAGTTGTCAAACTTTTCATCAACAGGTTTCCTTGATCTTATTTCCCAGCAGAGCTCAAACCAAATCCTTCTCTTCCCCAACCGAGCAATAAGGATTATCCCTAGCAAGAGTCGTATTCCCGTAGTGAAACACTTCTTACAAGAATCCATAAATTCCCGACAGTTAGCTGAACGGTTCCCTTACCCACAGAGGTTTGGAAAATTCAGGTAGAAAGAAGAGTTCTCCTCAGCAGAGCCTTGACAGGTCTTCCCCCAACTAAGTCGAAAAGTTGTTGATTCCCCAACAAAATCTGTGGGGTGAGATTCAATCCCCAGCAGTTGGGGCATCCCCTAGCAGGGCCTTCAAATCTAAATTCCATTTTATTTTTGTCAAAGGTAATAAGTCGAGACAGACTAGTCACACTCTTCTCCAAAAGAAATATCGGCAACCATCTGTATTCCCCATAGAGTTAGCAAATATTTGTTATTTCCGCGTCATGAATTCCCTTTGTATCTATCCCTCAGTGTCATGGGGCATTATGTCATGAAGTTCAACGTATGCATGCTCAATCCAAGGTTGATATCCAAAGTCCACCCGCAGCGTGGCAATTTATCCAAAGTCTAACCGCAGATTAGCCAAAGTCCATCCTCTGGGTGGCAAATTCCAAAGTCCAACCGCAGATTGGCCAAAGTCCATCCTCTGGGTGACAAATTCTTAAAGTCCAGCCGCAGACTGGCCAAAGTCCATCCTCCGGGTGGCGAATTCTTAAAATCTCCCATAGCGAGCAACAACCCCCGTAGTGTGGCGAATTTCAAAAGTCCCCCGTAGTGGGCCAAAGTCTCCTGTAGTGAGCAATCTTCCCCCGTAGTGTGGCGAATTTCCAAAGTCTCCTGTAGTGAGCCAAAGTCTCCCGTAGCTGAGCAATGTGACCCTGTAGTGTGGCGAATCTTCAAAGTCTCCCGTAGCTAAGCAATGTGCCCCCGTAGTGTGGCAAATTTTCTGGAAGTCTCCCATAGCTGAGCAATGTGCCCCCGTAGTGTGGCGAATCTTCAAAGTCTCCCGTAGCTGAGCAATGTGCCCCCGTAGTGTGGCAAATTTTCTGGAAGTCTCCCGTAGCTGAGCAATGTGCCCCTGTAGTGTGGCAAATTTTCTAGAAGTCTCCCGTAGCTGAGCAATGTGCCCTCGTAGTGTGGCGAATCTTCAAAGTCTCCCGTAGCTGAGCAATGTGCCCCCGTAGTGCGGCAAATTTTCTGGAAGTCTCCCGTAGCTGAGCAATGTGCCCCCGTAGTGTGGCGAATCTTCAAAGTCTCTCGTAGCTGAGCAATGTGCCCCCGTAGTGTGGCAAATTTTCTGGAAGTCTCCCGTAGCTGAGCAATGTGCCCCTGTAGTGTGGCAAATTTTCTGGAAGTCTCCCGTAGCTGAGCAATGTGCCCTCGTAGTGTGGCGAATCTCCAAAGTCTCCCGTAGCTGAGCAATGTGCCCCCATAGTGTGGCAAATTTTCTGGAAGTCTCCCGTAGCTGAGCAATGTGTCCCCTTAGTGTGGCGAATTTTCAAAGTCTCCCGTGGCTGAGCAATGTGTCCCCGCAGTGTGGCAGAGTATCCCCGCAGAGTGATCAGAAGTCCATCCTCAGGGTGGTAAGGTATCAAAAGTATTCCGTAGCAAGCAACGTATCCCCGTAGAGTGGCAAAGTATTGAAATCCCCCGCAGTATGGCAAAGCATTCGGAAAACCATCCGTTGTGTGGCATGTCATTAATAGCCCAGCAAAAGTCCACCCGTAGCGTGGCAAATCAACAATCTCCCAGTGTTATTCCAAAGCATTCATCTGATTACTACACTTCACATCCGAGTTCTCTCCAAGCATAGTTCAGATGGTTGGGTTTATTTCCCTTGTCTTCTTCCACCGAGTGCAAATTTTCTGGTTGTTTTTTAGTATTCAATCCATGCATACTTCAAACGTCTGAAAGCGACTGCTATCATCCATTCAAGTCTACAGTGATTAAATAGGGGCAACTGTAACACCCCAAAATTTTCCCTCTTATTTATTATCAACCTCGAGCGATTTACGCTTCATTCTTGCATCATTCCGCATATCATTGCATCGCATTTGGAAAAATAAATAAATCATCCTTTGCATACGCATGAGGTGTGTGGTCGATTGAGGCTTGCCAAACATTGGAGTTTAAGAGAAAAATAATATCCCTAAAATAATCCAAACCACTTCCAAGCTAACCAACCAAAAAGGGAGATTTCACCTTTCCCTCCATTTTCCTTCCGTTTTCCTTCCACTTTCCTTCCACATTTCCTTTCATTTCTTCCCCTTTTATTTTTCCACTTCAAAGGCGTCCTACACTTTCTCCCATACAATGCCTCATACAGAGCCATACCAATGCTTTCATGGTAACTTTTATTATACGAAAACTCAATCAAAGGTAAAAGCTCCTTCCAATTTCCTCTACTTTCAAGTACACAAGTTCATAACATATCTTCCATAGTTTGAATCGTCCGCTCAGTCTAACCATCTGTTTGAGGATGAGTAGAAGTTCTCAAACGTAAGTTTGTACCCATTTCTTGTTGGAATATTCTCCAAAACCTTGAAGTAAACTTCGGATCTCTGTCGGAAACAATACTAGACAGAACACCGTGTAGTCTCACAATCTCAGCAATAAACAACCTTGGAAGATGACTTGCCTTGTATATAGTCTTCACGGCTAAGAAATGCGCAGATTTCGTTAGTCAATCTACTATCACCCAAATAGAATCATATCTACCTTGAGTACTTGGTAATCCTACCGCAAAATCTATAGAAATACTATCCCACTTCCAAATTGGGATGTCTAAAGGTTGTAATAAACCGCCCAATCTTTGGTGTTCGTTCTTCACCCGCTGACATACCGCACACTCCGATACAAACACCGCAATATCCTTTTTCATTCCGGACCACCAATAATCTTTCTTCAAATCTTGATACATCTTCAAAGAACCCGTATGTATAGTAAAAGTACCTTTATGATCTTCTTCCAAAATCTTTCTTTTTAATATAATATCACTCGGGACACAAATTCTTTGGTTAAATAGAATAACCCCATCCAACGCTCATACAAAACCTGGTTGTAGTAACATTTCTTGCAACTTCCCATCCATAACTTGTCCTTGTAGTATCTCATTTCTCAAGGTAGAATTTATATTCAAATTTCCCATCATCACACCATTCGGATTCCAAACAAATTGGAGATTAAGATCTCAGAATTTCCCCAATAATGCATATTCCAACATCATTAATTATGCACCGTGAATCAATTTCCGACTTAATGTATTTGCCACCTTATTCGCTTTTCCTGGATGGTACTTCAAATCTAGGTCATAATCTTTCAAATATTCCATCCACCTTCTTTGTCTCATATTCAACCCCTTCTGTCTAAAATATACTTTAAACTCTTGTGATCACTAAACATCACGAATCGTACACCATACAAATAATGCCGCCACACCATCAGGGTAAACACAACTGCAGCTAACTCCAAATCATGAGTTGGATAGTTCTTTTCATGAACTTTTAATTGTCATGAAGCATAAGCTACCACCTAACCTTCTTGCATAAGAGCACATCCTAACCCCATCTTAGAAGCATCTCAAAACACTTCATAAGACTTACTAGGATCGGGAATGCTTAATACTGGAGCAGTCGTCAATCTCTAGTTCAGGATCACAAAACTTTGCTCACAACTAGAATCCCATTCGTAATCAAAATCATTTCTTGTAAGCTTGGTCAAAGGTAACGCCAACTGAGAAAAACCTTGAATGAACCTTCTGTAGTAACCTGCCAACCCAAAGAAACTTCTGACTTTCAAAACACTCCTCGGTCTCTCCCAATTAATCACGACTTCAACTTTTGACGGATCCACTACTACACCTCCCTGAGATATAACATGTCCAAGAAACTTGACCTCAGACATCCAAAACTCACACTTGCTAAACTTAGCTAAAATTGGCTTCTCTTGCAGTACCGATAAAACAGTCCTCAAATGCTCTCCATGCTCTTATGGAGTACTAGAGTTGATGAGAATGTCGTCAATAAAGATCACAACAATCTTGTCCAAATAAGCTTGAAATATCCGATTCATGTAGTCCATAAAAACAGCTGGAGCATTCGTTACCCCAAAAGGCATCACTAGGAATTCATAATGGCCATAACGGGTTCTAAACGTAGTCTTGGGTACATCAGAACTCTTCACACAGACTACTTTCAATTGATCTAACAGGTCGTGTATTCTAAGCAAAGGATACTTGTTCTTGATAGTAACTTGGTTCAACTTACGGTAATCAATACACAACCACATACCACCATCCTTCTTCTTTACCAACAAAACAGGGGCTCCCCACGGTGAAACACTTGGCTTAACAAAGTGTTTCGCCATTAAATCCTCTAATTGATCCTTCAATTCTCTAAGTTCAAGTGGTTCCATCCGATAAGGGGAAACGGATATTGGCGCCGTTCTCGGTATCAGGTCAACTGAGAATTCAACTTCTCTTACCAGAGGTAAAGAAGTGATGTCCTCAGGAAAGACATGAGGGTATTCACAACTATCGGAATACTCAGAACTTGTTGGTCACTACTCTCCTCTTTAGTAAGAACCAATAATACAAATTTATCCTTCTCAGATAAAAATTTATCATTCCAACCATACCTTCTAAGATTGTTGTCAATACATCCTTTAGAGGGGCCTCCACGAATGGGATGATGATCAATTTCTCTTCACACCCGATAAACACATAATTCGCAGACAACCAATCCATTCCCAAAACAACATCGACTTTCTTAAGGGGTGGGCAAATGAGATCAATCTGAAAAACTCTACCATCCATAGAAAAAACACAATTCTCACACATCAGAGGTGTCTCAACCATTTCGTCCATGGCGGTAGTAACCACCATAGGAGAAGACAAGGGAATAGCTCGCAACCCAAGTCGCTTCACACAACGAGTAGACACAAAATAATGTGTTGCTCCACAATCAAATAAAACAAAACAAGGATTTTCATTAACAAGACATGTACTCGCAATAAGAGATTTGTCGGCTTTGGTCTTCCATGCATCCAGGGTATACACCCTTCCTTGAACTTGTTCTTTGGCTTGGTACAATCTCTTGACATATGGCCCGCTTTATTACAATTGTAACACCTTAATCCACCACCTTGACACCTACCAAAATGATGCTTCTTACACATCCCACACAAGGGTGGAGTGTTAAGCCCAACACCTTGAACTTGTTTCCCTTTGAAGGGTGGTTATCTTAGTCTAAAAGGTTGACTCGCCCTTCCATTGTCACCTTGCACAATCCTTCCAACACTCGCTTCAGTTTTCACTTTCTTCAAACTATGCTCAGCAACATAGCATTGTCTTAACATTTCAGAATAAGTAGTGAACTCCCTCTGACAGACACTATGAGAAATCTCCGCCCTCAAACTAAACAAAAACTGATTAATTTTCCACCACTCATCCGGAGCATACTTCGCTTGTCTCAAATACACCGCCACATCCTCAAACTTCTCTGCATAACTAGCCACAGTCATGCTTCCTTGTCTTAGTTGTTGAAATTCAAACTCCTTTTGGGTCCTCAAAGAACTCGGAAAATACTTTTCCATGAATATCACTTTAAACTGTTCACATACCTTTGGAACCTCTTGTACTGTCATCATATTAGAAGCACTCTCCCACCACATTGCAGCAGGACCTTTCAAAGAGTGTGACACAAAGGTCGCCTTATTTTCCTCACTGCACCTTACAATCTGGAAGATCCTTTCCATCCCAGTTATCCACTTGTGAGCCTTGACCGGATTGAATCCACCATGAAACTCCTGAGGATTCATGCGGAAGAAATCTCGGAAGGTTCCACTTTCAGCTTCAGGAATGACCACCTAAGGATGAAAACCCCCGTTCATATGGTGCATCATCTCTTGCATGAATTGGTTCTGTTGTTGTTGCATATGTTGCATAAACTGATACAGAGGAGCAATCCCATCACCTCCCAGCGGATTCCCAACAGGAGGAGTAGTACTAGGTCTACCATGTGTTCTACGTCCATCAGCCATATCCCTAAATGTCTTCAAGATAAGATTAAGTTGACCAGGCTCAATACTATAAACATAACATTTAATTATATTGCGAGGTTACATATATGAACGGAAATAAATACTCATAATATTCCAAGGCTATGTCGAGGATACGACCTAATCTGATACCAACTATAATACCCATATATAGAATGCATACATCAAAGCATTTTTCCATATGTAATTTCACATTTGGTTCTGAAATATTACAAAGTTCTTAGTAACACATTGCATAAGTATAGCCACTACAACATAAGGTACTAATACAAAAAGGCTATATACATGTACAAGATGTTCAAAAAGTAAAAGTAAAAGTCTAAGAACTAGATCCGAAGATCTCAAAAGTCCATAGCGGAAGAAAGCCATCAAACAAGTAAGGATAATCAAATTGCCTTATCCTTACCCTTTGCGGAACCTGAAGTACTTGAAATAATAACAACAACATGGGGTGAGATAAAACATCTCAGTGAGTTCCCTATCTTAGAGTTCTCTCGGCTCTAAAGGCTCGAATCTAACCACTACTCAAGTTAGGGGAAAACCTAGACTTCGAGTTCACATAACAACTGGAGACATAACATGAAAAACACAGAGCACAATGTGCTTTAAGGCATCTTCCCCGGCCAACCACAAGGGCAATACGTCGCGGGTCACTCATTCCTTAACATATAGATAACTTTCCCCGCCCAGCCACACAAGGGCACTTCAGCATGGGTCACGGTACCTTACCACAAAGTAACTTTCCCCGGCCATCCCACACATGGAGATCTCGACACGGGTCACTCGTTATTATCCTAATGGATACTTTCCCCGCCTAGCCACACAAGGGAACTTCCGTACGGGTCACGGTCATCCATTAAGGGATTCAAATCCACGGATTAATTATGTCTCCCCGGTCATCCCGCCATATGGGACCACGACACGAGCTAAACATAATTAAATTAGGATTTTAACGCGATGGGAACATATCCTCCATCCGTTCACAACTACATAGCACGAGGATACTATTCAAGTATCGATGTCTAAGCATTGTTATGTCTCTAGATTAATTTTATATCAACCTAGGGTAATCCTAACTACCTCACAAGTTATACCTTTATTACCTCAAAGCTCACCATTAACTAAACAATTTAATTTACGGTTTACCAGAAATGTTGGGTAAAAGTCATCTCAAAATAATATTTCTCGGTCTCAAAAGATAGTACACATTTTTAGCTTCGAATCGATATAAAGAACGCATAAATCGGATAAAGGATGAAGAAGTTATGAATTTTTAAAGGAAGTTCAAAATAGTATTTTTCTGCTCATAACAGTGGTAACCGGTTATTGCACAGAGGGTAATCGGTTACTTGCGTAAAAATGCTCCATGTATTCCAATTTTTCAATAGGTAATCGGTTACTGACCAGACGGTAACCAGTTACTTGTAGACAGCAGCCAAAAAAGCTGCGTTTTAAAATACAGAATTTTCCATTTTCAAACCAAAAAAACTTCAAACACCAAAATGATTTCAAACATATGTTTCTATACATACTGGCAACATACCCAAGCATTTTAATCGATATTTAACTGTTCAAACTCTCGATTTAATCGATTTTACTACAAAACCCTAAAACTCATAAACTCATAACTCAACCAAAAGCTAAAACAAAAGTTTCTATCTAAGAACCCACCTCAAAATATGAAGATTGACAAAGTAATCGAGTCGATTCGACGAATGGATGATGAAGAATTGAAGATTTGAGCTCTAGGGCTTCAATTCTCTTATCTTCCTCTTCTTTCCTCTTTTCCTTATTTTATCTCTTCTCTTACCAACTTTCACACCAAATGAGAAAATAAATTTTATATTTTCTAATATAACAAAATATTTATCCAATGGGTCCAAATAGAGGGTATCCAAAAATAGTTTTTGTAATACCAATTTAATAAAACTTCTGAAACAAATATTATTAGTTAATCAATTTGAATTCCCCGTTTGCTCTAAATAGTTTTTGTTAAAATTACTCTGAGCAACCCGGAATCCTATTGACATTAAATAATATTATTGAGAGAGTTAAACAAATTACGGGGTATTACAATTATGATAGAAGTCCATGCAAAAAATCATCCGAAAATTAGATTCAATGAAACTTTTCAAAATGCTAGTTTAGGTCAAAAATCATAATATATTATACACTAGTTTATACTAGTTCCGATTACAAAATCAAATTAAATTGAGGATTGTTTGAAATGCTACAAAACATTTCAGATCCTTTCTATATTTTACGAGGGAAATCCATGCAAAAATTCATCTAAAAATTAGATTCTATGAAACTTTTCAAAATACAAGTTTCGGTCCAAAAATCATATTATATTATACACTAGTTTATACTAGTTTCGGTCAAAATATCAAATTAAATCGAGGACTGTTCGAAATGCTACAAAACTTTTCAGATCCTTTCTATATTTTACGAGGGAAGGTTATGAGGGAAGTCCATGCAAAAAATCATCTAAAAATTAGATTTTGTGGAACTTTTCAAATACAAGTTTCGGTCCAAAAATCATAATATATTATAAACCACTTTATACTAGTTTCAGTCAAAAAATTAAATTAAATCGAGGACTGTTCGAAATATATGAAACGTTTCAGATCCTTTCTATATGTTACGAGGAAAATTTATTAGGTAAGTCCAGACAAAAAATCATCTCAAAATTAGATCATTCATTTACAATTGCTAGCGATACATCATTGATTCAAAGGCTTTTCTTATTTAAGATACAAGGCAATGAGTTATGGTTTTCCAGCTTGTGTTTCATCTTGACATTGTGGATTGTGGGCACAATAGACTTTTGGGTGATCTTACTTGATTTAAGTATTTGAGAAACCCTAATATTGGTCTACGACATTTTGGATCATGTTGACTACATAATAACATTGTTTTTTTATTCAAGACATAGCATTGGAAAGTCAAAATTCAAGATCAAGATACATGTATATACATAACTGATAGAGAGTATTATTTATATTTTAATATTTTAGTTTATTATTAAATTAAGGTTTTATAGTAGTTGGGTTTTAATTGTTATTGAATTGGGCTTCCTCTAAGTATTGGGCATTTTAGTAATGGTCCATTAGTATCACTATATATGTATTGTATTTTGACATATTAGAGGGAATCAATGAAATAAAAATGTTACCTTTTTAATTTAATTTGTTTAGATAGTCTATATTATTCTCTTTGTTATTGTTAAAACCCTAGTCAAAGGCTTTGATAGGAAAACTTTCTATCAATTGGTGCTCTCATTTCGATCTCATTCCTACTAAATGGGGTTCTTTTAGCAATTTTATGGAGTAGAAGATTCATATTAGTGGGTATTTTCTATTGACAACTATTTTTTAGAGAAAAAAATATTGTGGAGGATGAAGAGAAGATGAAAATAGCTGCAAGGAAAATGAGAGATTGTGCTCTTAAATGGTGGCTATGGAGGATTAAACCTCATCCCTCTATGTCTTGGAATACATTCAAAGAAATATTTTATTATTATTTTAAACCCAAATGGAAACCCTCTTTCATGGATTTAGGTGAAGAAATGAATTCCATTTTACCCCCGGATGAAGTAGAAGTGGAGCCATGCCATTTAGAAATGGAACCAATGAAATCGGTAGTTGTTCAAGAATTGGTTTTAAATCCCACTTCAAATTTGAAGCAGAAGTCGATCCATCCCCCTTATGTGGCATCTACAATTTATAATAAAATATCAAATCTGGAGGTGGAAGATGTTTCAATCTTGAAACCAATTGAAGAGGATGTAGAAGAAAAACCAAATATCAGAAGAATCAATAACTCAACTCCAACAGAATCAATAGAACAACTTGAGTCATTTCTACATCAAGCACCACCAACAATCAATCTGCCAAGTTCATCGACATATTCGTCACCATCATCTCAGAAATTACCAACAAATCTAAAGCAACAAAAAATCCAGTCGGTATCTTCTGGGGGATTATCACCATGTTCCAAAATCACACAATCAAGTCTAAATGATGATGTCAAGTTCATCATTCCTCCAAAACCACTGGATTCACCATCAGTGAGGGTTTCCACTGCCTCTATTATAATTTCATATTCGATTGAAACTCAAACCCTTGTTCCAAACTTGACCGTGTCCAACACTGATTCAGAACTCCTAGTTGACAATGTTGATGTTGTGTATTTGGGTTTTAGGCAATATAGATATATGGGTAGTATTTCATTGGATGTTTCTGATGTTTCTATAAGGTTTCCAACTGATAATGCTCTAGCACCACAATGGCATATATTAGAGGATCGATGCAGGAGACATTGTATGCGGGAACTTATGATGTCTTATTGGATAGGAACTCAAGTTGATGAATTGTTTCATGAAGCTTGGCATATATTAGAATTTGGTGTCTTAGATTTAATTTGATTCAAGTTGAGGGGTTTTTGCTTGAAGCTGGTGATGACCCATCTGAAAGCTCTGACATTTTCTTCCATGTTACTATGGGGAATTGGCATTTTTGAAAGAAACTGGCATTTCAAAAAGTTTCATAGAAACTAATTGTTAGATGATTTTTTTTGTATGGACTTACCTAATAAATTTTCCTCGTAACATATAGAAAGGATATGAAAAGTTTTGTATCACTTAGAATAGTCCTCAATTTAATTTGATTTTTTGTATGAAACTAGTATAAACTAGTGTATAATATATTATGATTTTTGGACCGAAACTTGTATTTCGAAAAGTTTCATAAAATCTAACTTTTAGATGATTTTTTGCATGGACTTCCGTCGTAAAATATAGAAAGTATATGAAAATCATTTTAGCATTTCAAACAGTCATCGATTTAATTTGATTTTTTGACTTCCACTTTTATAAACTAGTGTATAATATGTTATGATTTTTTGACCGAAACTTGCATTTCGAAAAGTTTCATAGAATCTAATTTTTAGATGATTTTTTGCATGGACTTCCATCATAACCTTCCCTCTTAACACATAGAAAGGATCTGAAAAGTTTCATAGCATATTGAGCATTCCTCGATTTAATTTGATGTTTTTTCCGAAACTAGTATAAACCCGTGTAGAGTATATTATGAATTTTTGAAAGAAACTGACATTTCAAAAAGTTTCATAGAATCTAATTTTGAGATGATTATTTTTTGTATGGACTTACCTAATAACGTTTCCTCGTAATATATAGAATGGATCTGAAAGGTTTCGTATCATTTCGAACAGGCCTCGATTTACTTTAATTTTTTGACCGAAACTAGTATAAACTAGTGTATAAAATATTATGATTTTTGGACCGAAACTTGTATTTCGAAAAGTTTCATAGAATCTAATTTTTTGATGATTTTTTTGCATGGACTTCCATCATAACCTTCCCTTTTAACACATAGAAAGTGTAATACCCCCTTTCTATACTCCCAAATAATCAAATAATCATTTAGGCACATATTAAAATTCCACCAGAGTATAATTTAAACATAGTATAAAAGAGGCATGTCACATTATACATGAAATTAAAACATCCAACACCTGCTCTTTTAACGATATGCAACAATGGGGTAACTTGCAACAGAGGAATTTAATCCTTATACCCATACTTCAAAATTAAAATAACAGCGGAAACTAAACATTAATCAACACCAAACATACACACACACACACACACACACACACACACACACACATATATATATATATATATATATATATATATATATATATATATATATATATATATATATATATATAATCAAGTTTGATTCACCAATAATTCATGTTTACATAAACATATATCACCAAGATACATATACAAATGCATCACAAAAAGGCATCAAGCCAACCCTAGCTACCCGGTGCTACATATCAGAGCCGACCGACCAAAAGAATGAAGACACGATTCACAAAAAGACCTCCAACAACCTACTCTGCAATGCCTCATAGAGCATCATAAAACCACAGAAGGGTGAGAAATATTATCATAATAACATTGCACATAATCATATATCGTAACATAAAAATACACATATACATATTCTCACCACAATTCATTTCTCATCACACATATACATCACAATGTATATAAACAAACCAAGTATATTCATCATACACAAGTTCACCATTTCACATCATTCCACATAAACATATATTATTCATGTTTATTCACCAATTTCTATCACTCCGCATAAACATACATTATTCATGTTTATTCACCAATTTTCAATTATAGATGATAAATGCAAATCATAGAGACCGACTCACGACTCTATGAAAATGTAATGCGGTACCGACTCAATCTTCTCAAGTTCACTCAGGAACTTATTGGAACCATCGCTCGTTACCTAAAGTAACTCCCTGTCGGGCATACGATGTTCACCCATTGCTTACACCCCATATGGGCACACAATGTTTATGGATTGCTCATGTAACACCCACTTATCCCAATTAATTAAATTAACTATTTACTTAAGAAAAAAATCAGAGTTTTCATCAAAAGTGAAATGTTACTTTTTCAACAAAAACATAAACATAGTTATTTATTAAAACAACGGAAAAATATCTTTTTATTTAACAAATGGAAATTCGTCACAATTCCACAATATTCATCAATACTCTTGATTTACAAATTTCAAGAAAACGTGATACGTAACTATTATTAACAGAAGTAATTAAACAACAAGTATCCCCATTTCCCATGTTACGTATCAGAGCGACTCCTAGGACTCGACCAACAACTCGAACTCTGAGCGCACTCAAGTACCTGAATCATTTGTACTTCTGAAGAAGCATAGACGCAACCAAACAACAAAGGGGTGAGAAAACAATTCAATAAATTAGCGGTGCAAATAACATCTTACAGGGTAATCTCACCTCTATTCATTAAATACACATCATACATTTTACAATTAATCAATATCTCAATTAGTTCATCAAAACATATCATACATCATCAATTCAATCAATGCAAAGTGACCCAATGACACAATGCAAATGCGATACCGACTTTCAACAATGGCTCATCTATTGGAACCCAGATGTATCGCTTACACTCCACCGAGACACGATCATCCCTGCACCAACGATTCACAATGAATCCGAATAATCACTTACACTCCACCGAGACATGATTATTCCACCAATATGTATGCGTATGCAAGACTCGATTACACATACAATATCACAATCACACATGAGTAGAATCATGCCAACACGATCCTCATGATCTTCGTCAATTATCACACATCCCATCAAATGGGTCACATAAATAATCAGACAATATTCCCACATATTATCAACACAATTCATATGGTTCATCATCAAGAGTCATATAAGTCAACATAAGCACATATATTCCTACACACTAATTACCAAATGTCATATCCTATGAACTCCTCATTAATTCCACTCTCAATTATTTCCTATACATATATTCTAATACAACACGATCCTTCTGATCCTCACCGCTACGAACACTTACATCATGGGGTCTAAGAAAGACATATAATCAACTATGTTACCAATCATCACGATCCTCTTCGTTTATCACTATTCCTTCATATAATTGTGCAAGACTTATAGTAAACATTTCCATCATCAACACTTTCTAATCGACATATTAATAAAGTTATACTATCCACAATAATCACATAACACACACACTCTTATTATCGGTTGTCGGGTCCAATAGTTAAACATGGATGTCATCATCAAGGCCCGAGACTAATGGTACAAGTATCGAACAAGAACTCGGGATTAAACCACTTAAAATACAGAAAAATTCCTCAAAACAGAGGCCTGACACGGCCCGTGTCACACGGCCTGACACTCCTTCTCAAAAATCAAGATTTCACCCAATACAAGGGGCTGACACGGCCGCCCGTGTCATGCGACATTGCCAGTGTCAGACCACCTGCGCCCAAAATTCAGCTTTTTCCAAAACTCACTTTTCTCTCCCAATTTCATACCAATTCAAATTCTATCACTTATCTCTCACTTTTATCACTCAAAAAAATCCAATTTTTGTTCTTAAATTAATTTTATACCTCTAATTTCTTATTATCTTCACAACCTAATATTACTAATCAAATTAAGAAATATCCTAGGTTTGTTTCCAATTCTCCATTTACATCATCATCAACATCATTATCTCTATAACCACTTCCATACCAAACTTATCATATAACTCAAATAATCACCATTACAATTACAACAATCAAGCATATAATTCAACAATAATTTCACACAACCATAATCAATCATCATAACATATATATACATTATATCACAATTTCATCATAATCAACAACATTAGACAATCCCTAAGGGAGTAAGGAACTCCCAATTACCCTTTCATGTTAGATCACTAATAAAGAACCCTTTCTCCCCCCTTACCTAAAATTTGACAAAATCCTTGCAAAGCCTTGTTCTTGAAGCTTTACGATCCTTGATTTCCCTTCTCCTTTCCCTTTTTCTACAGAGCCCTTTTTCCTTCGTCAAAATACGATAATGAGAAAATGTATCGTGTTCTCCCCTTTTCATAACAGAATCAAATTACAACCTTGCCCCTCAGACCTCCAACTTATATTTTATTTTATTTATTAAATAACAATATTATAATAATAATACCACCTCATTATATTATCATTATTTAAATAAAATACCTCATCTACTTATTATTCCAAATACACCATCATACCCTTGATATTTATTTTATAAAAATACTTTATAAAATCGGGGCGTTATAACTCTCCCCTACTTATTTTATTTTCGTCCTCGAAAATAGTACTCAATGGCATCACTTAAATATACTCTTGCACCCGACTAATCACTCCCTTGCCAAAGCCGACAACTCTGCAAACAACTCAAAACAACAACACTAGTGCCAGGACAACTACCCCAACAACAAGCACCACCATTATCAATTCTCAATACGCAGGTGTACACCTGAAAAAGAACACAACGAAAGTCACTACCATCACCGTAGGTAACACTCTCCTTATTCCCTATCGTAGGAATTAGTCAACCGCACTCGTACCATCACCGTAGGTAACGAGGCTACAACCAGGACAAACTCAAAATTTCACACTATACATCCTCTAGATACAACAACACTGATAACAGACTAACCTTTTAGTTTCCTCTACCAAAACAAAATAATTATAACCCATCAAGGAAGCACATACCTCATTCATATTAATATCTCTACATATCCCGCCATCCGCACTATGTAGATACTCGCTCATCATTATCCATTTCAGAATGCCCAATAGTCTCAAAACCTCAACTGGTCTTGTCACTCAATATCTTCAGCCTTTACTAATCATTCACGTATAATCAATTACACCACTTTACGCTTCCTCTGCTCACTCTGATTACCCGCAGCCATCTATTCCATGAAGTTCACATTCTAACTTTAATCATTTCCAACCATCATCACAATTATCATAATAATTCACTTAGCATAATCTAAAATCAGAACACACGTCTCTTAGTTGTTAACTCAATTCCAACTCTTTAACCATTAATGCAAACATAGGAAAAATTCTCGACTCTATACTACAACATTCTAACTATCTTAGTCGCCTCATCCTCCATCTTTTCGATCAAATCGGAACCGTATGCTCACGTGATTACCAAATGCTTCAATCTTCAATCATAACAACAATACTATAAGATACTCCCCCAACTCTACTCTCATCCACTTTCAATCCATGGGTAAGATAAATACTTCCATAGTTCCTTTCTCATCGTATAATACCAACTATGACTTTACGATCAAGTACCAATGACTTATCAACTTATCACAACATTATCCAACACTCTATCCACCGCTTGTCAGAATCAACCAAATCATACTATAACTGTAACTAATTCTTACTCCGGCTCTCCAACACTCTACTTCAAAACCACCCTTCTCAATGAACAACTTATCTTTCACAAGTTATTTGAACCACAAAATACGAACTTGGGCAAACTTTCTATAACCTGCAATAACAACTAACTAAGTCCAAATACACCCTAATCTCTTATATCCCCCTCGTTTCCATCCTTGTAGATCCACATCTACTTCGGATGAAATCTTTCTTATACCTTTCTCTAAACAACCCAATCTACACCTGTTCATAAAAATTGTCCTCGATAACTTGGTATATAACTGTATCTTTTCTAATTCTCATATTTCAATTTCCAATATTCTCCAAAACCTTTCTCTCTACCTTCATTATAGACAAGAACATCCAAAAGTTACCCTCTCGAAATTATCCAAGCCACCTTGAAAGGCACAATCCATATACTCCATACCCACCTTAATACATACCGATCACCACTATCTTCTACGCAACATCTATGATCATTTCACAGTTACACATTACTTCTACTCTCTCATTGGATCATCCTTCCAACGTTTCAAAATCCACATTAACTAGATTCTTAATTCATAAATTCCAGAAAAATAAATATTGCACACTTATTATGTTACCTTTGTCTTAATATTCCAACACATACAGTGATACTTATATTTCCCTTGCTTCATCCCATAACTCACGGTTCACCATTTCAAACATCTATGAAACTATCCATACTATGTTGTATCAACGTACACCATACTACTAAGGCAATAGCTCAACATCACTACATTGTGTAGACACCTGGTTATAATTAATTTCCACAAAAATTATACCTTCATACATTCAAAAACTCATCCACTTCTTATCATACTATGCCAAAACATAGCTCAATACTTACTTCCCCAATCTCTCTTCTACAACCTTCAACGAAGTAAATTCATCCAACATGACCTGTTAACATTTGGTTCCAATTATCACATTCTCTTTATAACATGCTTACGAAATTCCAACCAACTCAAGGTCCTGGTAGGCACGAAAATCCAACTCACAACAACAACAATACTACGGATGAATACCAGCTCACTCTTGACCCTTCATCAATCAAGTCCAATTTATTCCCTTCATAATTGTGAATCCTCATAATATTCACTAATCGACATGCAACTTCACATCCTCATCTTCCTATATCAATAACACCGAAGTTTTTCCTAGAAGGCACCTTTGCTCCCACAATCCTTTTTGTCGACGATTCCTCCAAATATTCCTCTTAGCACCATGGCCAACCAAGGAATAGTCCCATCTTTACTTATAACAACACCCCTAAAATATTCTTCAAAACACAAATACATTTCAGGCTCTACAAACGACCCATCACTGTAACCTTACTCCCAATCAATACTATATATGCAACCCAATCAGACATCAGAGTCCTCTCTCAAAAGTTCCTCCATGCCCTCCGTAGATATAACGTTCAACTTTTCGCAATCTTCCATTCCAAATTCACTTTCTACTCGCTGAGGAGTAACCAATAGTAACATCTAATCAACATAATCAATCCTTAAATCCATCTCTTTTTCAGATACCGAAATATAACTCTAATCCTTTAAGCCACTAATAGCTAAGACTCAACTCCAACTGGTTTACTGAACATACTATCTCAGCTGAAAGATATGTCTTTTGCATCTAACACGATTCCGTCTACTATTAACAAGAGATTGAGGGTGATAAGTTCCTCAATTTGCCAATAGATAGTCGACAATCATGATGGTCATAAGCCACATTTCTCAAATTTAATAGCATTCCTTGCATCTAGCGAATCAAGTTACTTCACGAGCGAATCCTTAGTCAACGCCAACCTTAGCAACCTCCGCCACACCGCAATTCCAACACACCACAAGCCAACTCTCCGGAGAAGCAACAACTTCTCTCCCACTTATTTTCAACAAACACCTGCAAACAAACAGCTAACAAACAAGCAAGTACCGATAGTGTTCACACACATATCGCATACCCAGGGACAAACGACACGCGACAACCTAGCCGGACGGACCGACCTGCTCTGATACCAATTGTCACACCCACTTATCCCAATTAATTAAATTAACTATTTATGTAAGAAAAAATCAGAGTTTTCATCAAAAGTGAAATGTTACTTTTTCAACAAAAACATAAACATAGTTATTTATTAAAACAACGGAAAAATATCTTTTTATTTAACAAACGACAATTCGTCATAATTCCACAATATTCATCAATACTCTTGATTTACAAATTTCAAGAAAACGTGATACGTAACTATTATTAACAGAAGTAATTAAACAACAAGTATCCCCATTTCCCATGTTACGTATCAGAGCGACTCCTAGGACTCAACCAACAACTCGAACTCCGAGCACACTCAAGTACCTGAATCATTTGTACTTCCGAAGAAGCACAGACGCAACCAAACAACAAAGGGGTGAGAAAACAATTCAATAAATTAGCGGTGCAAATAACATCTTACAGGTAATCTCACCTCTATTCATTAAATACACATCATACATCATACATTTTACAATTAATCAATATCTCAATTAGTTCATCAAAACATATCATACATCATCAATTCAATCAATGCAAAGTGACCCAATGACACAATGCAAATGCGGTACCGACTTTCAACAATGGTTCATCTATTTGAACCCGGATGTATCGCTTACGCTCCACCGAGACACGATTATCCCTGCACAACGATTCACAATGAATCCGAATAATCACTTACGCTCAACCGAGACATGATTATTCCACCAATATGTATGCGTATGCAAGACTCGATTACACATACAATATCACAATCACACATGAGTACAATCATGCCAACACGATCCTCATGATCTTCGTTAATTATCACACATCCCATCACATGGGTCACATAAATAATCAGACAATATTCCAACATATTATCAACACAATTCATATGGTTCATCATCAAGAGTCATATAAGTCAACATAAGCACATATATTCCTACACACTAATTACCAAATGTCATATCCTATGAACTCTTCATTAATTCCACTCTCAATTATTTCCTATACATATATTCTAATACAACACGATCCTTTTGATCCTCACCGCTACCAACACTTACATCATGGGGTCTAAGCAAGACATATAATCAACTATGTTACCAATCATCACGATCCTCTTTGTTTATCACTATTCCTTCATATAATTATGCAAGACTTATAGTAAACATTTCCATCATCAACACTTTCTAATCGACATATTAATAAAGTTATACTATCCACAATAATCACATAACACGCACACTCTTATTATCGGTCGTCGGGTCCAATAGTTAAACATGGATGTCATCATCAAGGCCCTAGACTAATGGTACAAGTATCGAACAAGAACTCAGGATTAAACCACTTAAAATACAGAAAAATTCCTCAAACCAGAGGCCTGACACGGCCCCCCGTGTCCCATGATACTGCCCGTGTCACACGGCCTGACACGCCTTCTCAAAAATCAAGATTTCACCCAATACAGGGGGCTGACACGGCCGCCCGTGTCACGCGACACTGCCCGTGTCAGACCACCTGCGCCCAAAATCCAGCTTTTTCTAAAACTCACTTTTCTCTCCCAATTTCATACCAGTTCGAATTCTATCACTTATCTCTCACTTTTATCACTCAAAACAATCCAATTGTTGTTCTTAAATTAATTTTATACCTCTAATTCCTTATTATCTTCACAACCTAATATTACTAATCAAATTAAGAAATATCCTAGGTTTGTTTCCAATTCTCCATTTACATCATCATCAACATCATTATCTCTATAACCACTTCCATATAAAACTTATCATATAACTCAAATCATCACCATTCCAATTACAACAATCAAGCATATAATTCAACAATAATTTCACACAACCATAATCAATCATCATAACATATATATACATTATATCACAATTTCATCATAATCAACAACATTAAACAATCCCTAAAGGAGTAAGGAACTCCCAATTACCCTTTCATGTTAGATCACCAATAAAAACCCTTTCTCCCCCCTTACCTAAAATTTGACAAAATCCTTGCAAAGCCTTGATCTTGAAGCTTTACGATCCTTGATTTCCCTTCTCCTTTCCCTTTTTCTCCAGAGCCCTTTTTCCTTCGTCAAAATACGATAATGAGAAAATGTATCGTGTTCTCCCCTTTTCATAACAGAATCAAATTACAACCTTGCCCCTCAGACCTCTAACTTATATTTTATTTTATTTATTAAATAACAATATTATAATAATAATACCACCTCATTATATTATCATTATTTAAATAAAATACCTCATCTACTTATTATTCCAAATACACCATCACACCCTACACGGGCACACAATCCGATTGCTCACACCCCACACAGACACACAATCATTTGTGATTAAATCACCCATTGCTTACACCCCACACGGGCACACAATGTCATGGATTTCTCACACCCCACACGGGCACACAATCCGATTGCTCACACCCCACACAGGCACACAATCATGTTGTAATCATCGCTCACACCCCACTTGGACACACGGTGTTACAACAGATTCATATAGAATCCCATAATACAAGAATGCATACATTATGCTTCACATGCAAAATGACCCACAACATTCTTGAAAATGCATACATATTCACAATATAATTATGCATTCATCCCATACAATCACAAACAAACTATACACATTCACATCAATTACGCCAAACGACAACGAACTCTCTCACTATCATCATGCATTCATATCCACTTCACGAAATGCATTTATTTGCCAAACGACCACTATAACACAATCAATCCCACAATTCCTTAACTAACATAAATACGTTATATCGGAAAAGCCGGGTAAAAGTCGGCTAAAAATTACATCTTTTAGCATCATTAGTTTCTACATGTTTTTAGCTTCGAATCAATATGAAGAACACCAAAAACGGATAACCGAAAATCAAGTTACGGATTAAAAACACCAAACCAAAAAGTCCCAGGCTCGCTGAGCGAAAAAGTTCTGGAAAGCTCACTGAGCGAGAACTACGATTCCAACAGCAGCTCAGTCACGCAACAATCCTACTATAAGGTTCCAAAACCCCACCAAACCTCAACAAACATGATCATTAACATGTATTAGTTATCATACTTCGATTATATCAAGTTTCAACCGATTAATCTACCAATTTCTTAGATTTTCATCAAAACCCTAAAACTTAACATTCTCTAAACTTCTCCAAAACAGAAACCCAATCAATCTAACACATACATAATCATACACAATGATAAGATAACAATATTTCACACCCTTACTCGATTATTTCGATTCCTAGGAGCAATCTTGAAGAATTTCCAAGTTTTCCTCTTTTCCTTCTCTTTTCTCTTCTTCTCCTTTTCTTTCCTTTCTATTTCTTTCTATCTTTCTTTTTCTTCTCTTTCACTCTTATAACTTTCTATTTCTATTTTCTACCAAATATAATTTTCTCTCAAAATTATAATTCTACAAAATCTCTAACTTAACATTAATTAGCAAATGTCTAAAATACCCTCCAATATAATTTTACCCAAAAATTCTCAAAACGGTAAAATAATATAACACATACACATATTCAATAAACACACCAATTTCATAATTAAAACAATTATCACTCAATTTAAATAAAAGACTCAAGAAAAGTGGAATAATCGAATCGGGGCGTTACAAAAAGGATCTAAAAAGTTTCATAGGATTTCAAACATTCCTCGATTTAATTTGATGTATTGTCCGAAACTAGTATAAATTCGTGTAGAGTATATTATGAATTTTTGAAAGAAACTGGCATTTCAAAAAGTTTCATAGAAACTAATTTTGAGATGATTATTTTTGTATGGACTTACCAAATAACTTATCCTCGTAACATATAGAAAGGATCTGAAAAGTTTTATATCATTTCGAATAGTCTTCGATTTACATTAATTTTTTGACCGAAACTAGTATAAACTAGTGTATAATATATTATGATTTTTTGACCGAAACTTGTATTTCAAAAAGTTTCATAGAATCTAATTTTTGGATGTGTTTTTGCATGTACTTCCGTCGTAAAATATAGAAAGCATATGAAATGCTTTTTAGCATTTCGAACAGTCATTTATTTAATTTGATTTTATTACTGCAACTAGGATAAACTAGTGTATAATATTTAATGCTTTTTTTTGGACCGAAACGTGAATTTCGAAAAGTTTCATAGAATGTAATTTTAAGATAATTTTTTGCATGGAATTCCATCATAACCTTACCTCTTAACACATTTTAAGATGATTTCGAACATTCCTCGATTCAATTTGATGTTTTGTCCGAAACTAGTATAAACTCGTGTAGAGTATATTATGAATTTTTGAAAGAAACTGACATTTCAAAAAGTTTCATAGAAACTAATTTTTAGATGATTTTTTTTGTATAGACTTACCTAATAAATTTTCCTCGTAACATATAGAAAGGATTTGAAAAGTTTTGTATCACTTAGAACAGTCCTCGATTTAATTTGATTTTTTGTACGAAACTAGTATAAACTAGTGTATAATATATTACAATTTTTGGGCTGAAACTTATATTTCGAAAAGTTTCATAGAATCTAACTTTTAGATGATTTTTTTTGCTTGGACTTCCGTCGTAAAATATAGAAAGTATATGAAAATAATTTTAGCATTTCGAACAGTCATCAATTTAATTTGATTTTTTAACTTCAACTTTTATAAACTAGTGTATAATATGTTATGATTTTTTGACCGAAACTTGCATTTCGAAAAGTTTCATAGAATCTAATATTTAGATGATTTTTTGCATGGACTTCCATCATAACCTTCCCTCTTAACACATAGAAAGGATCTGAAAAGTTTTATATCATTTTGATCATTCCTCGATTTAATTTGATGTTTTGTCCGAAACTAGTATATACTCGTGTATATTATGAATTTTTGAAAAGTTTCATAGAATCTAATTTTGAGATGATTTTTTTTGTATGGACTTACCGAATAACTTTTCCTCGTAATATATAGAATGGATATGAAAAGTTTCGGTTCATTTCGAACAGGCCTTAATTTACTTTAATTTTTTTCCGAAACTAGTATAAACTAGTGTATAATATATTATGCTTTTTGGACCGAAACTTGCATTTCGAAAAGTTTCATAGAATCTTGTTTTTTGATAATTTTTTTGCATGGACTTCCATCATAACCTTCCCTTTTAACACAGTAAGGATCTGAAAAGTTTCATAGCATTTCGAACATTCCTCGATTTAATTTGATGTTTTGTCCAAAACTAATCTAAATTCGTGTAGAGTATATTATGAATTGTTGAAAGAAACTGGCATTTCAAAAAGTTTCATAGAAACTAATTTTGAGATGATTATTTTTGTATGGACTTACCAAACAATTTATTCTCGTAACATATAGAATGGATTTGAAAAATTTAATATCATTTTGAACATTCTTCGATTTACATTAATTTTTTGATCGAAACTAGTATAAACTAGCGTATAATATATTATGATTTATTGACCAAAACTTGTATTTCAAAAAGTTTCATAGAATCTAATTTTTGGATGATTTTTTGCATGTACTTCCGTTGTAAAATATAGAAAGCATATGAAATGCTTTTTAGCATTTCGAACAGTCATTTATTTAATTTGATTTTTTTACTGCAACTAGGATAAACTAGTGTATAATATTTTATGATTTTTTTGACAGAAACTTGCATTTCGAAAAGTTTCATAAAATGTAATTTTAAGATAATTTTTTGCATTGAATTCCATCATAAACTTCCCTCTTAACGCATAGAAAGGATCTGAAAAGTTTCATTGCATTTCGAACATTCTTCGATTTAATTTGATGTTTTGTCCGAAACTAGTATAAATTCGTGTAGAGTATATTATGATTTTTTTAAAAAAAACTGGCATTTCAAAAAGTTTCAAAGAAACTAATTTTGAGATGATTATTTTTGTATGGACTTACCAAATAACATATCCTCGTAACATATAGAATGGATCTGAAAAGTTTAATATAATTTCGAACAGTCTTCACATTAATTTTTTCACCAAAACTAGTATAAACTAGTGTATAATATATTATGATTTTTGACCGAAACTTGTATTTCAAAAAGTTTCATAGAATCTAATTTTTGGATGATTTTTTGCTTGTACTTCCGTCGTAAAATGTAGAAAGCATATGAAAAAATCATCGGAAACATAGATTCTATGAAACCTTTTGAAATGATACAAGACTTTTTCAGATCATTTATATATGTTAAGAGGGAAGGTTATGATTGTAGTCCATGCAAAAAAATCATCTGAAAACTAGATTCTATGAAACTTTTCGAAATGCAAGTTTCGGCCAAAAAATCATAATATATTATACTCTAGTTTATACTAGTTTCGGTCAAAAATCAATTTAAATCGACGACTGTTCGAAATGATACGAAACTTCACAATCATTTATATATTTTACGAGGGAAGGTTATGATGGAAGTCCATGCAAAAAATCATCAAAAACATAGATTCTATGAAACTTTTCGAAATGCAAGTTTCGGTCAAAAATCATAGTATATTTTACACTAGTTTCGGGCAAAAAAATAAAATTTAATCGGGGACTATTTGAAATGATAGGAGACTTTTCAGATCATTTATATATGTTATGAGGGAAGGTTATGATGGTAGTCCATGCAAAAAAATCATCTGAAAACTAGATTCTATGAAACTTTTCGAAATGCAAGTTTCGTCCAAAATAACATAATATATTATACACTAGTTTATACTAGTTTTTCAATCAAAAATCATATTAAATTGGGGACTGTTCGAAATGAAAAGAAACTTCACATATCATTTATATAATTTACGAGGGAAGGTTATGATGGAAGTCCATTCAAAAAATCATCGGAAACATAGATTCTCTGAAACTTTTCGAAATGCAAGTTTCGGTCAAAAATCATAGTATATTATACACTAGTTTCGGTCAAAAAAATCAAATTTAATTGGGGACTATTTGAAATGATACGAGACTTTTCAGATCATTTATATATGTTATGAGGGAAGGTTATGATGGTAGTCCATGCAAAAAAATAATCTGAAAACTAGATTCTATGAAACTTTTCGAAATGCAAGTTTCGTCCAAAAAAACATAATATATTATACACTAGTTTCGGTCAAAAATCATATTAAATCGGGGATAGTTCGAAATGATAAGAAACTTCACATATCATTTATATATTTTATGAGGGAAGGTTATGATGGAAGTACATACGAAAAATCATCGGAAACATAGATTCTATGAAACTATTCAAAATGCAAGTTTCGGTCAAAAATCATAGTATATTATACACTAGTTTCGTTCAAAAAAATCAAATTTAGTTGGGGACTACTTGAAATGATACGAGACTTTTTCAGATCATTTATATATGTTAAGAGGGAAGTTTATGATGGTAGTCCATGCAAAAAAATCATCTGAAAACTAGATTCTATGAAACTTTTCGAAATGCAAATTTCGGCCAAAAAATCATAATATATTATACTCTAGTTTATACTAGTTTCGGTCAAAAATCAATTTAAATCGGCGACTGTTCGAAATGATATTAAACTTCACATATCATTTATATATTTTACGAGGGAAGGTTATGATGGAAGTCCATGCAAAAATTCATCAGAAACATAGATTCTATGAAACTTTTCGAAATGCAAGTTTCGGTCAAAAATCATAGTATATTATACACTAGTTTCGGTCAAAAAAATCAAATTTAATTGGGGACTATTTGAAATGATACGAGACTTTTCAGATCATTTATATATGTTATGAGGGAAGGTTAAGATGGTAGTCCATGCAAAAAAATCATCTGAAAACTAGATTCTATGAAATTTTTTCGAAATACAAGTTTCGTCCAAAAATTCATAATATATTATACACTAGTTTCAGTCAAAAATCATATTAAATCGGGGACTGTTCGAAATGATAAGAAACTTCACATATCATTTATATATTTTATGAGGTAAGGTTATGATGGTAGTCCATGTGAAAAATCATCGGAAACATAGATTCTATGAAACTTTTCAAAATGCCAGTTTCGGTCAAAAATCATAGTATATTATACACTAGTTTCGTTCAACAAAATCAAATTTAATTGGGGACTATTTGAAATGATACATGACTTTTTCAGATCATTTATATATGTTAAGAGGGAAGGTTATGATGGTAGTCCATGCAAAAAAATCATCTGAAAACTAGATTCTATGAAACTTTTCGAAATGAAAGTTTCGGCCAAAATATCATAATATATTATACTCTAGTTTATACTAGTTTCGGTCAAAAATCAATTTAAATCGACGACTGTTCGAAATGATACGAAACTTCACAATCATTTATATATTTTACGAGGGAAGGTTATGATGGAAGTCCATGCAAAAAATCATCAAAAACATAGATTGTATGAAACTTTTCGAAATGCAAGTTTCGGTCAAAAATCATTCTATATTATACACTAGTTTCGTTCAAAAAAATCAAATTTAATTGGGGACTATTTAAAATGATACGAGACTTTTTCAGATCATTTATATATGTTAAGAGGGAAGGTTATAATGGCAGTCCATGCAAAAAAATCATCTGAAAACTAGATTCTATGAAACTTTTCGAAATGCAAGTTTCGACCAAAAAATCATAATATATTATACTCTAGTTTATACTAGTTTCGGTCAAAAATCAATTTAAATCGGTGACTGTTCGAAATGATACGAAACTTCCCATATCATTTATATATTTTACGAGTGAAGGTTATGATGGAAGTCCATGCAAAAATTCATCAGAAACATAGATTCTATGAAACTTTTTGAAATGCAAGTTTCGGTCAAAAATCATAGTATATTATACACTAGTTTCGGTCAAAAAAATCAAATTTAATTGGGGACTATTTGAAATGATACGAGACTTTTCAGATCATTTATATATGTTATGAGGGAAGGTTATGATGGTAGTCCATGCAAAAAAATCATCTGAAAACTAGATTCTATGAAATTTTTCGAAATGCAAGTTTCGTCCAAAAATTCATAATATATTATACACTAGTTTCGGTCAAAAATCATATTAAATTGGGGACTGTTTGAAATGATAAGAAACTTCACATATCATTTATATATTTTATGAGGTAAGGTTATGATGGAAGTCCATGCGAAAAATCATCGGAAACATAGATTCTATGAAACTTTTCAAAATGCAAGTTTCTGTCAAAAATCTATATTATACACTAGTTTCGTTCAAAAAAATCAAATTTAATTGGGGACTATTTGAAATGATACAAGACTTTTTCAGATCATTTATATATGATAAGAGGGAAGGTTATGATGGTAGTCCATGCAAAAAAATCATCTGAAAACTAGATTCTATGAAACTTTTCAAAATGAAAGTTTCGGCCAAAAAATAATAATATATTATACTCTAGTTTATACTAGTTTGGGTCAAAAATCAATTTAAATCGACGACTGTTCGAAATGATACGAAACTTCACAATCATTTATATATTTTACGAGGGAAGGTTATGACGGAAGTCCATGCAAAAAATCATCAGAAACATAGATTCTATGAAACTTTTCGAAATGCAAGTTTCGGTCAAAAATCATAGTATATTATACACTAGTTTCGGTCAAAAAAATAAAATTTAATTGGGGACTATTTGAAATGATAGGAGACTCTTTAGATCATTTATATATGTTAAGAGGGAAAGTTATGATGATATTCCATGCAAAAAAAATCATCTGAAAACTAGATTCTATGAAACTTTTTGAAATGCAAGTTTCGGCCAAAAAATCATAATATATTAAACACTAGTTTATACTAGTTTTTCAATCAAAAATCATATTAAATCGGGGACTGTTCGAAATGATAAGAAACTTCACATATCATTTATATATTTTACGAGGGAAGGTTATGAATGAAGTCCATTCAAAAGATCATCGAAAACATAGATTCTATGAAACTTTTCGAAATGCAAGTTTCGGTAAAAAATCATAGTATATTATACACTAGTTTCGGTCAAAAAATAAAATTTAATTGGGGACTATTTGAAATGATACGAGACTTTTCAGATCATTTATATATGTTATGAGGGAAGGTTATGATGGCAGTCCATGCAAAAAAATCATCTGAAAACTAGATTCTATGAAACTTTTCGAAATGCAAGTTTCGTCCAAAAAAACATAATATATTATACACTAGTTTCGGTCAAAAATCATATTAAATCGGTGGCTGTTCGAAATGATAAGAAACTTCACATATCATTTATATATTTTATGAGGGAAGGTTATGATGGAAGTACATGCGAAAAATCATCGGAAACATAGATTCTATGAAACTTTTCAAAATGCAAGTTTCGGTCAAAAATCATAGTATATTATACACTAGTTTCGTTCAAAAAAATCGAATTTAATTGGGGACTACTTGAAATTATACGAGAATTTTTCAGATCATTTATATATGTTAAGAGGGAAGTTTATGATGGTAGTCCATGCAAAAAAATCATCTGAAAACTAGATTCTATGAAACTTTTCGAAATGCATATTTCGGCCAAAAAATCATAATATATTATACTCTAGTTTATACTAGTTTCGGTCAAAAATCAATTTAAATCGGCGACTGTTCGAAATGATATGAAACTTCACATATCATTTATATATTTTACGAGGGAAGGTTATGATGGAAGTCCATGCAAAAAATCATCAGAAACATAGATTCTATGAAACTTTTCGAAATGCAAGTTTCGGTCAAAAATCATAATATATTATACACTAGTTTCGGTTAAAAAAAATCAAATTTAATTGGGGACTATTTGAAATGATACGAGACTTTTCAGATCATTTATATATGTTATGAGGGAAGGTTATGATGGCAGTCCATGCAAAAAAATCATCTGAAAACTAGATTCTATGAAACTTTTCGAAATGCAAGTTTCGTCCAAAAATTCATAATATATTATACACTAGTTTCGGTCAAAAATCATATTAAATTGGGGACTGTTCGAAATGATAAGAAACTTCACATATCATTTATATATTTTATGAGGTAAGGTTATGATGGAAGTCCATGCGAAAAATCATCGGAAACATAGATTCTATGAAACTTTTCAAAATGCAAGTTTCGGTCAAAAATCATAGTATATTATACACTAGTTTCGGTCAAAAAAATCAAATTTAATTGGGGACTATTTGAAATGATACGAGACTTTTCAGATCATTTATATATGTTATGAGGGAAGGTTATGATGGCAGTCCATGCAAAAAAATCATCTGAAAACTAGATTCTATGAAACTTTTCGAAATGCAAGTTTCGTCAAAAAAAACATAATATATTATTCACTAGTTTCGGTCAAAAATCATATTAAATCGGTGGCTGTTCGAAATGATAAGAAACTTCACATATCATTTATATATATTATGAGGGAAGGTTATGATGGAAGTACATGCGAAAAATCATCGGAAACATAAATTCTATGAAACTTTTCAAAATGCAAGTTTCGGTCAAAAATCATAGTATATTATACACTAGTTTCGTTCAAAAAAATCGAATTTAATTGGGGACTACTTGAAATGATACGAGAATTTTTCAGATCATTTATATATGTTAAGAGGGAAGTTTATGATGGTAATCCATGCAAAAAAATCATCTGAAAACTAGATTCTATGAAACTTTTTGAAATGCAAATTTCGGCCAAAAAATCATAATATATTATACTCTAGTTTATACTAGTTTCGGTCAAAAATCAATTTAAATCGGCGACTGTTCGAAATGATATGAAACTTCACATATCATTTATATATTTTACGAGGGAAGGTTATGATGGAAGTCCATGCAAAAAATCATCAGAAACATAGATTCTATGAAACTTTTCGAAATGCAAGTTTCGGTCAAAAATCATAGTATATTATACACTAGTTTCGGTCAAAAAAATCAAATTTAATTGGGGACTATTTGAAATGATACGAGACTTTTCAGATCATTTATATATGTTATGAGGTAAGGTTATGATGGCAGTCCATGCAAAAAAATCATCTGAAAACTAAATTTTATGATACTTTTCGAAATGCAAGTTTCGTCCAAAAATTCATAATATATTATACACTAGTTTCGGTCAAAAATCATATTAAATTGGGGACTGTTCGAAATGATAAGAAACTTAACATATCATTTATATATTTTATGAGGTAAGGTTATGATGGAAGTCCATGCGAAAAATCATCGGAAACATAGATTCTATGAAACTTTTCAAAATGCAAGTTTCGGTCAAAAATCATAGTATATTATACACTAGTTTCGTTCAAAAAAATCGAATTTAATTGGGGACTATTTGAAATGATACAAGACTTTTTCAGATCATTTATATATGATAAGAGGGAAGGTTATGATGGTAGTCCATGCAAAAAAATCATCTGAAAACTAGATTCTATGAAACTTTTCAAAATGAAAGTTTCGGCCAAAAAATCATAATATATTATACTCTAGTTTATACTAGTTTGGGTCAAAAATCAATTTAAATCGACGACTGTTCGAAATGATACGAAACTTCACAATCATTTATATATTTTACGAGGGAAGGTTATGACGGAAGTCCATGCAAAAAATCATCAGAAACATAGATTCTATGAAACTTTTCGAAATGCAAGTTTCGGTCAAAAATCATAGTATATTATACACTAGTTTCGGTCAAAAAAATAAAATTTAATTGGGGACTATTTGAAATGATAGGAGACTTTTCAGATCATTTATATATGTTAAGAGGCAAAGTTATGATGATATTCCATGCAGAAAAAATCATCTGAAAACTAGATTCTATGAAACTTTTTGAAATGCAAGTTTCGGCCAAAAAATCATAATATATTAAACACTAGTTTATACTAGTTTTTCAATCAAAAATCATATTAAATGGGGGACTGTTCGAAATGATAAGAAACTTCACATATCATTTATATATTTTACGAGGGAAGGTTATGATGGAAGTCCATTCAAAAAATCATCGGAAACATAGATTCTATGAAACTTTTCGAAATGCAAGTTTCGGTCAAAAATCATAGTATATTATACACTAGTTTCTGTCAAAAAAATAAAATTTAATTGGGGACTATTTGAAATGATACGAGACTTTTCAGATCATTTATATATGTTATGAGGGAAGGTTATGATGGCAGTCCATGCAAAAAAATCATCTGAAAACTAGATTCTATGAAACTTTTTGAAATGCAAGTTTCGTCCAAAAAAACATAATATATTATACACTAGTTTCGGTCAAAAATCATATTAAATCGGTGGCTGTTCGAAATGATAAGAAACTTCATATATCATTTATATATTTTATGAGGGAAGGTTATGATGGAAGTACATGCGAAAAATCATCGGAAACATAGATTCTATGAAACTTTTCAAAATGCAAGTTTCGGTCAAAAATCATAGTATATTATACACTAGTTTCGTTCAAAAAATCGAATTTAATTGGGGACTACTTGAAATGATACGAGAATTTTTCAGATCATTTATATATGTTAAGAGGGAAGTTTATGATGGTAGTCCATGCAAAAAAATCATTTGAAAACTAGATTCTATGAAACTTTTCGAAATGCAAATTTCGGCCAAAAAATCATAATATATTATACTCTAGTTTATACTAGTTTCGGTCAAAAATCAATTTAAATCGGCGACTGTTCGAAATGATATGAAACTTCACATATCATTTATATATTTTACGAGGGAAGGTTATGATGGAATTCCATGCAAAAAATCATCAGAAACATAGATTCTATGAAACTTTTCGAAATGCAAGTTTCGGTCAAAAATCATAGTATATTATACACTAGTTTCGGTCAAAAAAATCAAATTTAATTGGGGACTATTTGAAATGATACGAGACTTTTCAGATCATTTATATATGTTATGAGGGAAGGTTATGATGGCAGTCCATGCAAGAAAATCATCTGAAAACTAGATTCTATGAAACTTTTCGAAATGCAAGTTTCGTCCAAAAATTCATAATATATTATACACTAGTTTCGGTCAAAAATCATATTAAATTGGGGACTGTTCGAAATGATAAGAAACTTCACATATCATTTATATATTTTATGAGGTAAGGTTATGATGGAAGTCCATGCGAAAAATCATCGGAAACATAGATTCTATGAAACTTTTCAAAATGCAAGTTTCGGTCAAAAATCATAGTATATTATACACTAGTTTCGGTCAAAAAAATCAAATTTAATTTGGGACTATTTGAAATGATACGAGACTTTTCAGATCATTTATATATGTTATGAGGGAAGGTTATGATGGCAGTCCATGCAAAAAAATCATCTGAAAACTAGATTCTATGAAACTTTTTGAAATGCAAGTTTCGTCCAAAAAAACATAATATATTATTCACTAGTTTCGGTCAAAAATCATATTAAATCGACGACTGTTCGAAATGATAAGAAACTTCACATATCATTTATATATTTTATGAGGGAAGGTTATGACGGAAGTCCATGCAAAAAATCATCGGAAACATAGATTCTATGAAACTTTTCGAAATAACAGTTTCGGTCAAAAATCATAGTATATTATACACTAGTTTCGGTCAAAAAAATAAAATTTAATTGGGGACTATTTGAAATGATAGGAGACTTTTCAGATCATTTATATATGTTAAGAGGGAAAGTTATGATGATATTCCATGCAAAAAAAATCATCTGAAAACTAGATTCTATGAAACTTTTTGAAATGCAAGTTTCGGCCAAAAAATCATAATATATTAAACACTAGTTTATACTAGTTTTTCAATCAAAAATCATATTAAATGGGGGACTGTTCGAAATGATAAGAAACTTCACATATCATTTATATATTTTACGAGGGAAGGTTATGATGGAAGTCCATTCAAAAAATCATCGGAAACATAGATTCTATGAAACTTTTCGAAATGCAAGTTTCGGTCAAAAATCATAGTATATTATACACTAGTTTCGGTCAAAAAAATAAAATTTAATTGGGGACTATTTGAAATGATACGAGACTTTTCAGATCATTTATATATGTTATGAGGGAAGGTTATGATGGCAGTCCATGCAAAAAAATCATCTGAAAACTAGATTCTATGAAACTTTTTGAAATGCAAGTTTCGTCCAAAAAAACATAATATATTATACACTAGTTTCGGTCAAAAATCATATTAAATCGGTGGCTGTTCGAAATGATAAGAAACTTCATATATCATTTATATATTTTATGAGGGAAGGTTATGATGGAAGTACATGCGAAAAATCATCGGAAACAAAGATTCTATGAAACTTTTCAAAATGCAAGTTTCGTTCAAAAATCATAGTATATTATACACTAGTTTCGTTCAAAAAATCGAATTTAATTGGGGACTACTTGAAATGATACGAGAATTTTTCAGATCATTTATATATGTTAAGAGGGAAGTTTATGATGGTAGTCCATGCAAAAAAATCATTTGAAAACTAGATTCTATGAAACTTTTCGAAATGCAAATTTCGGCCAAAAAATCATAATATATTATACTCTAGTTTATACTAGTTTCGGTCAAAAATCAATTTAAATCGGCGACTGTTCGAAATGATATGAAACTTCACATATCATTTATATATTTTACGAGGGAAGGTTATGATGGAATTCCATGCAAAAAATCATCAGAAACATAGATTCTATGAAACTTTTCGAAATGCAAGTTTCGGTCAAAAATCATAGTATATTATACACTAGTTTCGGTCAAAAAAATCAAATTTAATTGGGGACTATTTGAAATGATACGAGACTTTTCAGATCATTTATATATGTTATGAGGGAAGGTTATGATGGCAGTCCATGCAAGAAAATCATCTGAAAACTAGATTCTATGAAACTTTTCGAAATGCAAGTTTCGTCCAAAAATTCATAATATATTATACACTAATTTCGGTCAAAAATCATATTAAATTGGGGACTGTTCGAAATGATAAGAAACTTCACATATCATTTATATATTTTATGAGGTAAGGTTATGATGGAAGTCCATGCGAAAAATCATCGGAAACATAGATTCTATGAAACTTTTCAAAATGCAAGTTTCGGTCAAAAATCATAGTATATTATACACTAGTTTCGGTCAAAAAAATCAAATTTAATTGGGGACTATTTGAAATGATACGAGACTTTTCAGATCATTTATATATGTTATGAGGGAAGGTTATGATGGCAGTCCATGCAAAAAAATCATCTGAAAACTAGATTCTATGAAACTTTTTGAAATGCAAGTTTCGTCCAAAAAAACATAATATATTATTCACTAGTTTCGGTCAAAAATCATATTAAAT